>PVKU01003033.1:0-196467 GCA_004027475.1 Anoura caudifer | reverse complement strand
TGGTCTAGAAGAGACAAACACAGCCCGAGGTCCTGGTTGAGAAGAATGACCATCGTCCAGCCTCTGGCTCACTGAGCCTGTCCTGAGTCAGCCCTGCCAGAGAGAGTTGCCAGTTAATCTCCAGAAATAATGAGCTGTGTTTCACCATCACGATATGGCAGACTCTGTACCACTCCAAAGAGAGACCACGGGGAGTGGCAGGGCCAAGTTGCTAGCCCAGGAGCGTGTCCCGTGTCCTGGGCAGCAGCCCTCCTGGAGGACAGGAGGCACCGTGAGGCGCCATCCTAGGTGCCTGGCCCTACAGGTGGACACCTGCTCAGCCCTGGGGTAAACAGGCCAGGTTTACCTAGGGTTAAAAAAAGTAAGCTCTTTTAGCGCTTTCCTTTTTCTTTTTCAGAATAGAAAAATTAAATATGTGCACTTCTTAAAAACAGTGAGATAAATATGGATTAAATGCAAATTGATGATTTATATTTTCCCCTGTTCCAATGAAAATTAGATATTTGAGCACTGAAACATAGAGAGGGGATTTGGATTTAATTCTAACTCTTTCAAAAGTTTAATTGTATTTTAATTTTAAAATAATAAATTAAAATGTTATCATGCATTGGTATAACATCTTTCTTCAAGGAAATTCCATGCATTCATTAAAGAGGAAAAAAAGCTTTGTTAGCATCCTAGGACAGATTTTGGAGAGAACACTGCAAATGAATTATTTCATATAGTGATTAGCGTAAAGGGCACTGCCCGGGGACATGAACTATTTTAAAGCATTATTTATGTTGAGCTCTTCCTAACAGGACTTTGCAAATGTTTATGAAATCCCCATCAATGTGGCTTCTTTTTATCTTTCCACTCACCCAGCCTTGTTACAACCTAATTGAAATACAATAATTATAAATGGGCTCAGTTCCTCGATTTAATTTCCTTGCAAGCAATGCCATTTATTTTTCTTCGGCTTTGTTAACATGCTTTAATTAAAAGATTTAACAAAGCTAAGGAAACAAGATGTCATGGAGGGCATCACACCCTGGGCTCCCTCCACTAAACAGCACTGCTTGACTGCGTCCAAGTCCATCTCCTGAAGGGTAGGAAGGGAGTCCTCATTCACCCATGGAGAAAAGAGCCGTTCTTTATGAGCCCAGGCACGCACAGCGTGGAGGAGCTCCAAGGGCGGAGTAGCAGAGAGCCCAGGAGAAAGGGCCCCAGAGTCCATGTTTGCAGCCAGTGCTAACACGTCGACACAGGTGTCCTTGGCAGGTAGGTCATTCCATCGAGCCTCCATTTCCTTCTTTTCCAAACGGGATGATGATATCTACACCACAAAGCCAGTGTGAGTAATGGTTGTGTTATTCTGGTAGAGCCATCACTTCGCATAATTCTCCGGTCCAAGCTGGTCCTTGAACAGCAAATGGGCTCCCCAAATTTGGATAAAAACTACTTTCAAAAATTAAATGGCAAATGCATTTTTATAATGGTAATTTAAAAATTCTGAAAACATACTTCTACATCTCTTGTGGTAATAGTCAGCTAATAGCACAAAACATTTTAAATGGATCTGTGAGATACCTTGTTCAATCACAAAATACTCCATTGCAGATCTCACTGCCAAGGTGTATGGCTAGATCCGCTTTGCTGAGGTTTGAAAATCAGTTTAGAGACATTCTCCTCCATCAAGAAGAAGCAAGTAGATGTCCAACAATTATCAACTGTTACAAAAATGCTAGTCTTTCCACTGGGATTTTATCTCAAACTGTAAATTATTATCATGGTTGAGGAACACTTCTTGGTGCAGGTTGAGCTGGAATTGGGTTCTGAAGGACAACCCAAGTCAGATGTGACTGGAGGGTGGGATTTCCCTGGGAGCTTTGGAGCTGGCGTGGGCACCTGCCTGTCGGTGTGTGGGCAGAGGCGTAAGTGCTGAGGGTCAAAGGCAAACAGAAGAGCTGGGGCCTCGAGGGCCTCCCCATGCTTTGTTATGTGTTTAGATAAATACTGTCCTTCCCTTGCTCTGTGGATAACTTATAATCACACATGACATTCAGGATAAAATTTACCACAGTTTTAGAAATAAAAAACATTTAACGATGACTACCTTGATTTTAAAAAAGTGCCAGTGCTAATGTTCTGCTGACACAGAAGAGACACTGAGGTGCTTGTGGCCTCCCCGAGTCTCCCCTAAGGTGACTCGGACTTCACTATTCTAAGTGGACATGTCAGCGTGCATGGTCAGCATCATCAGCCACTTTCCCTTCTGTGAATCAGAAGACAAAGAACTTACTGTTGCTAAATAACCCATGACACAACGAAGGAGAAAAGTGACAGTGCTTCTATTACTCAACAATGCGGACAAAATGTTTGGAACCAAAAGGACAACGCCTATCATCCTATCTGGAATCTGAATGCAATAGAAAATTTTCTGGAGCATGCCATTGGCTTAGAGCTTTTCATTTCTACAGCATCAAACCTATGGCACTTTGTGAAAAATAACAACTCCTTTCTTTTGAAACAGTTGAGCGTTCCCTGATTCTTTTTTGGTAACTTCTAATGTTGCTATATACTTTCTATTATTAGGTAGATATGATATCATTTCTCTGTTTCTATGCCACCCAATAAAGTACTCCACTGCGTTTTGGCTGTGGATATTGCCTGTTATTCTTTTTCCTCCCATGGGTTCAAAAATAAAACCCCAAAATAAATCAAAACAAAAATGCAGTCTGACAGAAAAATTCAACTCTAGTTCTGTTCATTCACCAGACATTTATTGAGACTTGTTTGAGGATGCTGAATTTGAAAGGGGTGGATGGGAGAGGCCAAGGCTGGAGATCCAATAGCCCAGGAGTTCAGTGCTTGTAGGATGGTCAGAGTGATGATAAAGAGAGAATAAAAACTCAATAGTCAATTTTAGTCAAGAGAAACAAAATGTTTCTATTAAAGAAAGAAAAAAAGTTGACCTAAAGCCTATTTGTTTAGGAAATTGAAAAAAAAAAGATGACAGTATTGATAGAATGAAATAATTGGTAAATATTATAGATGTTTTATTAAATATTTTAAGTTCATTTATTTAAGGACCATTTTAGAAAGATTCTATGTGCTAAGTGATATATGTATACATGTACACTCATATATACACATATACTAAGAAATATATCTGTCTCTCTATATCTGTATCTATCTATTGATATTCAAACAATCCATAAAAAAGTAAGAAAGGGAAACTAGAAAACAAAAACCAGAGGAAAAAATAACAAAAACAATAATAAAATGGTCAATATACATGCAATTATTTTGATAATTACATTAAATATAAATGGTCTAAAAGGCAGAGATTATTAAGTTTCATTTAACTTAAAAAAGACTCAACTATATCCTGTTTTCAGAGATATACTCCAATAACAAAAACACATAGATTTAAAGTAAAAACAGTTTCATAAAATAATTACATTTCAATGCTAAACAAAATAAATCTGGGGTGGCTACATTAATATTTAGACTTGCAACAAGGAATATTATCAAGGATAAAGAGAGACATTGCATAAAGACATAAAGGTCAATTCAAGAAGACATAATAATTCTGTGTGTATCTGCACCTAACAACAGAGATTTAAAGTACACAAAGTAAAAATTGATAGATTTACTAAAAGAAATAAACAGATCCAAAATTATAAACTGAAAACAATGGGCAACTCAAACTGTAAGCCTGTGAGACAGAACAAGGGTAAAGATCTATATTTCCACACCGTCCATGCACAACGTAGAAGCTGCCCGGAACAGCCTGCCCAACTAAGTAACTTGAGGGGATTCGCTAGGACTGTTGAGAACACTAAGGAGTTTGCTTGTATCCTGGAGACAGGGTGAGGATGTGTCCTTTTCTTTTTTTTCTTTTTTAATTTTTTACAATTTTGTTTATTTTTATTTTTTATGGTGATAATTTTCACAGTCACATACAGGGTGTGCATGTGTAGTATATTCATTGTGCAGCTTTAATGGTTATCAACATGTGCCAATTTTGTTTGACCTACTTCTCAAGGGGGAGGTCTCAAAATGTAACTAAAAAAATGTTGTGCAACCCACCTCGATTCTTCCTCCACATAATTGTGTGGAGGTGCATCTCATGGGCTCCCTCCTCCACGAGAGCTAAGCATCCTGGGGAGATGAGAATGCTGGCAGCGCTCTCCCACCAGCAGACAGGCCAGCTGATAACCAGGGCCCCAGAGCAGGCAGCAGGCTCTGGCTCCAGGTATATCCAGGGCTGACCCAGCTTACTTACCTCCCTGATATCTTGCACCCAAACTGCAGAGAGACTGGGAAGAAGGTCAATTCCAATGAAAGAGCACCCTCTTCCTGATCCTTTGGTCTCCTGTTTGCACATTTTGGGGGCAAATTCACCAGTGATTATTGGGGTTTCTCCAAGGCTCATCCTTCAACCAGCACCAGGCCTAGGCACAGTCTCATGGGGAAAAGCCAAGGAAGATCAAGTGTGCTTCTCATAAAGAAAAATTCATTTATTTTAAGGGAATGTCCTTTAGTCTGAGGTTATGCTTTTTCTCCATTTCTGCTACTAGAATACTGATTTTTTTTTATTTCCACTTACTATTATCAGAGAGCAAGAAAATAATAGCAAAACTACCTTGAGCTTCAAACAGGTTTTGATATCTTATGTGTCCAGGAAACCTCAAAGTATATGAACCATTAATTTGGAAAAAAAAAAAAAAGAAGAAGAAGAAGAAGTTTATCACTAATCTATTCATCAGTCCAGAATATCAAACCTCCAGGGTGGCTGAGAACAATTTCCTTTAAACTGCATGTCTCACGTCTTCATGCCATTGTGTCTGTGGATGTGTCTACCTCACCCAGAGGTACACTTCACCAGGTGAGACACACTCTGTGTCACAGGACATCAGGCAATGAGATGCCATCTCTGCTTTTGTAGGTCACTGTTGCAGGCCATTGTCCAGGTTCCCAGCTCTCCACCAGCTCCAGGAGCCCTGTGAGTGAGCATCCTTCCCAGGTTCATGGAATTGTTGACCGTGTTCAGAACTGGCCATCATCACAATGAACAGAGTTACACTGAGAAGCAAGTATTAACTTGAAAGTTAAATAAAAAGAAAGGGAGAGTCTTGCAAATCAAGAGAATTGAAAAATCCTTCACCAGGACTAAAGCTGGAAATTTTATCCAACATCGCCCTTTGCAGATGTGACAACCCCTGCACAGGTTCCCTCCCCTCTTCTCATGGTTTGCGCATTCCATCTGAGGGTGGACTGTCAGCCTGCAGGATACACCCCAGGACTTTCAAGGGGCAGGTCTAGTGCTTTTGGGAAAGAATGACACCCACTGTGCTGTCCTCCTGAGGCTGGGCCGTGGTCACCCACTGCAGCAGCCCCAAAGTTGGTCAGGGACTTCTGAAAAGCAGGAGACAGAACCCTAAGGCAAGGAGGGGTGAAGTGGCAAATAGCATGAGGGAGACTGGGCAAACACTGTGTGGACTGGCCGTGGGCTTTTAACCGAAATGCCTGATGGACAGGAGCATGTCAGGAATGACAGTCCACAGACCTTCAGCCTCAGGAACCTCTGCAGTGGGTGACTCCTGCTCACTCGTGCGTGGCATATTCCCTGCCAGCAGCCTGACAGTGGCCATGGTCTACCTGGAGACCTCTCACCTCTGGAACTATGACTTTGCTGTCTGTGTTTCTCTTGGTATGCTGGCCCCTGAGTTGAGTGTGTGAGCTGAGCTCTGCCAAGCAGGGGAACAAGAATCAGCCTATAAACAGAAGGAGCTATGGCCACGCACATACCTGTGGACAGGCTGCTGGACACTATCATCAGAGGAACCAAACAAGACACTTTCAGTCCATTTGACTTTCTCTTATATTTTTCTTCAAAGGAAATGCATGGGGCCCTGAATATTCACAATGAGCCGCTTTTGCAAATCCCGCTTGTACAAGTCACATCAGTAATTTAGGCTGCTTTCCACTGCCTTTGTTTTCTGCTGAGATATAAAAATGAAGAATTTTTAAAAATTGTTATTTTCCTGTCATCAAAATGGCACATGCTCTGTTGACCTTGGAGTTCCAGAGGCTGAACTCATTCTCCTTTCCTAACCTCCTTGTGGGTCCTCACCCTCTTGTCCCACGGTGTCCCATGTGCACACTGTCTTCATTCGATCACTTCGAGTGTGTAAAGTGGCTTTGTAAGTGGAAATGCTCCTAGGAGTTTAGTCCCCACAGTAAAAGTCTAAACCAATACCTTCCAACATGACACTAAAACACCAATTCTTGCCACATCCGTATTAACCCCTCTCCTTTTGAATCGTGTTATTGGTTTGTGGGTTTACCTAGAAAGCAGGACTATCTATTTTGTGGGGTTACAGTGAAATTCAGACTAACTTAACAATCCTCCAAAGTTAGCCACCTACTAGATTATCGGAAGCTAGTTGTGAATGTAAGGTAGCTAACAAGTGTTCACGCTTTTTATTTTTTTAGGAACATGAGTCACACAGAGGGCTTTGCTTTGCACTAATACAAGCAGAAATCCACATGCTGAAACTGAAAATCTGTGTTCTGTGGTCTTTCCTCAGGAGTCACCCAAGGAGGGTACATGTACCTTCTTTTTTAAAAATGATTTTATTCACTTATTTTTTAGAGAGAGAAGAAGGAAGGGAGAAAGAAAAGGAGAGAAACATCGATCAGATTGATCAGTTGCCTCTCACAAGCCTCCAACCAGGGACCTGGCCTGCAACCCAGGCATGGGCCCTGATAGGGAATCAACCAGAGACCTTTCAGTTTGTGGGACGATGCTCAGTCCACGGAGCCACACCAGCCCCGGAAGCATGCACCTTCTGAGAGTGTGAGGTCTGGCTTGCAGGTGCAGAAAGTACCCAATTAGTGCAGGAATGGGCAGGCTTCACCTTAACTCACTGGCAACATATTTCCGGGGAAGTTCAAGAAATGTTTTAGAGCTTCCCCGACATTTTACAGAACATGACCATTCCTCGGGAAGACACCACAGTTTATAAAGTCCTAAGTGGCTATAGCGCAGAAGCTGCTGGTCTCAGTTACTGGATGCTGGAGGTGCAGCCTGCAAGACTGGAGGTCCAGGTAGCAGAGTACAGATGGAGCATCCAGCAACCACACACACTCAGACTCTAAAAGGTTTTTTTTCACCACACTTGTGAGATGACGCTCATGTGCCTAGGCTCCTTCCGGAACAGCAGCCACCATCAACGCTACCCATCAGTTCACAGACAAAGACGGGCCAGAGCATTTGTGTTCTATAAAACCAATCTCACTTGGCAATATAGAGTGTTAAAAATCGTGCGAGGTTTTAATTAGATTCTTGTATTTCCAAGCCCAGCTCTCAATATAAGCTTTATGAACAGAGAGATGAGTAATCATGTGGACATTAAGTTTAGGGTGGAAAGAATGGACTCAATCATTTCCTTCATCAGCCATCTTCAGAGTTCAAACCCCACTCAGGGCAGCCAGGAGATTTTATCTTGGGATGCCTGCACAAGACACTGAAATGGGGAGCAGGAAATTGGACTGTTCCTACACAGGAAATAACAGCACTCTGTCAAAATCTACAGGAGAAACATGTGTTCAAATTTGCTGTCAGTGCCCAGCATATCTGATCAGAGGCCGAGCTGGGACCAAATTACTGCAGTCAGGTAACATCTGTGCAGGGTGGTGCCCCCCACAGGGTTGCAGCAGAAGAGGCTGAACGCAGTGTTCAACAAACATACACATGCCCAGAAATGTGCACACACATATTATATGTACTTTAAATTTCTGTAGTGATTTTATATAACCAGGTTTTGAAAAAAATTGCCATAATCAAGAGTAATTCATGACTCACAACCAAAATAAAGGAAGATCTCCAGATCAAAATGAGGCAACAGGAATTGGATTAAAAATTGCTGAAATTAGATACATATATGTGGCATTATATTTGACATAAACTATTATCTAATATGCATTATGATATATCATGTAATACAGATTATGTGGTATACAAGGTATTATATATCATGTAAAATGCAATATATTATGTCAATAATGTACATTTTATATCATGTATTATATGTGACAGTGTGGTCACTGAGCACGTGGCTGGGCTTGAGGTCCAAATTTTTAAATGCCCCACTAAGTCTCAGGCTCTTTCAGCTAAAGTGGAACCCAGCTGGCTGCCTGATGGGCCGCAGCCCACACACCCCACAGCTGTGTCCCCTCTCCCCCGACGGAGGCAGCTCTGAGACCAGCTCTTTCCCTCAACCTGCAGTGAGGCTCTTGAGAAAGCCACCATGCCCTGCACAGCTTTCCTGGGTTTACAGATGCTTTTTGGCCAGGGTAAGAAATGGGTTAGGGGTTAGACCCGCACACCTGGCTTGTAGGGACATGCACCTAATGCTCCCACTGAGTCAAGGCTGTGCAGATGAGCTCTGGAAGTGGTAAATAATAACTTCTCACACAGAATAACCACAGGCCTTCAGACCTCTCTTTTAATGTCCCCAGTTAAATTGATGGGTGCCCTTTCTGCCTGCAACAGACATATCCCTCAAACCCATAACAGCAAAGGAGGGAAAGACGAGGTTTTCCAACAGACACACACAATGTGTGTGTTGCTTAGGTTGGAGTGGCCTTACGGACAGCAGCACTGACAGCTAATAACCACTGGGGATAGTCTGAGAGGAGTGCTTCTAACCCACTCATTGCCTCGTCCCTACATGTGACCAGAGCAGGTTGTCATCCTGATGCAGGCAATTCCTATTGCCACTGTCACAAATTCACAGACTTCATAGCATACAACACAAATTCAGTCTTTTATGGTTTTGGAGGTCAGAAGTCTAACAAGGGTCTCAGGGCTGCTTTCTTCCAGCAGCCTCAGGGAGGATCTGTTCTGCCGTGTTTAGCTTTTCGGGTCTGTACACAGAACACTCATGGCTTCACCCTCCATCTTCAAAGTTAGCGGCATGGCACCTTCTGTCCCTGTCTCCGCTTCTCCCTCCTGTCTCCTCCAGCTAACTCCGACCCCACTGGCCTCTCTCACAAAGGCCTCCTGGTTGCACTGGGTGCTCTCAAAAATTAAGGATGATTTCATGACATTTAACTTGAGTATCTTCTATGGCTTCTTTTGCCATAAAAAGTAACACTTTATTCCATAGGCTTTGAGGGCCCAGCCCTCCACATGTCTGCAGAGGAGAGTTGACCCAATGTCACACAATGAGGACAAGAGTGATAGGCCAGGGTGTCCCTTCAGTGCTCCTCTGTGCACAGGTGGGCCGGGATGGAACTGGATCTGTGCCCTTGTTGGGAGCCGATCAAACCCCAACCTGGCTTTGCTGATTGTTGCAGTGAGGATGACACAGCTACTCAGGAACAGAGGTTGGAGACCCAGGCATCCCGCAGGACCAGGCCCACTGCTGCCCCTCCTGTGGAGGAAGCATGCCCAAGGGGACCGCCCAGTGCAGCAGACCCATCTCCTGGGCAGGGACAAGGCTGTTTACAGGGCAAGCCAGTGGCAGGAATGAGGCAGGAGTCAATGAGATGGAGGTCGGTTGCAAAGCCCTGCAGTATAACAAGCAGAAGTTGCTTCTCAGCCACCACCCAACTCTTGCCCTTGTCAGTATGCGGACACCGTGTTGTCATTTTTTTTAAGAAGTGACAGAAATACACATTTTATATCAAATTTTCAGATTAGTATTTTTTAAAATTATTTTTAGAACAGTTTTAGAGTTGCAGAAAACTTCACACAGTACAAAGTTTCCAAATACCCTATACCAAGTGCCAGGTGACCTGAAGAACAGGTGACCTGTTCTTCACGTCTTATTGGTAAAGTGGCTATGCCATCCCACGTCCTCTCAAACAGTGAGAGGTCTGAAGGCTTTGTGGTCATTCAATGCTCTGATCACTCCACATTCTAACCAACACTTCGTGTTATTCATTATATTTTACAATTTTGAGCCAATCTACTAGGTGTGTAGGACCCTGTCACCTTTAATGTAAATTTATGATGGGGAACAGGTCTGGACTCTTGTATCTGCAATGTTTCGTGCAGTAATGTTTATGTAGTAGCACATATCAAATAATATTTAAAGATTTATTTATTTATTTTTAGAGCGAGAGGAAGGGAGGGAAAAAAGAAAGGAAGAGAAACATCTGTGTGGTTGCCTCTCATGCACCTCCTATGGGGGACCTGGCCACCAACCCAGGCATGTGCCTTGACTGGGAATTGAACTGGTGATCCCTCTGATTCATAGTCTGGTGCCAAATCCACTGAGCCACACCAGCCAGGGTAAAATGATATTTATTAATGAAAATACCACCATGAAGTCAGCCTGATTTTTAGGAAGATAATTATATGAAATAAATTCTACCTGGAGATTTCCTGATACAAAGAAATGATGATTAGTTTCAAAGAGAACCACACAGGTTGTTGTAATCTTAGTATTTATTTGTTCACATGAAGGTGGTGCTGCTGACAGGAGTCTGTGGGTGAAAACATGGGATGGAGGAGCAAATACAGAGTTCATTATTGATGGTGACTGTCTTGGTCCTGACATGGGACTTAAGAAAAGCTTAGCAAAAGTTCTATGTCACATCTGGTTTAATGGGAAAGGGTTCAAAGTCATTCATTTGCTCATGAAGTCATTCATTTTTTCATCCATTCACTCATTTATTCATTCACTCAAAACTTGTGTTTAAGGCCCTTCTGTGGGCCAGCACTGTGCCAGGTAGGGAATACTGATTTGCACGAAACCATGCCAGCATGAGAGAGCTGAGTAAGATGGCGTCTGAGTAAGCTGGGATGTGAGGGGAGACCTCCCAAGGACACGCTACATGAATTCAGTCAGAATGACAAGAAGCAACCAGCCAAGTTAGGTCTCAGTGGAACATGTTCGGGTTAGCTATTTCAAAGGGGTAGGGGGGCAGGGCAGGAGCATGGGGACAGGGAGCAAACCCATGCAGTGAGAGATGAATGGGAAGAGGAGGGGTCAGTAGAGTGACAAAAGCTAGACTGGGCATTTTTATCCCAAGAAGGGCTCACCTGGTTCTCAGTCCTTTGGCTGCAGTGCCCAGAATGCAGTGTAGGGGACATGGCACAACAGAGGGTGGCTCAGGAGGTCCTGACTTTAGGACAGCCCAGGTGATGATGATGGCAGCTGCAATGAGGGGGAGATGAGAGAAATTAATGAAGTGGGCGTAGGCCTGAGGGATCCAAGGCATCTAAGGGGAGCCAGTGTGAAAAAGAAATTCAGGAAGACTAACATTCAGGGCTTGTCTGGGATGGGAGGCTGGTGCAGGAGCAATCAGGACTTGAGCAAGCTCAATTCAGATACCTCCATGGAGATGGTGAAGTGGGAGTGAGAGGGTGAGACCGTGTTGCCAGCTCAGAAATGTGAGCTCTGTTTTCCCCAGAGTGGATGGAGAAGGAAGATGGGCAAAACCCCGTCCTGAGCTTGGAAAGAAGGCCTGTGGTATCAGATACTCATTCTCATTAAAATGTTTGTTCTCAAAATTAGCCTGGCTTTTCAGGCAGACACCATCTTCTGAGAGCCAAGCCAAATTGGCCACTTTGTTAACTGGCCTAAGCTGCTTGGTCTCGGGTTGGCTGATGTTCAAAGCTGATTGACAGTCATGGCCAAGGCCCCCAGGAAGATTATGTGAAGGGAGCTAAGGGCTAAGGGAACTCAGTGATCAAACTTACCGCACTTGAGGTGAGGGGTCCCTGGCTCCAATGTGTCTCTGAGCAGGGCACATCTCCCACAAAAGTGTTAAAAGCCACTTAATTTGTTGGTAAAACTTCAATTATCTCGGGCCCAACATATCTGATTTATAGACACTGTAGACGCACAGATATAAAGAATGAAAAAGGTGTGTGTATGTAGAAGGAGAGAAAAGGGTTGATTTTTCAATAATACTGAAAAGAAGTAAATGTGGGAATAATGTGGGGGGGGCAAGATTTTGTTTACTCTCTGCTTATTTCTTCTTTTCCTTTAATATTTTGCCTCTGGAAGGATGGTTGCCCCTGAGGATGTTATATTTAACAAAGCAGTTGGAGTGAGCAGGGTTACCTTTCAAATCCTCCAGCAAGTTGATCAAATAGAGTGTTCCTATGTGTAGCTCTAAGGCACAATTATGTGTAAGCAGGACCCCCTCTGAGAATTCATGGGAGAATCCAAAACTGGAGATGGAGTCAGAGCCCATTTGTGTCTTATTTAACATAATTATTCTAACGGCTAATCCTTTGCTACTGCATCTGTCCTCTTCTGCCTGTACACAGAAATGGGAGATCAGACACTTAAGTGGTTCCGTTTCTGAGCTGCGCATAGGTCTGCGTTTTGTTATCTGAACGATTCCTTTGGATTGCAGATGATTTTGTAGGGCTATGAAACTATGCATGTGTAACTGAATGCCCAATCATCATCCTATTTGCATAATGCTTCCCATTTTTAAATGCTTGTATACTGTGTCAGTCCTCACCCTAACCCTCTGCACTAAGCTTGGCAAGAAGAAATAATTACATTTTACGGATTAAAAACATAACGAAATTTAGATAGTCCAGATCGGGGTCCCACAGCACTAGAATGGGACCAAGCAGGCCAGCCGGCATGGCCCCAGATGCCTCTCCCAGCCCAGTGACATAGGGGGCGGGAGGATGGGGGCTGACGATGGCTGCCTGGGGTTCCAGCTTGACAGTCCCTCACGAAGCCCAGGAAACAAGCTCCTTCTGCTCCTCTTTCTCCTTCCCCTCCTTCCCTCCACTTCCCACTAAGGGGCTCTTCTCCAGGGCAGCAACATCCGCTTGCAGCTGACCCCCAGCCAAAAGCCACACCCAGGAATGTTGGAACCTAGAAGCCTCCACTCATTACTTAAAGTTATGCACATATTTCTTCAATGTGATACGGGACAAACCTATAAATCCACCCAACAAAAGTGACATTTGGCTCCTGATGTCACATGTGTGGTGTATTAGAGCCTCCGTTAGGCTTTGAGCCAAACCCCCTCCTGTTTGTCTTGTGCGGGGGCGCCAAGCTTCCCACCGGCTGAAAGTGTTCTCAGACGTGAAATTTCTGTCTTGAGTGTGAGATGTTCCTCATCTGTGCACTGGGAGTAGGACAGGACTACCAACCACATGTGCAGGACACCTGGAAGGTGAAGATGAAGATGAAGAACGGGCATCACCTACGTTGTCAAGTGTGTCAAACCTGAGAGTCCCTAAGGATATCAGCAATGGGGTGTTTTGAGATCAAAACTCTAGGAACTTGATTTTTTTCTATTTTTGGAATTTGTGAAGGCTGACATAAGCCATTATATTAAGAGCCTCAAATAATTAGATGGTTTCATTTAAAACACTGAGAAAATCCCATTCAAGTTGAATGAGATTTGTGAGTCCGCAGTGACTGGTCTTTGATGGGATTCTTAGTGGAGCCCTGACAGGGTGCAGAGTGTCCTTGACCAAACCCCTGCCTCTGTCCCCCTCATCTTTTACTTCTCTGGGCTCAGTAGTTTGCCTTAGGAATGGACAGATCCCGGAAGAGGGAGTCAAAGGTCCCCTTCTGGCACATTGCTTGCCATGAGTGGTTCAGTTTCCACTTCACTGACATAAATTTGTCTTTTCAAAGGGCAAACTCAATAAAGTGCATGTGGTTTTCTGAGTCTCTTATAAATTTGATAAAAGTTAAATGTGCAGTAGCAACTAATCACCAAATGAAAGGAGGCAAGACACACATGCTCATGCGCAGATTTATTGCAGTTGCTGAAGGACACTTTCTGACCTGGTCCCATGTGGTCCAGACACACCCAGTTATCCTGTAGAGGACGAGGGTGAACTGCTTGCCCAATGGTCACTTGCCCAATGGAAGTGACCTATTATTTAACTTGACAGTTGAACTAAGAGATTTGTACTAATAATGACAAAATAGAAACAAAACTTTGAAAAGGAGAAAAAAGGTCATAGTGCAACTCATTTGGGTCTTGAGAGACAGGTCATGTTTTTACTGGAATCCTAGTTCAACACACTGAGGGGTTTACTGAAACAATGTCAAAATTCACTTTACTTTTGGAAACTCTTCATGTTGTTTTCCTGTGTAACACCATCTGAAGGCGCACGGCAGTTTTGGACAGATGCATTCTGTGGGGTTTATTCCTCCAATGTAATCCACCCACCAGAGAACTGCCAGCATTCACATCTTCACGAACAGTTAGAAACATCTCAAAGCTGCTTTTGCAGCTGGAATGCCAGGCAGGAAACCTTCAGTGACCATGTACATGTGGGGGCTGCAGGGGCAGGAGGATTCTGCAGTACCTTGGAGAATGCGGCCTCCTCTTCACAGAGCCTCCTCCATGTTTACAGGAACAATCTGCACATGCTTTGTTCAGGATTCATCACGTCCACATGTGGCGTCTACCTTCCCGAGTCACTCATCCTTTACCAATGGCACTGCATTATCGGGATATGCATCATTGTCACCTAGACCACTGACACTGGCCACTCACTGACCTTCCTCCAACGTTACTGCTTGGCTTTAGTCTGCCCTGGATCCCACCACTCAGATTACTTTTTCTAGTGCCATGAGTAATCATGTTCCCTACCTCCTGCTTGGAAAACTTCACTGAGACTGTGTGACACTTGTCATTTGCAAACTATAAGCTAATTTAATTATGTAACACACCATTATGCATAACTCTCCATGCCAATGCACATATGCATTTTCTTTCCTTTTTTTTTTCAATTTTTAAATTGAATAAGTACTTGGAGATTCTGAATAACCAGAGTTGGATCACCAAATGCATGTGTTTATTTCCATAAAATCTGGAAACTCCAAGAGGTCAGTAAAGATTGTGAAGGTGTAAAATAAACAGGATGATGAGTTTAAGAGAGTAGATCAGAGCAAAAGAACGATGCCAGCACGTTTCAGGGGCTGCTCTGTGGGGAGTCGATCTGCCCCTGTGACAAGCCAGAAGACCCCTGGGGAAGCTGGAGCCCTACATTTCAGTGCCCCCCAGCTTTCCTGGGATTTTGTCCCCAGTGGTCCAGCCTTCTTCCACACCACATTTGCTAAAATGACTCAGAGGGGCCCAACTATCCCAACCTGAGTCCAGAGCCACATATTACCTCGTCTATGGGGACAGTGTGCTCTAAGGATCCCCGTCCACATGCAGTGCCAGCATCTTCACTTGGCCTTGCATCTTTTCTTGAATCCTCTCTGCTTGGCTCAGGGCAGCACCGATCTCTCTGTACTGCCTAGTACAGAGGCCTGTGCCCTTTCTATGCAGTCCATCCAAACCCAGAGGCCTTGTATCTGTGTTAAAACTCAGCAGAGAGTTCAGGAAAGATTAAATTTAATAGTATTTGCAAAAATTTAAAAGTCACATAAAAATGCAATGGACAGGGCAAATGCAAGAATAATTATAAACAATTAATAAGTGGAGAGATTGCACAAGTGGAAACCATTTGAATATCTCTATGTAAATGTTCTGATCTCTACATAATGCAATTAAGTTACACAAACTGTAATTAAACCCCCACCTACTACAGCAGCATCCAATAAAGCATGTTATAAAACAGCTTCCACAAGGCATATGCTACGGAAAGGCTATGCACAATTTGCTTCTCCTCCTGTTTGCACTTAAACTTTTCAATCAATAAGGTCAATTAAACAGCTAGACCTACAAAGACCTGAGAGGTAAGAGTGAGGCCCTGATACCCACCTCACAAGGAAACCTCTGTGAAATGCAGTCCCCATGGCCATTTGCTGGCTCCCTAGTTACTGGTTGAGGACCTCTTTTTAATGGAGAGTGGCTAATGTCAGCTGGCATCATTTCAGTGGGGCTCAGCTCCATCATGTGAGTAGGGCTCTCACGTATTCAGCCCACTTGGGCACTCAGTCTGCAAGAAGAAACATAATGACCCCTGTCCTTACTCACCTCATACCAAGTGGGGAATAAAGGCAGAGAAGCAGCTGAACCTTGGAGATAAATAACGCAGAGCAGGGAAATAAGGCAGATGGAGGCGGGATGGGGAGGTAGAGACAGAGATAGATATGTCAGAAAGGGACAATGCGGGGTGACACTGGAGGACAGATCTGTAGCAAGTGAAGAAACAGCCAGGAAGATAACTGTGAACAGAGATTTCTGGTGAAGGAAGCAGCAATTGCAAAGGCCTTGAGGTCGGGTGTGCTCAGTGTACTTCGGAGTAGGATTGAGGTTGTGGCTCAAGCAGGGAGGATACAGGAATGAGCTAGGAGGGGACAGCGCCCTCAGGCAGGTTTGAGGGTGTGACTGTGAGGACCCAGGCTTCCATTCCTAGTTGCCTGGGGACTATGGGAAAGCTTTGAGCTGAGGGAGTGTGGGGTCAACAGAAGCTGCCTTTTGTTTGTTTGCCTTACACTTTAAAAGCAGGAGTTTTCTGCCAGGTTGAGAAGAACCTCAGAGGGGAAGCAGGAGACCAAGACCACCCAGGAGGCTGCAGTGGAGGGAGTATAGGTAAGAGGAAGTGTGCCCATGCCTGAACCACAACACGACAGCTGGGGAGAAGAGCCTGGCCCCAGTGTATTTTCCAGGGCGATGTGACAGGATTTGCAATGGATATGAGAGAGAAATGATGCAAGGGTAGCTCTGCAGTCTGGCTGGAACAACTGAAGGACTGACCACAGCTGTCAGAGCCAAACTAATGAGGAACAGGTTGGAGAGGGTGGGTCTCCTGGGAGCTGCATTGAATGTGTAGACTTGGCTATCTTGTATCCAGAAAGGACGTTCACGCTCCTGACAACTATCCTTGAGATCATTGAAATGCTCAGGTTCAACTCCGGAGAAATCCAATGGGTCACATGCCTTCCTGGGTATATAATTTCCCCAACTCCTACAACCCACTGGGGTGGTGTTGATCTCTAGAATCCAAACCTGTTTATGAAAATCGCTGGAAGCTGAACACCAAATTATCACACAGAGAGGCGTCCTCTCCATGGAGTCCATGGCCCAGTTTCCTAATTTAATGTGACTCAATCACATTAACTAGTCACTGAAATGGGTTTGACTCTTTGGAGATTTTCTCCTGATTCCACTGGCAGCTGTGGGTGGTAGGATTCAGGCCCGTTCCAGATTTAAGGGGAATTCCACAGTGTATGAGCATAAAATGAGCAGCTCACAACATGCTCATGGGTCAGAGAAACTGAAAGGAAATTTTTCTCCAATAACAGCACAGATTATGTAAAAACAGGATTGTTTCACTGTCCCTCAAAAAACTTCCCATAACTGGTTGACAAAAGATGACTCCAGAGTCAAGTGTGGGGGCTTCACATGGGAATGCAGTGGGTAAGGGGCCAGGAGGGGCGGGGTGCACACACCCCCACCGCTGCACACCGGGGGCTTTCCCAATAATGGTGAGACAGTTTGCTTCTCACATCTGCAGCAGAGAGAGAGGGAGAGGTGGGAACGAAAGGGGGTCCTGGGCCCTGCCAGATGCTGCTGCCACGCCTCCCGCTGAGCCTGGAGCACTGGGCCTCATGGCAGGCAGAGCAAGCTGTTGACATCCAGACTCGTGCTACTCGGGGACAGTCAGCTGATCCGAGCCAGGGCGGCTCTGGTCCTCATCTGGGGAGGGGAGCGGAAATCGGTGCCCACAGTGAGAACATAGACCAGGCTCAGAACAGATGGCTGGCTGCCTGCTCAGCGCTGTTTCTGGGGCTGTTTACATTCGTAAGTGACTAATTTTGACATGTTATACTAGTAACGGAGTTTTTCGGTGTGACCCAGTAAACCGTGTGCCTTGTGCCAGGGCTGCATGGTTCGGCTCTGGAGCCCTGAGTGGCTTCTGCTCTACACGATACCATGGAGATGGCTCGGGCCACCATGATGACCAGTGCATCACCCTGAATGAGCTGTGGGAGAAAAACATGCCTGTGTCCTGCTTAGGGCAACAGAAACATTTAATCAAAGCCAGAAGTCAGATTTCCCAGGTTTTTCTCCTTCACCAATGTGTCCATGTTCACCAGTCTGCACATATTTGCAAAGACAGGAAGTAAAATCGAGAGGAAGAAAACAAAGCAAGCAGTCACCCGAGACTGGGGATGGGTAGAGAGCTCCATCCAAGTTGACCTTCCCAAGTCAACAGGCAGTTGCTGATGGCGACCATCACTTGCATCTGAAAACAACCCCAGGGATGGGAACCAATGGCCGGGAGACCCCGAAGCTTCTGTGGACAGAAATCATGCTGTACTGATTGGCTCTCCCAACACCTTGTTGGTGCCACACTCAATTTAGGACACAGCCCAGACACACAGTCATGCCCAAGAGGAGAGGACTGTGAAAAAGGACACCGATGAACTGATTTGAACCGTAAGTGCGGTTCAGCTAAAGACGACTCTGGGCAAACACTCAAATAGCTTCTTAAGTTTCTCAAGACCAGTCTGCATGTTCTGATTGTGCAGCCTATAATCAAAAACAGCCAGAAACAAAACAGGCCATACAACTCACATCCTTGCGCCCACTGGACCCTGCCTGAAAATGCACCTCACACTAGGTGTGTAGTGTGAGCGTGAGGGATGCTGACGTTCATTATTATCACTGTCGTTATTCTGAATCTGCCTCCATGTTCCAGGTGCTTTCAGAACTAGGATTCAGAAAGTATAGAAAAAGCATGAAAATAAGTCTTTTGCAAGTTGAAATTGAGCAAATATTCTGCATTAGCTTCCTGTTAACATATGTGCATGTATATTTATGTATATAGTGTGTATTATGTTGATATTTATATATTGTTGATATTCAAAGTATTATTGTACCATACTTAATCTAATCCTTTATTAACTCTAATAGTTAATTAGAAGGAATACTATATCTGTGTTTACAGTGTATTCATTTTTAAATGAAGTGAAGAATGCATCACCTCATCCCCTCTTAACACACAAGTGATTTTTTCATATCATCCATACATTTTTTTTCTCACCTGCGTGACAGGAACTATGCTTAGTGTTATAGGGGAGGCACAATAAAGTCAGATGTGATCTCTGATCTGAACGACCTTGGCAGAATAGAAAGTCATGACCTTTAACATAACATGTCAGAGAGGTAATCCCGTGAACATTGAATCAACATCGGATGCTGTAAAAGTCACTGCAGGGTCGCTGTAAAATGAATCGGGTGAACTGCTCGTTAACTGATAACAAAGTGAGCCCAGATATAGCACAATCTAGCTAAAATTTTAAGATAATACAAAACAAAAAAATCTAACCACTCTTTAAACCAATGAATCTGGCAGATTTTGTAATTAGCCATCTGTCAAGTATATAACTTATGTCCTAACCTGTACAATTAGGACAGAGTGACTTTAGAGTCCTCCCAACTCCTTCCAGAGAGTGTTAGTGCTTTTTTGATATAAATGCTTATCCCAGTAAAACTGGCTTGATCAGAATAGCAGATTGGTATCTTAACCAAATTTTGAAAACACATTTTTTCTTATCCACACATCCCCTGCTGCTGAATTGAGAGCTACGTAGCAAGAATTTTTGTCGGTATATGTGTGCTTACAGTATAGCGCTCATGTGAAGCTGATCACTGATACTGGGAAACCAAACTGTGTGCAGACTGAGATGGTTTTAGTCTGAACCCATTCACGTCTCAGGGGACAGCCTCCATGGCAGTAACTGGAGCTGCGATGCAAACCCATGGGCAGACGGAGTGACAACACCATCCAGGCAGGAAATGTCTGATCGTGTGTTTTAGAGCTGGGCACAGAGCTGGTGTCTGGGAGCTTGGCCACAGACATTCACTGAATGTTGGAGAGAGTCTTCGAATCACGCTGACACCACCGCCTCACTGCCCCGCTGCAGACGTTCTCCGGAGAAGGGAGTGCCTGAGGCCCCTGGGCCCTGAGTTAGGGAACACTTTTAAGAAAGATTTTCTAGTAGCAACTTCATAGTTCCCCTAAAAGCTGGTTATGTTACTTTAAAGTACTGACTTAGAAATCCTCATTTTTAAAGAACACTTTAGTGTGCTCCAACAAGAACAGCTTAGATACCGCAAGTTTGAGGAGCATGTTTCTGATCAGCACTATAATGTATCATGTGTATAACATACAACATGCACATGAATATACACACCCACCTGTTCATAAGGTGTGACTCCACCTTGCTTTAGGGGCATCCAACCTGCAGCCCACAGGCCGCATGCAGCCTAGGATGGCTATAAACGTGACCCAACACAAAATCGTAAATTTACTTAAAACATCATGAGATTATTTTTTCGTTAGTGTCTGTGTATTTAATGTGTGGCCCAAGACAACTCTTCTTCCAGTGTGGCCCAGAGACACCAAAAGTTTGCACACCCCTGCTAGGGCATTCAGCTCACTGAGGGAAAATGAAGTTTTAAAAAATAACATGAACGTTAAGAGGAATTTTCACTGGAGTCCTCATGGTAAAAGGGTATTAAACAGAAACTCAAGCGGTGAATGAAAGGGAAGAGTGAAACACTTGCAGCAGCTGTTTGAACAGAGCACTGAGTGAAGCAACAAGAAAGTGCCGGCTTCCCTTCGCCCCGGGGCAGGAATGTCAGCTCTGTCAGAGAGCCTCCAGGGAAAGCAGCGAGGAGCAGAGCATTTGCCCTTACGGACAAGGGAGAAAATCGGTGGGCGTGCAGGTCTGTGCATCTTAGTCTGGAGGATGGAGAGGAGGACGTGGACCAGAGCGACAATAAAAAGCCAGCAGGGATGCCTGCCAAAGGCTTCGGTTTTCCAGTGCACCTCAGCAGGGGGTCTGGGACAGCACTGAGGGTGGATGTGAAGGAGCCTTTGTGTGTGAAGCAGGAATACACATCCCAAAGCATAGGACAGAGCACCAGCCCAGTCTGGAAGGGCACCGAGAAGGGTGCAGTCACTTGGGGAGGGTGAAATCTATGTCATCTGTAGACCAGAGGTTTCGGACATGTGTGTTTCTGACTGTGGGATCACATGGAAAGAGGGAATGTGGCATGATGGCAAATCACGAGCAGTTTTATCCCGGTCCTAGCTGGTGAGGGTACCGGAACCACTGTGGGAGAAGAGCTGAATGTCATTAAGGCCCATTTCCTGAGGGGCTGCCTGAGGAAAACCCGTCTCACCCTCCCTGAAGGACTCTGCGCACGGCGGCTTTCTTCTGTTTTCCTGGCATGGTCGCCTGGCAGGTAGCAGGTGCGCAATTAGGCATTCATGGAATGAACCCAAACAGGAGTAATTGGTTGGGCTGCATGTGGAGAAGGGCTGTGGATCAGATTCACTCAGGATAACTGCTTTGTGGAGAAACATAATTCGTTGGTGGCGAGACATGGTCTGCAGTGAGAACGGGGAATTTCTAGGCCCTGTCAATAGAGTGAAAGTTTCTGGTAGCTAAATTTTTAAATTCTGCCCAACATTTTCACAATGAATGAAAACTGTCATGGGCGGAGTTTTAAAAACCCAGTTTCTGCCTTTACCAATTGAAAGTTTCACCTGTTTTCAAACATCTTCATTAAGTTAGTAATTGCAGCTCAGTAGACACTATCCCCAGTTTGCTCTTCTTGGTCATGAAACTTAATACTAATGGCCACATAAACCCCCTCATTTGCAAAGCCAGTGTGAAGCTCTGCCATGTTCCTATCTTGCAGGCAGAAACAAAGCAAAGCCTAGAAAGGAAATGACTTGTCCACGGTGACACAGCCGTGGAGAGGGCTGGTCGCACTATCTGCTGATGAAGGTCTCTGCAGGTTGGGTGTGTTCCTGCTGTGGCCACAGCTGCAAGATCACAGGGCAAACCCCACACTGACACAGGTCTGTTGAGCACACACCCTGTCTTACTGCAGGACGAGTGGCTCCCGCGTGCGGCCCTGGGCTGCGCCCTGCTGCCACCCCACCACTGTTGGTCCTTGTTGTTGTTGTTTGCTGATGTTGCTGCTGCGGTCCGGAAGAGCTCCTCCAGGAAAGCAGAGGACCTGATGCCCCAAGGCCAGAGGCTTTCCAGCGGCATCTGAGCAAAGGCAGCCCTGCCAGAAAGCCCCAGGTTGCTAGGGAGACGGGGTTGGCTGAGTGGTATAAAACTCAGAGTTACTATGTCTTTCAGTCTTGCTCTGTGATAGTTGAGTCAATACAGGATTGCATTATTTGTCCCTTTTTTATTCATTTAAAAGAACAAATGTGAGTGACACGCCGTGGGGCTGTCGCCCTCAATGTCCCACACCTGTTCAGCCCAACTGCCAGGCCCCAGCAGTGAGGAGTAACTAGGGATCTATTTAGGGAAGGAGCGGCTTGCAGGGCAGCCCCAGGGCCTCCCGAGAGCCGTCTCTGGGATCCTCTTCCAAATTAGAAACATCAGCGTGACAGAAAGTGGGTCACGGTGCCTCTCAGATGCATTTCTCTAGGGCTCGCGGATAACAAGGGCAATCCTGTAGTTGTCAAAGTTGAATGCCTGTTGTAGTTTATAAGCCCCTGTTTATCTGCTTCCAGAAGTGGCAGAACAGGCAGGAGTCCAAGAGAGTCACGAACGGTCCAAGGAGAGGCTCCGTGGTTGGGGTGCGATCGGGGTGCCATCGGTAGGAGTCCCCGAGCAGGCCGTTCGCAGTGCCTGGTTTGGAGGTTTACCTCCATCTCCACTTTTTCTAATGGCGCTGAGTGCACACACCCCCCCAGACGGGGCGGAACAACTCCCAGTCCTGAAGCTGGAGGAAAGGAAGAGCCGTGATGCCAGACTAAACATGGATTAATGTATGTTCAAAGCCTCGAAAGCACTGGTAGATGCATCACCTAAGAAGTAACAATTGTTCACTCAACAGGGATGAAGAAACAAAGCCAGAGAGACTTCACGACTTGCGGCCACTCCAGTCACTAGTCAGCGGCAGAGGGTGGCTGGTAGAAGTCCGAGTCTCAATTTCAAGCTATGGCCAGGTGCTCCTCCCAAGGATCACGCCACCAAAACCAGAGTGAGCTGGAGAGTAGACGGGTTTATTGATTCACCAACTGGAGAATTCTTACCTCCCATAAAATGCTGGCATCAAGATGGGTTTAGAAATGTAGCAATACTTCAGTAGTCTAAATGACACATCATTTAACTGCCATGTAACATGAGAAAATCTGTGAGAAAACTGAAGTTTCCAGAAAATTTCCTGTGCTTGGGGTTATTCCGCAGACCAGTACCAGTCCATGGCCTGTTAGGAACCAGGCTGTACAACAAGAGGTGAGTGAGCAAAACTCCGCTTGCATCACCACTTGAGCTCTGCCTCCTGTTCCCCAACCCTAGTCTGTGAAAAAATTGTGTTCAAGGAAACTGGTCCATGGTGCCAAAAAGATTGGGGACTGGTGCCATATGACTCTGTGTTGGGGGACTGTTCACCTCAGCCACTGAACATGGTGACATGGAGGAGGCAGGACACTGTACCGCTTTCTGCTTTCTTTGCCCTCTCTGCACCCAAAAGTTTTTATATTTTGAACCCTTCTCCATCAGGCACGGACTCATATGGCCAGAGCCCACCCCTTGTCATCCTTAGGGCCCAGCTGTTGTGCAAGAAGCTCCTGAGGCCTGAAAGAACTGTCTCTGAGGTGTGGTGGCATCTGGGGGTACAGAGAATGACATTTACTGTGTGTTGCATGAAGAAGGTTCATTGACCCAGGTGTGGGGTGGGGAAGGGCGAGGAGGGGGCCATCGGTCATGGTCCTGGGTGTTCCTCCAGGTGCCAGCAGCCACTTCTCAGGCCAGCCTTCTCTTGCTGCTTCCTTCTTGCTTTCAGACAAAGCCCAGAGCCCAGAGGCCCACAGTGTGACTGCCAGCCTTACTCCTGGGACACGGCTTATGGGATGAATTAGAAGTGGACTCAGTGGGGGTGTTTATTTTATATGTAATCTTGGAAGACTTCCCTTTCCAAAAGAGAGCTCATTTTTCTCTGTTCTATAAATGTTATTTCACTCTCTAAAGTCAGGAAGGAAAAGTTTGATTAATTGCCAAGTGGCTAAGCTTGTCCAGAAAAGCATTACGTTTGCAAGTCTCAGCCCCAGACAAAGGAATGACCAGCATGTCTGTCCATCTGAGAAGCCCCTCTCCAGTCCCCAAAGCTGTTCACCCTTGTCTCGAGGCCTCCAGGTATCAGGGTCATTAATGTGAGAGAAATAAGAATCAGGTCCACCCCCTCCTCGTGCTCCTGGAAGCCTGATTCTGTGCCCTTCTTTCCATACCTGGCCTAGGTTCTGATTGAAATCAGATTGACCCTTAGACTTAAGAGGAGAGAGACCCAAAAAATGCAAGATGCCAAAAGCTGAGGGCATGATAAGCAATAAAAGTCTGATAGAACGTCATGTCCAAGCAGACTAAGTGTCTAGTTTTCAGAAAATCTCCCCAGAGAAAACACCTACGTGCAAGGACAGGTTTTTAACAGTAAGTACTGGGTGGTTATAAAGTGATTGGAATAGAGACTTTATCAGCCAAAGGGACTTTGAGATGAATGAACAGACAAAACAGATGTCACAGTGGATTCAGGACATCACAGCACATGCCACAGTCGGCTGTGGGCAGCAGACAGACAGACAGAGGCTGATGGCAGGCACGATGGACCTGCCGACTGTGTGCAGGCTCCTCCCTTCTTTGTGAGTGAGCAGCGTGGCTGCAGCCTGGTTTGGCACACACGTGACAAGGGCGCTGTGGTGAGCAGACAAGGGAGCAGAGAATAATGGAGGTGCCCGCACAACCCACTGTGAGCTGGCAGATGCTGCTGGCTCCCTCTCCACCCGGCCTGGCCATGCTCTCTAGGCACCTGCCGCAGGAGCTGGGGGCTGCAGCCTCGGCCAGGGTGTGGAGCAGTGCGGGAAACAGCATGGTGCCCCAAAGAGGGGAGTTCAAGGAGAAAAAGAAATAAGAAGAAAGGCAGGCCCTGTCCTTGGAATGCGGGGCACTATTGAGCACTGGGCCTTATGCATTCACACCTTGATATCTGAGCACACTGTCAACCCAGGCCTTCAGTGACTGCTCAGGACTGCCCCTTTTGTACCAGGCTCCCGATCCGACAAATGTCCTCTCATTACTGACTCCCCTGGCAGCCTGCAGAACAATGGATGACCGGATCCATGTGTACTTTGCAGCCAGATGTTACAGCCCCAGCAACACCTGGAAGAGAAGCAGGGTGGAGAACAGGTGACCTTCAAACGTGAGCTAAGACACCTGGCTGCTGAGCAGTAGGTATCCATCCACACATGTGGAGGAGACACCAACCTCCCCAGCTTGCTGCTGAGAGGGCTCTAAGGAACCATCTGTCGAGTCACTGAAGGAAACTCTGCATATGTGGGATGTTGGGTAAACCCGAAATCCTTTGCCACTTCCCCACTGCAGGTCTGTGACTATCAGGGTCCCAGTCACAGCATATCACTGACCATTGGCTGTGTGTTAATACCAGTGGGTGTGTCGGGCATCAGTGATGATCATGGAAACCTGGGAGGGGGTGTCCTCTCCCCGGTGTATCAGTGGGCAGTGCTGAGGCTAAGAGAAGTCCATGGACTTGCCCAGCACCATACAGCACGCAGGTCTCCAGCCCAGCCCAGGTCTGCTGCCGGATCCCCTGCTCTCACCAGATCTCATTGCTTCTATGAGAAATTATGAGGAGGATCTATCTTCATATATCTTGACCTCAGAGCAACACCATTCCATGTTGACATCTAGTTTAGAAAGTCACATAGTAATATGTTAATATATTATTGAAACTAATGCTGCACTTCTTTAAGCCTTGAAAGGCATGCATTGTCATTCTAGGTATAATTTATCACATTAGTTTCAGGGTGACTCTGCCTCTGCTTCTGGGGGGGTTGAGGGTGCAATGACCCCCCCCACTGAGATTGCTGCAACGATGCATGACATACATGACATCATACACGTGGACTACTAATACAGGGGCCCCAGCAGCTCCCCAAACAAGGAAATCCTGGGCCACAAAAATGCTGGTGGTTGATGCTGGTTTATTGTCACTTTCATGTCCCTTTAGGGTCTGCTAAGGCTACAGGGAGGCTATCTAGGGTCGTCTGAGTCATCACCTTCCTGCTCCATTCAACTCCCCCTATCCCAGAATCTTGTAGCTTCTCCAACAGTACCTGGGAATAAAGACCAACACCCACTCTGGACTCAGATCCCTCCAATAATTCCAACTGCCCCAAAGGGCCAGGCACCCAGTTTCTGAGCTCCTAAGCATCTAAGTGGCCTCCCATCACCAACTCAGTCACAGAGTCCTGTTCACAGGCGAGAGAGAGGCTCCAGAAAAGCCTTGCTCTTGTCTGCTGTCTAGTGTACCTGATGCCTTTGGATTTTCTCTGTGAGTACGTTCCCTTCCACAGGTCCTCACCCCAAAGACTTCTGAGAATAAGAGACAGGTAAGTGCTCTGGCTTCTCTCTGGCTCAGGCATCACCCACTCAGCTCCTGTTGGGCTGGCTGGGTTAGCAGGGCACTGGCCCTAATTTCAGGGTTGGGACAACTTGTAGAGTTTCACAAGAGGCTTCAGCTCAGAGAGGAGAATGACAGAGGGGTTTTTCTGCCCCACCTGAGCGGACAGAGGAGTTTTAAGGACAGCAGAAAGGCCCCTGGCCTTTCAATTCATGAAATCTCAGTGGTTCATTTTGTGGTGAACTGGAGATCAGTGATTTTAGCTGGAGGTCTCATCAAACAGGGGAGGAAATGCTAATGAAGGAGTCTGTCCTTCTACCCTAGGAATCTGGCCCCATAGGTAGGTGAGATGGGTGGTGGGTCTGTCACTCTGCAGAGTCACTTCTCCTGGGTCCTGGAGTCCTCCACTCCCCTTTTGGGGCCTCTCTGCCCTCCTCCCACCACCTAAAACAAACAGACTAACTAAAAGCACACACCCAGTGGCTCCTCTCCAGAGGTGGTCAGATCAGCAACTGAGCAAAGGTCAAAGCAGAACAAGAAACACTCTTCTCAGCTCCTGTTTTCCAACTTCAAATTTTACAGATACTTTTTCAAAATATTGGGAAAAAGCCCAAAAATCACATGACTTAGGTAACACATCCTTTGAGTCCAAATTTGGTTCTGGAGGCAGTCCCCACCTTTGAGAGTTTTGTAAGCCCAGGGCATTCTACAGACCACCAGGCCAGTGTCTCTACAGACCACCAGGCCAGTGTCTCTAACCTGTGCTGAGGTTAGGGTCCCAGGGTCTCCTCAGCGCAACTATCTGAAGGTTCTGTTACCTAGAGGTCTCGTGTTTTTCTCCATCAAGTGAAAAAAAAAATGCTCTAAACTGCTGAGCTAGGGTCTCATCTCCAATTAGGAGACGGGCAGTGAGGACTTAAAGAGGGAAAGACACACATATTTTAGGGCTGGCAAGGTATTTTGAGTCAATTCAGCAAGTCTGCATTTATTGCAAACCTGTCATTTTAGAGTCAAATGTGGGTGGTGGACAGGAGCATGTGGATGAGGCTCCCTGGGAGGTGCTTCAAAGTCGGGGGCCACAGATGAAGGACACAGATACAAATGCAAACCCAGCATCCAGGACAAATCAGCCCTCATGCAGACTGCTTGCTCCAGAAATTGTACACTGGTTTTCTTTCAAGAGATACATTCATTCTTAGAAAAGTGCCACTTGATCTCATTTTCTTGATGCAGAATGATGACATTAAATCGCCATCCAATGCATTCCCATAGGTGATACTACCTTGTCTTTAAGCAGGGAGAACAAACACCTAATTTGAAGAGTCCTTCAGAAATTTAACAGCATTGTGTTTGGTGAACACAGCAGAGAACCTGGGACACAGTGAGTGACAAATACATGAGTTCCTGAAGATGGAAGATGTTGTACGCCAGGGGTCTCTAGTTCTGGGCACCCACGATGATATGGTCCTGGTGCTGTTTCTAACTTGGTGACATCTGCCCGGTTTTCCCTCCTAGGATTTGCCATTTTTGCATAGCACGATTGTACACTAGAATAGCCCCAGAGAACTTTGCTGCAGCCCCTCCAGGTGCAGGAATGCCAACCCCTGACCATCAGCACTGCCCGGTGGTTCGCTGCAAAGGCAGGGCCCCTTTCTCCGACAGTGCTTTCCCTCCCCCACCCCACCTCCAGCATTGCCAAACTTGGGAGAGCAGGCAGGCGGTGAAAAATGAAGCTCGGTGGTTGATTCATGAATCTCTAATAAGACTGAACATAATGGAAGCAAATTATGCATAAACAAGTTGTGGTTTAGATATATGATCATTAAAGTTTTGAGCTCCAGTTTCCTATGTAATTTATTGCAAAAATAACGCTTGTGCAGTAGGCAATATGGTCTCCTCTAGAACACCATCAAACAGCCCAAAGTTCTGTGTTTATATTTACTTGTGCATTTTGGAATGTTCTTTCCTCATAGAGGGTCATGTGGGTGCATGGCCTGCGGGAAGACTGGGCAACCCAAGCTCACAGAGGCGATGTCTGGACTGTGGGCAAAACCAATAAACAAAAGTCACAGCGTCAACAGTCAACAACACCCCCACTCAGAGAACCACACACACAAATAAAACAGTTTATGATTTGTTATCATGTCTGTTGCTCTCATAAGCGAGCATTGCTATCACCACCGGGGACAAGAAGCTCACCTCCATACTCTTGGTGTCCAGATCCCCCTCCCAAGGGAGTCCTCAACTTGCGATGCCTATTTAATCTCCCATTTTCTTAAAAGCAGCACTATGCACTTCATATGCATTAGCCAAAGAGGGACGGTGAATATGAAATTTTTATTTTGGTGACATGGGCAAGCAACACACGCATGACACTTGCAGGGCACATTGCTGCATCTGTAGCTTTCCAATGTGTGTTGCTTTTGCTTTCGCTCCTGTGGACACTAATGACATGTAAGTTCAGGGAGACGGACCCAGCAGAGGAAGTGGCTGGTCTGTGCGCAGTGTTTGGGCAGCTCTGCCAAGGTCACTGGAGGGTTTTATCTAAAAAAACACATTCCAGTAGATGACATCTGCCTGAAGTCCTGAAGGCCAGAAGAGGCCAGACCCCTCTCTGTGGCCACTTTGCAGCCAGAGAGCAACACCTGCAGGATGCCGGCCGTGGAGAATCAGCAACTGTGGGAGTCCCAGACAATGCACCGCTTGTGTGCTCAGGATAAAATACAAATGAATAGCTGGGTGTGGAACTTTACATGGTTCAGCTCTAGCCTTTCTCCTGAAGAGGCATGAAGTAGATGTTACTTCTGAAAGAAAGCAAAATATATGATGTGTTTTGAAATAGAAAAACACAAAAACTCCAAACTGTGAAATGATGGTAGCAGGGATTACCACCAGCTTCATTTGGGCCCCAGCTGCTCCAGGGACTCAACTGGTCTCTGCAGGGCTCTTGGCTCCTATAGTCCCTGTGGGCAACAGGCATGCCTGGAGGTGCCCCCAGGGCACCTGCTGTTGGTAGGGCAGAGGGTCAGGGGTGCTGTGAGCACAGCCCTGTGTTCCCATGAAACAATGAGGGAGTGGCAGCCACCATCTCAGAGCCCAGGTAGGAAGGCCCCCAGGTAGGGAGACAGTAAGACTTGCTTCTGTGGGCAGGAGGTCAGGGAAGGGGAACTGCTAGATGGGACGATGGAAAGTCTAGCCCAGAAAGAAGTTTCCTCTTTGCTTTGGGTTATTAGCCGGGGGACATGGGTTGAACTCCCGTTCTATGCTGAAAAGAGCCATTTGGACACCGGTAAGTGGGTGGGTGAAGCACAATTGGGTCACTGTTCCCAGGATCACTTGACCCCTTACTGCAGGGAAGGAACCTCATTTCATGCCCAGGACTCCCACCACGGGCAGCTGCCATCTGACCTCAGGATCTCCTTCTCGAGTCTCACCCCTTCTCATTCATTCATTCACTCATTCAGCAAACGTGTTTAAGATCTAGTGCTAGTAATGCTCCCAGACATCCACTGTATCAGCGATCTTCATCCCAACATCAAAGTGGTATTTCTCCCTCTAAACACCACCTCTGATCCAACTAAAGGATCAAGAAGCTATAGGAACTTTAAAGGCCTGCTACCTGAGTAGGATCTTTGCCTGGGCTAGAGTGGCACGGACTCTGTCCATAGCTGAGTAGGTCGATGGCATACACCTGTGGTCTTATCCAGCCTACCAGGATACCGGGTGCTATTTAACTTGTGTGTTTGTGTCCGTGAGGTTCAAAAAGGGCAGGCAGGCACCAAGAGGTGACACCAGCCAGCAGAGGTCTTCACAGAGCTAGGACACTTGACCTCACAGCCATTCAGGGACCTTTCCAACATATCACTATAAATGAGAGTTGGATGCTCTCAGTGAGCACACCCAGACCACCAAGTGAAGAGAGGATGGTGCACTGGTCTGCCTTTGCCTGGGCACTGGTCAGCTCTCCCTTAGAATGTCCAGGAACACAGATTCTACATAGTAATGATAAAAAGAGAGTCCACCAGGAAGGCCTTAACTGCATTAAAGCATTTTTGAAAACTAATAATAAAAAGAAAAGACATAAAAAAAAACCTTCAGGGAAACTGGATGCCTTCCCCTGGACCGAGAGGTGGGCCTCGCGGGCCCAACGTGCTGCGCTCCACACTGGCTCGTTAATCACAGCCTGTTACTGTAATTTTAATGAATCTTTATCCTATTTTCTTTGTGTAATCCAATTACTTTTGTTTTCCTAGCCAGCACAGGGGATCTCTTGGTTTCCAGAATTCTGCCAGTCAGTCCACTTTAGAAGGAACAATTCAATTCATTATCATTAAGCGCCTTCTTTTAATACCACTTCAGGGGGAATCTGTGAAAGAGAAGCCACTGGCGGCCCTCGTGCAGTGCAGGGGAGCCGCACTGTCTGCGTACCTGAGCAGTTCCGGCCTCCGGCCTCTGGGCCTCTAATGACATTCTGGCTGCCAGCTCATTAACCACCCCGTCGTCTGGCAGCCCTGCTTGGCAGGGAAGAAACTGCATGTTGAATTTGAAGGTGGTGAAAACGTGCAGCATTGCAGGGGAGACAGGTGATCTGTTACGGATGCTGCCAGGCTTGGCCAAGCACTGGGGGATGAAGGAATGGTCTTGTGTGCATGTAAACACCTGTGTGTGCATTCCTGTGTGTGCACATGTGTACATACACATGCTTCTAAGAGGAGGTCACATGTTCTGATGATTCCATCATGCTCTCGTAACCCACACTGGTTGGAGCAGCCATGGTGATCACCACAGGGACACAGTGGTCCATGAGCCTGTTTACGAAGTCAGCCAAGAAGACAAAGTGGCTGTTTCTACTTGACTTGACAGGTGGAGGTGTTTGTTATAAATCTGTTTTCTTCTCTGTCAGAGTCAGGGACTAGGAGCCATACCTGGCGTTCTTTATTATATTCATTTGCCACCTCCTTGTCCCTGTCTTTGTGCATCCTGTGGGGAAGCAGGTGCTTTCTTTGGTTGCCCAGGAGCCTCTCTGTCCATCTTGTCTTGATGGGATGGAGTTAAGTTAATCCTCATGGAGGAGTGGATGGATTCCCTGGGCCACTGAGAGTACAGCTCCAAGGCCAGTGGCAGAGGAGAAGTCCCTTGGACATTGAAGGACACAATTAAGAATAACCTGAGGCCTAAATGGAGGAAATATAAAGAGGGAAACCAAAAAATCTAAATGCCAAGAAATCTTGTCTGAGCAGAAGTAATTGAGAACCACCACGTACCTGTCATGGTCAGCAAATTGCATGGAAGGGGTGGTGCCCAGTCCACAAGCAATGGCTGTCCCAGGACCACCATGAGGGCACCCCATGGTGGATGGCAGAGCAGGAGGGAGCCAATCAGAAACAGACAGCATATCTGCAAATATCTACTTTGGGAATAGCTGGGTATTCAAAGTTCCCAAAGAAAATGTGCAAAGGTAAAGGGTTTCACTAGATAATGAATGCTAAGTTATGGAATAAAAATTAGCCATTTGAAAAGGAGCAGCTCTCTTTCAATGCTGGCACATTGAGTGGCTTCGCTGACAATGTGCATGCTTGGCCGGCAGCCCTGAACACCAAAGGGTGTGGATGCACTTTCACAATGACAGTCAACAAAGTGACTACCATCTTGACTATCTCATAGGACTTCTAATTGACTGGCCCCTCCTTAGGCTTGACCCAGTCACTTCTGTTTGTACACATTTGGGAACAAAGATGTTCATAAGTAGGATGTGCCTCTGAGAAGGGTCCTACGCCTCACCCCAAAACTCCCGTGGGAATTCTCAGAGCACCACTGATGCTGGCACAAAAATCAGCCTCAGTTTCCCCAAAGTCTCTGAAATATATGATGATAAAGGAAGTGTTATGCTTTGAAGTGTTGGTTCAACTCCAAAGCAGTGAACAAATGCATGGAGGTTTTTTAATTATAAAAGTATTTTGTGTATCGAATCTCATAGTTTTTTTATATAATTGAAAACAAGCCCCAAAGTGGTTCAGAGCAAACGTGTACACAGATCACTGGCAGGCTTGTCATGGCACAGATTCTGACTCAGTGTGTGCAGTGAGGGCGGAGCCTGAGAAGGGGCATTTCTAACAAGCTCTGGGGCAGTGCTGGTGCTGCTGGCCCTGCACTGTATTTTGCGCTGCAAAGGTTAACAGAGCCAGCTGGGAGCTGGTTGCCCGGGTTCTTCCAGCCTTGTCTAATGGACCGTGTCACATAGACCTGTGATTTGACTAGTGGAAAAAGTAACACTTGGTTCCATGCCCCAAATGTAGAAAGTTGAGACAAATATCATGAATGCTCTTGGTATTTCTTTATTCAATCATTGGGTGGTGCTAGATATATACACTAACATCTTCATCTTGGTGAAAACATTGCTTATTTCATAAACCTAAATTGCTAGTTTGTTTTGAATAATACATATAAATTAAAACTTAATTTTCAGTGACCTGGAACATATTATTTGCTACTAAAATTTTAGGGAAATAAACTATTGTTTTTTACTCACACTGTCTTTGAGACATTTTTACACTTCCTCAAACTAATTTCCCAGAAGCAGTTTATATGATGTCTTTTGTAAAGAATATCACTTAATTACTGCATAACACAGGACATCACTATCTTACTTGGTTTCTCCATTCAAAAACGTGTAGAAAACAATTAAATATTATTGCACCAGGTGAATAATTTATCTCTCGCTGTAATTGCTTCTCTCTTTTAAAAATGACACAGTTTCAACTTGAGGTCATTTTCTTTTTTCAAGCTACCTTCTGTGTATGTTTTACGGTCAACAGCATCCGTGCTTACTCGTTGCTTCCAGTGTAAGTGGTGCACGTGGTCCTCAGTCACTGTCATCCCCGGTGGGATAGTCCTTCTCTGAACTGCTTGCTGGGCCTATGAACGGAAGTGCAAGCTGCATCTCCCGAGGAACACTGGGTTCTCCAATGCCATCTCATGAGATGTCTCTCTTACCGCTGAAACCACTGCCCATCAGCCTTTAACAGTCAGATGCACGAAGCCATCCATCAGCAAACAGTAAAACCCACCCTTCATCTCCTGCATGAAAAAATTCTACCCAGTACACGTATTAAAGACATTGTCCTTAATTATGTGTTGTTTGCACAAATTGTACACATTTGTTTTATGTTTTTTTCTGCGTATTTGCTTCTATGTTCCTTCTTTTAAATTGTAAGCTAGAAGGCAGAGAAGTATATTTTTAATGATGTTTGCATAGTACTTAGCACTAAATCTCATTGAGAATAATAAGGTCACATCAAGTGATCTGGGAGAGTTCAAGCATGTACATTTTTCCAAATCAACAACTCAAAGTGTTTATTGTGATGTCTATCTTGTCCACGTAGGTATCAGAAGCTAACATTTATTTAGTGCCTTCTACATGTGTGTGTCTATTTAAATGCATTTTTTCCTCACAGCATAATAGCTGCAGGTAATATTACTACTAATGACTGGCAGACAGGGTTCTCAAAGCATTAAGCCTATAACTGATTTGTCTAAGTTCACAACACTTATAAGTAGTGGAGTCAAGATCTGAATCCAGAAGTTGGACTCTCAACCTTGTTCCCAAAATACATCACCAAGTTTCTTCAATGATAGCTGATTTCTATGCTGTGTAACAAAACTCAGTGGTTTAAAAAAGTGCCAAGTTGTGATTGCACAATTTTTGTTGGTCTTAAATGTGAGCATAGATTAACAGAGTTCCCTGATTCATGCAGGACCTCACCGAGCTGCAACCTAGACATTGACCAGGTACCTCAGAGACTCAGCTAGAGAAGGATGTCCTTCCAAGCTGCATCAGGTGAGTGGCAGACAATCTCCTTGAAATGGTGGGACTGAAGTCTCTGTTTTCTTGCTAGATGGCAGCTGAGAAACACTCTCATCTCCAAGAGTCCACAAAAGCCTCTTGTAGTATGGTCCTGTCGCAGCACGGGGGCTTATATCTTCAGAGCCACAGGGAGCCTCTCTAACTCCAGTCTGCTAAGAGGCAGTCTTATGCCATGTAACTTCATCATGGGAGTGACATGCCATCATATTTGTCATATGCAATCGGTTAGAAGCAAGTGGAGGGTTTCAGCCATACTTAAGGAAGTAGATAATACAAGGGAAAAACTCACTGAGGATCACCCTAGGTGCGTCTGCCACAATTTATCATGGAAACTATGTTGATGCTAGAATCTTACAAACTCAGGGGCACTAGGATGAATTTAAGTTCCACTAAATATAAACTGCTCTACTTGAGACTCAAGGGATGCACCACTGGAAAGACTGTCATCTGGTAGCAGACCTGGGCTCTCTCACAGGCTCTGTCACGGGAACACTTTGTGAGCACAGCAACTAGATAGAAAACTGAATGCCTCAGGTGACCTTATAATTTATTTTTTAAAAACTGGGACAGAGAGGGAGGGGGGTGGCCACAAAGGTTTTGCAGTACCCCAAATAGAAGAGAGTGGAATCACATGAAATGGACCAGAAAGAAAATACGTGAATGTCTATCTAGAGATAGTATCGCTAAACCATTTGATCTGTTTTCAATTGGTTTTTCAATGAATGTTCTGGCCTTTGCATTCAAACAATGGGTCCATACCACTAGTGGATAGGTAATATGTGGTCTTGGGTGAGTGTCGGCTCGAGAGTTGGGATCAGCCTGTAAAGACCTTGGATGAAATTTCAGGACTTGAGATGGTCTGGGTGGGTGATGGGAGGCCACTGAGACAAACAGGTGTGTTTACAAAGTAGTCTACTAGAAGAATGGGTGGGGATGAGAAGAAAGTGAAGAATATGAGGAAGAAGGCAAGCACAAGGGTCCAGTGAGAGAATGCAGGGCTCAAGGTCAGTGCGTTGTAGATGGAGAAGATGGACACTGAGTGCTTAAAGACTGGGACAACCACTCTGCAAGATACTCACTAGAAATGCAGCCCACAAATGCTACTTTCACAGCCTGAGTTATTTTTATTATTTAAAACCATTTTATATCCTTGTCATTAAAACCAGCTTTAATAGTGCATACTGGCCAGCATTTTAGATAACTCTATTTCATTATCTTCCACATGTCCGCAGAGTGAATTATATACTACTCAAATACTTCTGATATTTTGCACCTATCTTGAAGCTAATTTTTATACATGACTTTTTAATAATCACAGTTCTACTTGCAAGTACCTTTAAAAAGTACTATAGAAAAATGTGAGCTGGGTTAGGTTGACTGTACAGGTCAGCATTGTCCCATCCTGCTGCCTTTCCCACATTAGCATGAGAGAAAAGTATTTGCCATTACAGTGTCCTTAACATTCTGACAATTCCTTTGTACACTATATAAAAATCTTTAATACTGCAATACAGAGGAGGCACATATGACCAGAGGTGCCTCTTGGTCCCTCTTCTGCAACTTCCTCCCTGGAGCCCTGTAATTTGCTTTAGCCAACCATTAATACAAAGCAAAGAGCTAGTAGAGAGTATATTATTGTTTAAATAATGCATTTGCTTTGAATATATGATTAGGAGTGTGGATGGGAAATCATGTGAGGAATATAATATAGTGAGGATCTTCAGTGAGTTAGGCTTTTTAGCCAGTTTCTGAAATGTTCTCCTTCCAAGTAAAAATAACATGTCTATTTTCCTACCTCCCATCTTAAATGAGATTGTGTCTGAACTTGAATAAGGCCAGGTATTTGTAAATATAAGTCATTTCTCTTACCCCAAATACTGCACTGCATGTCTCATACTCTTATCCATTTACCAGTGACCTGTGTCTGTGACTAATAAATTAGGCTAATGATCATTTACTTGCTGTTGCCACCAAGAAAGATGTTTACCTTTGCTGAGCAGCCAGATTTGAGTCACACTGAGCAGATATTTATGGAGAGTCTGTTACAGGCTAAGCACTGTGGGATTATAAAGATGACTAAACTGAAGACATTAACTTTGGATATTTATAATCAAGTCAGGTAGAAAGATAAAGCATACTACAGAATTGCATAAGATGTAGCTCAGAAGCTGCAAGCAGTTAAGTACATAGCCTGACAGCAGCCTCTTTCTGCAGAGAGGCCAATGAGCTCAGCCTTGAAGGACTTGTTTGCCTCAAGGACTCAGAAGACATGGGTTTTATGGTCCAGTTTTCCTGAATGGCCAAGGAAGTTCTGGTATGAGCAAAGGAGAGAAGTAAACTGAGACCCTGCATCTGTCTGAGACGTTCAAAGATTACACTGTCAGCAGAGGGACTATGTTTGGCTGCATGTAACAAGAACCAAGCTACCGTGGCTGCAACAACTAAAGGCCCTCTTGTCTCTTCTAACAGTAAGTCTAGAGGTCATCTGTCCAGGGCTGGTAAGATGTCTGGAATATTCCATGAGACCTGGACATCATGTTTCTCACCACAAACTCACAAGACAACATGCGAATAAGTCTCTCTCTTTTCAAGAAAATGGTAGCTTCCCAAGAATTTCCATTAGGTAGAATCCTACTTTTGCCTCCTAGGCCCAGAAGTTTGGCCCATCAACCATCCCTATGTGCCATCCTGTATTAGATGCAGGGCTATGACCAGGATACAGTTCTTTAAGTAGGGAAGGAGAGAAAATAAACACTAGATAGGCACAGTAGTATCTGCCACAGAGAGGTAAGAAAAAAATGAAATTTGCTTGTTTCCAAATGGAGTCAGCTCAGGTGGAAAAATAATAAATATTAAAACCATGCATCCAGTTTGCCCTTTTGTAGAGTGGTGTTTCAAATGTGAACTGTCTGCAATAAATATGAATCCAAACCAATAAACTGAATGAAAGAGACACCAGGTTGATAAAACCCTATTAGGTGATAGAAGCAAATGAAAATCTCTCTGGAAGAAAACACCTGCAACCCAGGACCTTAAGAATTCTGTGGATTAAGATAAGTCAACATGAGTTCACAATTCAAAAATATATAAAACACACACACACAAATCTGTATAACACAAATCGATAGGAACAAATAGTAAAGGACTCCAGACGTTTGAATATTCATACACATAATATAAAATAAGAATGTTTAAAATGTTTAAAAATTGTTAATTTTTAAAGAAAGAAGAGACTAGAAAATGTTATACTTGGAAAATACCAGAAGGAACTACCAGAACTAAAAAAAATTAAAAGAAAAACTATCATGGAAGTCAAAAAAATAAAAATAAAAACAGTGAATGATTTCAGAATTTGGCATATCTGAAAGGTAAGTGGATAACTGTAGAGGATACAATGTTTGTGTTTCAGACAACACAATTTCCTACACAGAAAGTTCAGGGAAATCTACAAACTGTTACATTACTAAGATAAATTAGTATATTTTCTACATGGACTTTAAAGTACACAAATTAATCTTAATAAACCAGCAAAAATTAAAGACTTAATTTAAAAATATACTAGTCACAATAATGTATAAAATATCATGCATATATTTTTGTAAGAAATTATACACTTTTATTATAGACAAATTTACTTATTAAAATAGTCTAAATAGATGGAAAGATATTAGTAGATTAGAATACTCAATATTTTCTATCAGTACATTTTCTAAATTGATCTGTAAATTTAATTTCATGCCAATAAAAATCCTTAACTCTTTCTGAAGGAGCTTGACAACTAACCAAAAATTGTTGTAGATAAAATATAGATGGGATTGCCCTGTTAACTATCAAAACTTATTATAAAACTACTGTTTTATGACTTAAATTGTATTCTTCAAAAAGGTATATTTAAGTCCTAACCTTTAAATCCTGTGAGTGTGACATTTTTTTGAAATAGGGTCTTTGCAGATGTCATTAGTTAGATGAGATAATACTGGGGCAGGGTGGGCTCTATATCCAATACGACTGGTGACTGTATAAGAAAAGGGGACAGATATAAAAGGGGACCCAGAGACAGATACTAGAAGAGAGGAGAAGCCAAGTGAAGGGGAGGCAGAAGTTGGAGTGATACTTCTATAAACCAAGGAGCACCAAGAATTGCCATCCATCACCGGCAGCTGAAAGAAACAGGAAGGATTTTCCTCTACTGCCTGCAGAGACAACATGGCCTTGCCAACACCTTGCTTTTCAATGTAGGGCATCCATATCTATGAAAGAACAAATTTCCATTGTTTAAGGCCACCCAGTTTGTGGTACATTATGGCAGCTCCAGGACAAATATATGTGATGCTGAAAATACTACAACATTGGTACAGTAATGGGCAGTAGAGCAGGAAAGAAGGACCAGCAACACAACTACATCCACGTGGCCTGGCAGTCAGCACAGGTGGTTCTCAAAGTCAGGAGGAAGGGTGCCAGGAAATGGGTTGTCCAGATGCAAAAGGGGGCCTGGAGTGCCCTAATTTACATGATACACAAATTAAAGAACTAAATATGACAGGACTAATCTTGCAACTCTTGGAGGAAAATGTTTTGTTGAATTCACAATAAGAAAAGATTTCCACTGGCCAAGATGGAGGCATAAGTGGACACACTGTGCCTCCTCTCACAACCAAAATTAAGGACAACAAAATTTAGAACCAAAAAAACATCAGAACAGATAGAAAACTGAATTGTACGGAAGTCCGACAACGATTCACCCAGACCAGTAAGAAGGATGGAGTCCACGGCCTGCGGAGAGGGATTACAGCAGGAAAAAGCAGTGGCTAGTGGTCCCAGACACGCAGGCAGCGGTTGGCACACCCCAGGCACACAGGCGGCAGTTACGGGGTGCAGGGAGGCAACAAGCAGACCCAGCGAGGTGCATAAGGCAGCTGACCGCGGTCACACATTTGCGTGCAGATAAACCAGGTGAAAACTGGCAGTGAGACAGACTGCGCAACACAGGGCCCCAGCGCTGGGAAGTGAAGCTTAAAAACACTGATTGAAAACACTTGTGGGGGTTGACGTGCCGGGAGAGACTCCCAGCCTCGCAGAGGGGACTGAAATCCGAGAGAGAGTGGAGCAAGCACCATTGTTCCCTCTCGGACCCCACCCTCACATACAGCGTCACAACTCTGCGACTCGGTTGCCCTGCCCGGGTGAACACCTAAGGCTCCGCCCCTCATACCTAACAGGCATGACCAGACCAAAAAAAAAAAAAAAAAAAAAAAAAAAAAAAAAAAAAAAAAAAAAAAAAAAAAAAAAAAAAAAAAAAAGAAAGAAAGAAAACGATGTCTCAAATGAAAGAACAAATCAAACCACCAGAGCCGATACTTTTAAGTGATCAAGAGATAGCCAACCTATCAGATGCACAGTTCAAAACCATGGTGATCAGGATGTTCACAGAATTGGTTGATTTTGGTCGCAAATTAGATGAACAAATGAAGGCTACAATAAGTGAAATGAAGGAAAATACACAGGGAACCAATAGTGATGGAAAGAAAACTGGGACTCAAATCAACAGTGTGGGCACAAGGAAGAAATAACCAAACAGAAAAGAATGAAGAAACAAGAACTCAAAAAAAATGAGGAGAGGCTTAGGAACCTCCAGCAAATCTTTAAACGTTCCAACGTCTGAATTATAGGGGTACCAGAAGAGGAAGAGAAGGAGCAACAAGTGGAAAAGCTATTTGAACAAATAATAAAGGAGAACTTCCCCAATCTGGCAAAGAAAATAGACTTCCAGGAAGCCCAGGAAGCTCAGAGAGTCCCAAAGAAGGTATACCCAAGGAGGAACACACCAAGGCACATCATAATTACATTACCCAAGATTAAAATGAAGCAGAGAATTCTAGAAACAGCTAGAGATAAGGGGACAGCCACTTACAAAGGAGATCCCATCAGACCGTCAGCTGATTTCTCAAAAGAGACCTTCCAGGCAAGAAGGGACTGGAAAGAAATATTCCTAGTCATGAAAGGCAAGGACCTATATCCAAGATTGCTCATCCAGCAAAGCTTTCATTTAGAATGGAAGGGCAGATAAAGTGCTTCTCAGATATGGTCAAGTTAAAGGAGTTCATCATCACCAAGCCCTTATTATATGAAATGTTAAAGGGACTTATCTAAGAAAAAGAAGATAAAAATATGAACAGTAAAGAGACAGCAAACTCACAGATATTAACAACCACACCTAAAACAAAAGCAAACTAAGCCAACACTAGAACAGGAACAGAACCACAGAAATGGAGATTACATGGATGGTTAGCAACAGGGGAGTGGGAGGAGGAGAGAGGAAGAAAAGGTACAGAGAATAAGTAGCATAGATGGTAGAGAGAAAATAGACAGGAGGAGGGCAAGAATAATATGAGAAATGTAGAAGCTAAAGAACTTATGACACATGGACATGAACTAAAGGGAGGAATGTGGGTGGGAGGGGGTGTACATGGTGGAGGGGAATGAAGGGGGAATGGGACAACTGTAATAACATAATCAATAAAATATATTAAAAGAAAAAAAGAAAAGATTTCCAAAATAAAACTTTACCAAATAAAAGCATGAACCATGAAGGAAAGAATTGATATATTGCACTGTATCCATTGAATCCAAATAGAAATGAGGATGGAGGGTGAACTGAGACAAGAGTGCCTAATGCATCATGGTCTCCAGTTCACCAGCTAATCATTAATATTTGGGGAGAATTCAGACTTCCAAATGTCTGCATCTGCTGCTTTTCCCTGTCTTCAGAAATGCTGTTTTGTTATTGGGCAGACACCTACACGAATCATTGTGTTAACTAATAGAAGAGAAAAACTCATTCTAATCATTTAATGTTTCAGCTGTTCTTCATCCCTATAAGTACAAAAAACTGTGCAATCTTATGTAACATTTCACATCCATGCTTTAAGTATGTGGGGTGTATGTCCTACATAAGTTTCACTTTACATCTATGAGTCAGTAAAGTCTTCATGATGGTAAATTTTGTGTACCAACTATGCCATGGTGTGCCCAGCCTGATATTTGATTAAATATTATCTTTGGTGTATTTGTGATGGTACTTCTGATGAGGTTAGCACTCAAATTAGTAGACTGAGAAAGTAGATCAACCTCCCCAATGTGTGTGGTAGGGGTACATTTCCCAAGTCAATGAAGACCTGGATAAAACAAAAAGGCTGAGTAAGGGAGAAGTTGTTGTTTCTCTGCCTATCATTGAGCTGAGACATCAGTGGTCTTCTGCTTTTGGACTTGGACTCAGACTAGAACTTACCATATTTTGCCATGTATAATGCGTACCCATGTTTTTGACTCAAACTTTCAGGAAAAAAATTTTTCATTTTAATTTTTTAATTCAATTTTTATTTATATATAAAACCAGTTATTGTATTCCAGGGTATTATTTTGCATACAGATATTGTTATTGCTTTCCAGAGCTACACTTTTAATGCATAAGCATAAATAAAATAATTTAAAATATTTGTATAGACACAGAATTGGTACTACCCATGTATGATGTGCATCCTTATTTTCCCCTCAAAAATTTGCATTAAAAAGTATGCATTATATATGGCACAATACGGTATAGAATCAACTCTCCTGATTCTCAGACCTTCAGACTCAGACTGGAACTTATACCACTGGCTCTAGCATGCCTCTATGCTAGCCAATTCCTTTCTTCAGTCTATCTATCTATCTATCTATCTATCTATCTATGTATCATTGTTTATGTCTCTATCCTATTGGTTCTGTTTCTCTAGAGAGCTCTGACTAATAAACCCTGATATGCCATCAACACCTAGAGCAAACGTTTGGGAAGATGATGGAACGTGGACATTGAATGTAGATTTGACTGCCATCATTTGACTGTGCAACCCTAGGGCAAATGATTTATTCCATCTGCAGTTTATATCAAATAAACAGCCACACATGCGTATACACACATGTACATACAACTGTTTATCTATACCTATATCCCTGTGATATAACTGGCATTAATTTATCAATCCATATGTAGATGTTGCATTATCTACCCAGCTCTGAATTTTGACATTAACAGGATGAAAACATGACAAGAGTCCCGGACCCTAAGCACCTCTGGTATGACCAGTTTCCTCACCATCTCCCTCTGCAACCCACCCTCCACAAGCAAAAACAGGTCATGTTTTAGCAAATTTTGTAAGCTCTGGTTGGTGACTTCTGTACTCAAGGCTAAACCCTAGGCAAGAGTAGTAGCATTGACCCTAATGCAAGGTTGTGGCAACATCTTTTGACAAACTAAAAATATTTATTTAAATGTTTAAATTTACTTTGCAGTTAGTTTCTACACCAGAAACACAGCGCTGAGTGGTTCGCTCCCCGCTGCTATTACAACTGCTAATTATTTTCTTTTTCATTATTTTTCGAAGCCAGCAGGGCTTTGGGGGGATTAAAATCAGCATACACTCTTAAAGCAAAGTGGAGTGAAAAGAGAGGCAGTTCTTTTGTTCCTGTGTTCAAGACTCAACATTAGAGCTTTGTCTTTACCATTGAGATACTTGGTCCTTGGGACAGTCACACGGGTAATATTCCTGATTCCTCCACACCTTGCTTCTTTAAAAAAAGTTAAAAATAACAAACAAAAAACAACTCCCAGATAATCTGATAGAGAGGCAAAGCCTTTCTTGGCATTGACAGGTCTACAGCATTCTTTGAGTAGACTTGTATGATGGTTGAGGATGAAGAAGGAATTTCCTAACTGGGACCTTTTGTGGTCACCTTACATAGTCACCTAAGGAGATGTTTGTTATCAATGTGACCCAGGACATCCCTGTTTACCTGCAGCTATGGCGTTCCTAGGTTAACCATCTTCACTAATGTGAACTGCTTGCCTTCCCTTCCAACCCATCTGAAGCAATGACCTCTCCAAGCTCTCTTCACTCTGTGGAAGCCTCGGAAAGGCACTGTCTTCCTTTCCTCTGTGCCGTTGCTGTGCACAGTGGTGTCCTGGCCTGGCCAGGATGGACTCCCAGTAAACCTTGGCTGAACTGAACTGAACTGAACTACACCAACTTCTTCACATTTCCACCCTATCAATTGTGTCCAGCTAGTCTGACTAGCTCAGTCTGGTGAGAGTAGAGGGGACCTCAGACCTGCAGCACAGCTTCCTTCCACAACAATTCTCAGACCTCGCCTCTTGCTTTTTCCACTGCCTGTGGCTTCCATGACTTCTCTGACCTTGGGCCCTGATGAGGCTATGCTCACTTGATCTTAACATTGCCTTAGACTTGTAACCTCCTGTAGGCTGGTGGAATTTTACCTATCTGATTGCAGTTTTCTAATTGGCTGAAAAAAATCTAATTATTCCCAGTGCATAGTTACATGAAAATGAGACACAATTACATGTGAGATGCTCAACAATTGCACATTTTCCTCCCCTATTCTCCTGTCTGGGCTCTCATAGTGTCTGAATTGAGCTGGCTTTTGCTACCTGACCACCACCATGCATTTTATGTTAGCTTCCAGGGATCTCCCCAGAGCACAGCTCTGAGGATCAAATTTTCTCCCTGTGAAAACCTTCACTGACCCCACTCCCAAAAAGGATGGAGAGACAGTTCTTTGCCTCTGCTGCTGAAACCCCATGGTGGAGCTTCAAGCTGCTTCTTCCCTTGTTCCAGTCTTCAGCAAAGCCAAGCTCCTTGTAGTTACCTGACCATGGCCAGTGTCTGCATCTTTGTTGGGAATTCCCCAAATCTGAATTGTCTGGGGGCTTCTTCCACCCCCAATTGATACAGTGGATGGTTGTAGGGGTTAAGTGAGTCAGTCCACTTAGAAGAGTTTAGAACTGTTCCCTGCACACAGTGTGCTGTGGAGTCACCTGTTAACAGTAGGTGTGAGATCACACAGACTGTGCCACTGGAGGTGGAGTTGCAACCTCTGTCTTTTCTGTTGACAGAAGTTCTTACTGAGTAGGGTTCTTGCTCCTGGTGGCTGGCTCGAGATGAGATGACAATTAAAACTAATGTGATGGAAGGAACATTGCTGCTGGTATTAAAACACTAGAATATGTGGCATGAGGAGAAGAGCCAGAGAGAAGACAACCAGGGAACACATTTTCAGAAAAAAAATATTACTATTTTTGTTCAATATAAAGATATTTAATTCAATATAAGGATATTTAGCCTGCTAACAGCAGCAAAGCAGTGACATTAAATCACAAATTATTGATGTGCTGTCTACACATTTAAAAAAAGTACAATGAGCTGTGTGAAGAATTCTTGAAAATTTCAACCATAACACAATGCCGAGAAAAATCATGTTTTAGGCCCAGATCATCATGGCCGTCATGTGGACTGAATTAACTGGGATTCTCCCTGTGGCCAGTCTGCAGGGGATGACTGATCACTCAGGAAAGCTCTTCTCTGGGGCAAGGACTTGGGAAAGAGAAACAAGTGTATAAAACACTTCTGTGGATGCTCAGAGACTTTGCAGGATAATGTCTGTAATGAACTCTGAGCTTCATAAAAACTAATCCTCCCTCGTCACACAGGGAGACTCGTTATAGTGGTGTCCTTAGGAGTAGCCCAGCCAGGTGAGTAGCGTGTGGCACTATAATAACGTCTGAGTGGCATGTACAGAAACAGACCCCCATGGACTCCTTGCCAGCAGCCCCACTGTTGCCCGAAAGCCCAGAAAGGTCATCAGGCACCTCAGTGGGCACAGTGCTCTCTGATGCTTGGAACCTGTGCTGTGGGCTTTGCACATCAGCCTCTAATTCTCCTTTTCTTTGTTTGTTTGTGGACTCTGGGTAAATTCCTTCTTGTGTAGGTGACGAATAACAGTCCTTGCCTTTAATTTGCTTATAGCATGACAAGCCAATGCTTATACATAAACATAAACACAGAAGCCAGTGACAAAACAGGCCCCTATCAGTGCTTGAATTCTATTGTTGGTCCTGAGAAAGAAACTCACTCTTCCCAGGAGCAGATGCTTCCATAGAGTCACGTCCTCAATGGCTTTTATTGGAGGCAGGAGGGTGACTGATGGGCTTTCTAATATACTCATGATTCAACCATCCGAATTTGAACCTTTACCTTAAGGTCTCTGCCTCAGTTTTCTCACCTGTGAGGTAGACAGGATGGCTGTATAGACTCAGAGGTCACAATAAGTGCCATATGATGTGCTTGCTGCCACCATTATTGCTCACCCTGCACTCAGGCTTCTCCTTGTTTTCTCATGGACAGCGGGCGGGAGGGTGAGAGAAAGAAGTTGGACATTTCATCTGTGGCCCCCAACCCTGTTCTTCATGCTGAGGAGCACCAGCACAAGCTGACACATGCCACACCTTTCTTTCAGACTTCACTGAACTTGGAGAAACTACGCTTCTCACCCAGTCTGATGGATTTGTGGAACAAGCATGCAAATCACGACAAGGCCAGCCTGCCCACTCCCGGGGCCTCTGCTGCCAGTCTCAGCTCTCCTGACACACGGCTCGGGTCTAAGGAGATGATGGACATAAAATATGCAGAAATCCCAGAATAGCAGGCTATTGCCCAACTTTAGCAGATATCTGAAAAACCTCATAGGTGCCATAGCCTTTATCGGTGGGATTTTCAATGTGAAACATATTTTCTTTAATTTAAATAAACCTGAGTAAACGGACATCTTGGTTTCAATTATATACCACCTGATAGGTCTAGGCAGGATGATAATGCACTTGAACTGCTGCTTTTTCTTTCTTTTTAGGTCTGCATGCTTCCCCCTCCCCATTGCCACTGTGTCGAGCAGTCATTTAGCCATGGCTCACTAATTAGCCCTGCTCTGGGGGAAGGTTGGGTGTTACAGGACTTCCTCCCTCCAAGGCTTCCTCCCTCAGTAATAATTAAAAACCAAGGGCCAGATAGTTAAACCATTTTGCAGAGACCATGGTCCATAGTTTCCCTGGAAATGTCAAGAGTGCGTAAGGTATGATTCTTCAAAGCACCTCTGGAAAGTTTGCAGGCTCAGAATGTGGTTTTGAGAATTTAAATGAGTTCTGTATTCAAATGACCAAGTAAGAGGGATTTATGCAAGTTGGAGGAAAATGCATGGGTCACAATTGTCACAAAAACCTTAGCTATGCTTAAAATGTATCACTTAAGGAAGAACAACAAACAATTTTTCTTAATATTCAAGTGACTAATAATTTATTTTATTTGTACCACAATCTGTATAACTTTTAATAAGGGTCATGGATGAAAATTATAAAATGAAACTAGATCTGTGACCACTCCAACAGTCTCATCTTGTAGTCTGGATTTTTAAAAATCCCAGCATAAATGTACATCTTGTTCTCGAAATAATCACAGACTAAGAATACTTTCTGCAGAACGAATGGAATCTTGTGTGGGGTTATGAAAATTGACAGCTATCGTAGGTGTCTATGAACTTTTAAAACTAAACTATTTGCCTCTAGAGTGAAGTGTATATCATACCATAAGTACAGTTTACTAGTAAATATTTGGATTTTATACATGAAGATTGGTGGCAGATGAACCAGTTTTGAAATGTGTGAAACGTGCCTGTATAAAGGGAGAGCATGGCTTGTCCACAACGGCAGCCTCTCTAAGGGGACCTCGTGCACCCCCAGTAACAGCCTCCCCTGGAGCACGTGAGACATGCAAATCCTGGGCCCCACCTGCAGCCTGTGGATGCTGCAGACGGTGGTTCCCCCGCCGCTGGTCTTCACGTGCCCTGGTGGCAACCCCAGTGCACCAGGAGTTTGAGACCCTGTGATGCAGACAACAGGACACAGGCCAGCTGACTACTGTTCTCCTGATTAGCAAAAACCTAACTGAAGATCAAGAACATGGGCAGATCCTGAACTCTCATCTTATCCTCTGACCATGCACATGGTAAGGCATTTTGATGGAACATGTTTTTCTAGAGTTTCCCATTACATAATAGCATCATTTGCTCTGTCCTTGAAGAATTAAGTATCAGTCATATTAAAGTCAAAAATGAATTGATCCCCTGTTAGGCATACAAACACCCTCATTCGATCTTCATCCTAAGCAAGTTTTTATATTATTATTATTATTATTTATCTTATAATTTAGACACTAATTCCTGGAACTCTGAAGTATCCCATGTTTACATGCCACAAATTCTTTAATTTGTACCAAATTCTAGGAAATGCTTTTCTGGGAACAGGACTGCAGCAATGAATAGTAGTTTCCAGCAAAGGTTAAAGGGCAATGTGGCCAGCTGAGCTTCCCAATACTCGCCCGGAACATCTGCTGCTGAGAACACCAACCTCTTCTTCTGAACCACAGGCCACCCTGAGCAGTTTTCCTTTCCTCGGTGACTTTTCTACCTGCAACTGACCAATGCTGCTCCCCAAAGTATGGTAGGTATTGTCACCTGAGAGTGTAACCCTGGGTAAATATTCATGCACTTACTCTGTAGACCTACTAGGTACCAGACCCTTGTTAGGTGCTTAGGACTAGTAGCTAAAGACCCGGTCCTGCTCTCGCTGACCAAAACAGTCACAGGGTACAGCAGGCTGAGAGCAAGGAAGGGACATGCCAGGTGCTGTGAAGCTGGGGGAACTAGGGCTGATGGGGGGTGTAATCTGTTCGCTAACTCACAAGGACCAAGGTCGAATTCTCAGAAATTTAGTAAACTGGCTGTTCAGTCATTATTAACAATTAATTGCTATCAATGTATAGTTAAGGAAATTCTATTCTAAATATTGATGATAAACACTCAAAACTCACCATTTTCTAATCATTTTACTATTTTACTGCCATCTACATTTTGGATGTTACTTGTGTCTCATAAACAAGTGGAAATACTGCGTAATGGTGACAACTGCCATCAGACTCCACACTCAGTGATGTCACGTGATAGCTGAAATCCACCGTGGTGCAAGTATTTCCACCACCAAAACTGACAAATGCCATGAACCAGGGCAGGACTAGTTGTTTTGTTAACCATCTATACTTAAGGAAGTGAAGGAGAAATTATGATAACACAGATTGAACCTAGGCATCATCTTTCCATAGCCATTACATTGTGAATAGCACAAAAAACTGAGGAAGGCTCCCTCCAGTTTTCCAAAACTATCTCTAAATCTGATGAACAAAAAACAATTGTTCATCAGTGCATTGATGAACGGCACAGTGAAGTTCCAACGTGTGTCTTCACTGTGTCACTTTTGTCTTATAATGTATGTAGAAACATCAAGTAACACTCCCTTGGGAAGGGCAGTTGTTCCGTGTGGGTGCGTGGGTGTGATTTCCCATGCAGCCAACGATGGAACCTCCATTCAGTTACATTCGGCTGGTTTCTAAGTTAGGGTATGGACAGAAGCGGTTCCCCTAGTGACTGCAGTGTGTACTGTTTCTAGCAATCCTAAAGTAACATAGGTGTTACACAAAGTAAGACATTTCATAGTTCTCCCTTGCTCCTTTCTCTGCTGCTTCTTCATCCCTGGGAGTCAGATGATAGTCAGCCGCAGCTGCCTGGTGTCTGCTGCAGAGCTGTTTCCTGGGCAGTGCACCTGTTTTTCTCTTTCCATTGTGTCTGTGTCTCTGAAGGTAACTCCTACTTTCTGCCTTGGGATCACTTGCTGCTCCCTCACTGCCAGCATTCCTCCTCCCCGTCTGTTTAATTCCACAGTGAGAGAGAGTACAGGGCAGACACACGAGGGGAGAACACTGCATGCAGACAGTGTCGTTGTGTGAACAGGATTATGATGGAAAAATAGACTCCTAACCAAGGGTCTTCCATCCTACAACCAAAGAAGACTAAGTTTGGACCTTCCACTAATAGCAAAGTGCGCAGGATTTGAAACCCCACATCCTGCATCCCTCTAGCATTAGGGTGCTGACAAGATTACAGCAATAGTGCTGCTTGCTAAACCCCTGCCCCCCACCCCACAGTATCTTATGGTCTTGAGGGCATGTCTCACACATGTACCTTGGGATGACTTTTTGGGGACTGCTGTGTAACATGCCTGATTTTTCTCTCTATCCCCTGAGGATCCTTTTTTTTTTTTGCTTCTGGGGGGCAAAATTGGCAGCTCCAACACTGGTGTCCTGCAAAGGCTGTGACACCCACTGCAGTCCATGCTTCACGTCAAGGACATCTTTGGAGTCCAGGCAGAGCCTGCGCCCCAGCTGTCAGAGAAGCTGCTGGCGTCACAGCAGTTGAAAACTTGACTTTCTGATGTGCTGCAGAGATGGCAGGGAAAGGTATCACCTTTTTTTAAGGATCTTATTCATTTTTAGAGAGAGGGGAAGAGAAGGAGAGAAATATCAATGTGTGGTTGCCTCTCATGCACCCCACACTTGGGGACCTGGCCTGCAAACCAGGCATGTACCCTGACTGGGAATTGAACTGATGACCTTTGGTTCGTAGCCCACACTCAAATCCACTGAACTATGCCAGCCAGGGTTCACCTTTTATTTTTAATAACATTTCTACCCCAGAACTCAGGCAGGAGTCTGCATGGTGTGAGCTGGGGGGAGAGAGACATCATGATTCAGAGTCACCTGCGCTCTTGGGGAGCAGAACTTAAACCCCAGCCTCTTAGGGTTCTAGGGGTGCACTGGGCCTCTCTCACATGGGTGGGTTTATGGTCTCTGGGTGCCACGTGGGCCAGGTGCTCCAGTCCTCTCACTGTGCAAGTCTTGCCCCTGTTAGGGAGCAGGGCTAGTAGTGACATCCTAGCTTAATGTTTTGCATCCAGTCATTGCTTCTCAAATTTTCCAACATGCTGAATTGTGCTCCCCAAAATTTACTTGTTGGAGCCCTAACTTCCAGTAGCTCTGAATGTGGTTGTATTTGGAGATACAGCATTTAAAGAGGTGATTAAGTTAAAATGAAGCAGTTAGGGTAAGGTTTCATCCCACAGGACCGTGTCCATTAGGACATAGATGAGTAGGGAAGACCATGTAGCGGGGACACAGGGAGGAGACTGCCATCAAAGCCACAGAAGAAACCACCTGAGCGATACCTTGACCTCAGACTTTTGGCTTCCAGGACTATAAGGCTATAAATGTCTATTATTTAAGCCCTCAGTCTGTGGGGCTTTACTATAGCACCTGAGCTGACTAATAGTGTCATCAAGTGTCCTGAGGATGTTTATGTTCCAGGGACATGGTTGTTTGCAGCCTCCAGTGAAAAAGTTCACAGGAGTCCCATGTTTTACCATTGAGGTTTGCATCCCATTTGGTAACATATCACATGGTTACATTAATGTGCATTTTGTTTTTCAGAACATTTGGTCACAAGAAGAGTGGGAAGAAGCCACCCATTTACCTGGACTCAAGTGCGGACCGCTGGGCACACAGAGCATGTATGAAAGATGGATAGGCAGGATCACATCACTCTGCAATATGAGCAAGACTCTGCAGATTCTTCCCAGGGCCAGGCGCTTTTAGAAAGGATGTGGTTCTTTCTATTTGTTTTCATGCAGTAGGGCCGGATGCTAAAAGTGAAGAGCATCTGGGCAAAATCAGAGAGTCGGCTTCATTTTTGTGCATTTGTTCCATTCTAAAGCCGCCGTTGATAGCAAAATTGCAGACTGATTGTGGACCCTGATGTGAGCACACACTTTCAATAGTCCAAGAAAAAGTGGCACCAGGCAAAGCAGCAAGTATGCCCTGTGCTGTGGGCTGACCTTTCCATAATTGTGTATGCTGGACATGGAGACCCCAGGCAAGGGGGCAGGGGCCCTTTACAAAATGAGCCCCTTTTAAAGTGAAACAGCATTATTGATCAAAGCTGGGTGGCTCTCTATGTAAAGAAGGGACAGCTGGTGTCCCCCCATGCCACTCGCACACTCTGGCACAGACAACCCCCACCCTTATTAAAAGTGGGTTGAATTTCATTCCAGGTCCAGCCTGCAAAATTAATGACAAGCTTGCAATAAGGTACCAGCGTGGACTTGAACCTTGTAATACAACGTGATTACTCGAGCTGTTTTTATTAACAGGCCTGAGCAGCAAGCCTGGCCGGCTGGTATTTGACACACAGACAGGGATGTCCCAGGCGCTCTGCACAGCACAGTCACTTCAAAGTCATAGCCCTGCTGGCTTGGTTTACACCTGAGCCAATTAGCCAGGAGATCAGAAGAGGCCTGGAAATGGAGCTGAGCCCTTACTTCTGGGCTGGAGAAAAATCACTTGATCCCAGGTAAGATGATACAGCAAGAACAATGGTAGATAAAGCGGAGGAAGGAGAGGGGGGCAAAGGTGATGGGCATGGCGCACCCCATAAGGAGCAGGAAATAAAGAAACCCTGTGTTGGGCTGAGCGTGGTGGGCCTGGCCCTCTCTCAGGGTGTTTGTCCGGCTTTTGTTAGCAACAAAGGGGCTAATTGAAATGAAACAGTCTGCAGTCTGTTTGTTGGCACATCAAATATGCTGTAAGATATGCTGATTCTTGCTCCTCCTGAATTATTAAACAGCATGGCTTCCAGAAATAAGACAGGCGAACGAGGGGGGAGATGTGGGGTGGCTTTACAAAAGTGACATCACTTCACTAAGGTTCTGTTTGCATTTATTTCTTTTCAAAAAGGTAGAAAGTTTTACATTGAAGAATGGAGAATGTAGGTGCTCTCTGCACCCTTCTAAACTCCCATCCCAACCAGTTTTGAAATCGCAAAGTATTCCAGAGCCTTGAGCAGAATGAGGCCTGTGGCCACTTCTGATTTGTTCCGTCGGTGCCGCGGCACACTGCTTCCTGGTGCCTTCTCCATGGAGATGCCGTCTGTCTAGGGCAGAGTCAGGGTGCTGACACCTTCCATGAGGCCAAAGAATAGGGTTGATTGGAGTCAGGTCAAAGTTCCATCCATTCAATGGACATGTTCTGAGCAGCTTCTGGGGTGAGGTGACACTTTGGGTATTGGAGACACAAGGGTGCATGAGGCCTGGCTCTTGCTGTGGCCAGGCTTCCATCTACCAGGGACAGGCAGGCACAGGAAGATATCCCGTTGCTATCATAGGTCACTGCAGAAATGCTGGTGGGCCGAGTTGTCTTTAGGAAAACTGTGAAGAGAAGCAGAATGTGCACATAAAAATAGGAATATGTGTGGATGTGCATAAACGTGCGTGTGTGTGCTTGTGTCTGGGGTGCAAGTGGACTGAGGCGGGTGCCGCGATGAGGGGGGACGACATTGACTAGACTCATGATTGAGGGACCTGAATACTTCAAATATTTAAAGCTTAAAGGAGGCACACAAATTGAGGAGGTTCCTTAGTAACTGAAGGTGTGTTTTTATTTCTGCGAATAGTTGGAATCACACTCTCTGAATTTGACAATACGAGAAAATCTCAGGCATTTCTTTTCTCCACGAGGCCAGGAGATCGCATCTCAGGAACGTATAAGCAACTCTTCTGCCTGTGAATTAGAGATCATGCTCTAATTACAGAGCCGTCTCTGGGCAGCTGCTTGGATTTTAGCCAAATGCGCATAATTATTTTTCTAATAAAGGGGACGAGGTGTCATTGGCTTTCGGAGTGAGGTGGTGACCATAGCTGATGGAAGACAGGGTGGGTGATGCTATGCATGGAAGACTGGTATCCCCAACTCCCCAATGTGGGCAGGTGTGCCAGGGCGGGGGTCCTTCTGCATGGATCTGTCACTTTCTTCCTCCCCGTTACTCTCACCTCTTCCCGCCTGCACACCTGTCTTCCCACTCATGCTCATGCTGGACGCAGCTGCATTGGTTTTGGACATTTGGAGAGTCATGAAAGGAGAAGGTGGCAAACACAGAGTTGCAGATGTTATTCCTAAGCCTGTGAGCTCTCCCGGCACCCATGTACTCAGGGTTCAGGAGTGTGACTGGACGTGGGAGGGTTATTTTGTGGTCCTGTCAGCAAGCATGAGATGTGGTCCTTCTTACTGCCGTCACTTTGTCTCCCTCCCCAAACCAACAGCAACACACATCCACACATGTGCATGCCCACACATACACACAAACATGAGCATGAGTATGCGCACACATGTACTTGCACAGACACACACTTACTAACTCCCTTCGCCTGGAACTTGCCACATATCCTGCTGTCTTAACACTTGTTATTCTGTGAAAAGCTCTTTCTGCTGTCTCACATATCTCAGTACCACCCACTTTTCACTGTTCAGCCCCATGGCTGTCTTCTCCAAACAGTGTCCTTTCGTTCTTTCACCTGAATATAACGCTCCCTGCAGCATTTTTACCTTCACCTTTTACCATACACCTTCATTAGCACTTAACCTTTTTTATTTGGTAAAACAATTATTTACGTAGATAGCTCATCTCCTAACTGCATAAATATTTCTAATGTCATGATTCATTCATTCATTCATTCATTCAATAAATGTATATTCAACATCTACCATATGTCAAAACTTGTGTTGTACCTTGGCACAGAGCGATGGAAAAGGTGAACCACTTATGCAAGGAGACACACATATATAACATAGGACCAAGGAAGCAGACATCCACCCAAAAACTCTGAAGGAGAAGAGAGAAAAATCCATCTCTCCTTTATCTTTTCTGATATGAGGTCAAGGCAATGGGCTGAGGAGGATGTAGATGCCACTTGCCTGCCCCTTCTCTGCACTCCTGGAACTATAGGACACTGCATCTCCAGCTTCCCATCAGTCCACTCAGGAGTCTGAGGAGCCAGCAGACATCAGTCATGAATTCATTACGACAGCAGCTTCAGCAATATAATTGGAAAGAAGGTACAAGGGGTGCCTGCTGTGCTCAGGCCCACACGCTTGCTTGGGATGTGTGGGCATGAAGATGAGACCTAGAGGACCAGTGCTCAGGCACCAGCCACCTATCAAGGCCCATTTGCTGCTGAGTTAAAGTCAGATTAACACCTGGACACAGTTTCAAAGTTCAGTTCATGCTTCTGGGAGAACATTACAAACACCCCTGCCCAGCGCACCATTTTTTTGCTCCACTGGGAAAAAAATCAACTCTCAATTCTTTTAGATGTTTCTCTTAACATCTAACTTCACGTTTTTAAGTAACATATTTATACTGCTGAGTTCTGGTTCTTTAGATTTAGAAACTGTGTATTGACTTCCTACTCTGGAAGATGAGGACTTAGCAGGCTCACTGGCCCCAGCCCCCAGCATGCACACACAGTTACTATACCACGCAGAGTGGACCATGGCCTCCTTTCTTCGTATAAACCTTTGTTTTTGTTTTGTTTTGGCTTCCCTAATTTTTATTTACTCATAACTCTCCTATATCCAAACTTTCTGTTGGAGCTAGAAAATTCCTCTTGGATGACACACATCGGGCCACCGTCAGTCCTGTTTGATGAGCAGGGAACTCTGTCCTGCTGCCCTGAATGCAGAGCCTGTCCTCGAGGAGGGCTCTGTGCTCCCCTCCAGGAGGGTGTCCTCATCACCTGCCCCCACACAGTGGGCGCCCCGCTCCTTTCTTACATCAGATGCTGTGTTCTGGATCACTATCTCATTCTCTTGGTAGAAGCACAACACCCAGTAACTTTAGGGAAAAAGTCTTTTATTGACATTTTGAACATTTGAAAACAATTTTGAATTTAACTTTCACTTTTGAAACTTGGGGAGACTTTGGGAATAACTGAATGAATGTGTGTGCCAGTTACTGTTTCCACTAGAAGAATCAGCCTGAAAACTGTGAAAGAACTGAGCTCCTTGGCTTGGACTGGACTTTCTCCAGAGAAGAAAGCTACAGCCTCTATCAGTGTGCTTGAGGCATACAGAGGAAGGGCTGGGTACATCCCACAGAATCTTGTCTTTGGAAACACACCTGTCCACATCCTCAGCCCTGCAGGTGACCAGGGACTATAGCCTCTCTCAGTGTTTGGGTAGTGGGCCTCCTGCTCCTATTTGCTGCTCTGTGTGGGAGCAGAGTGGATCTGTATAGGGTCAGCTCTTTATATAAAGTGCAAAGACTACTCCCTTTCCCAGCCCTAACTCACCATCCCCAAATCAAGATCTTCCTGGTGTCTCTGACTTCCCCTGGGGGTGGCCCATGCCAGCTGGCCTCCCCTTCGGGGGCCTCTGATAAAATTCCCTCCATTTTGCTAGGTCGGCTGCACTTGTCTTTCTTTCTTCAACTTACTAAACTATCTTGATTTCTCTAAGGAGGCTTAACACCCCTTCTGGTTCACTCTGCCTCATAAGTCAGGCCTATTTTAATCTTCAGTTTCATGGGAGCTTCAAGAGAGACATCAGTGTCTGTTCATAGAAATATGTTGAAATGGAAACATGCTGGTATATACTGATTTATATTAAGAAAACAAAAGAACTGTATGTTTAAATTATGTTGTACCACTTTTCCATTGTGTCCTGACAAAATCAGTTCTGTCTACACCTGGACAATCCAGGTAGATGTCAAAAGCCAGTCACTCCACTGTGGGTGTTTTCTCTTCTTCTCTGGCTCCTTTCTGATGTCCACATCGATCCTTCCTCTCTGATGTCACACATGCCTGTCAAAGCCCAGTGCACACACACCCCTCTAATGGAACCTCCAATACTGAGCACTTGTCTCATGGATTTCCAGGGAATGAGGCCAAAGGCACTCACAACTCCTTCCAATATCCACTTCGGGTTGGTCTGCTTTTAGGCCACTTCCATGAAGATCTTTATGTCTGAATTTCTTACGTGAAGGTTTCCATGTTCTTTCTCTGATTTTTCTTTTGTATTTGTCCCTCTCACTCTCCTTTTCTCACACAGGTCCTCCTCCATCTGCATTTCCAGGTGCCCGTGTGCTGACTGCTGGCTTCCCTGCACCCTGCGGTCCCCTGTCCCTGAAGCTGCCGTAATTGTAATTATGGAGTCTGCATAATTCCTTCTGTAGTCTCTGGCTCCCCCAGTAGACAGCCATGCTCCATGCGCAAGTCTGTCCTGGTTTTGACGCACGCAGGTCCCTGACAGTGGCCCGGATGAGCAGTGACTCCTTGTCACACCGTGATGCGGAGTCCCTGGCTTCATCCTTCACAGGGTTCAGACCTACCCTGACATTTGGAGTGTGGATTTTAAAATGAAGTGTCTCTTCTTCCTTTGGTGTTATTAAGAACTAAAAAGTTCTTTAAAATTCTAATTGGATTTAACTTATGAAAATTGCAAATAAACTTTCAAATATATGAAATATACCCTAATCCTTAAAGTGTGTTTTATGAACATTATTATACATTTGTATAATATCATTTTCACCATACTAAATATTAATTCAGAAGCAATATGTGGTACCCTATGGTATGCCTTATTCATCTTATAAGCACTTTAATGTAATTCCATTTTATTTACATATAAACATAACTCATAGACACACGTATGTGTATATATGTGTATATGTGTATATATATGCATGTGTATACACACACTCAATTTTCCTTCTGATTGGAATGTGAGGAATCAACCCTGATGTTTGAGTAGCTTGTAATGTCAGATTGTTAAATCTCTATTGGCTTAACTGATATGTTCCTCCTTCTCCATTCCCCATTTAATTCTGTCCATGAACAATATCTTCAGAAAGACAATTTCATAGGTAGCACAGACCTGAACAGGGAGAAGGAAAGATGCTCTGTGTGCTGATTGAAGTTGTAGCACACGGTGCTGCCCTGCAAACAAGACCGCGCGCCTTTCTCACGCACCGTCCGCAGGGAGGCTGAAGGACAGACCGGGCAGCCAGAGAGATGACGCCCGGTACTTCTCAGCCAGACCTCCCACCGCAGATGCGTGTAAGACTCAGTGCAGAGGACGTGCCAGAATCCCACTGCAGTCATTTCCAGTTGTTCTTCCCCCGGCCTGAAAGTTTAAGAACACAGAAAATGGAAAACTATATTCTGTGTAAAACTTTATTTTAAGCATTTTAACTTATTTAATTTAAACAATCTATGACCCCACGTTAGCACACATGGGGTCAATCTCTCAGTGCACACTTTTACAGCTCTAAAGGTGGGGGCGTCACCGGCCCACACAGGACAGCCAGTGCTGGTCTGTCTCATCTCACCGTGTAGAGTCCTGTCCCATTTCTGTCTCCTCCGCCCCCTGCAAAGTTCCTGCCTCTGCTTCAGGAGTGAAGTGTGGCAAACAAAGTAACTGAGCCATTTGACTTTTTAATTCCCCTCTGCAGCATCCTTTTCTTCAACAGATGTTTTCAAAATAATTAAGAGATGGGGAGCATGCATTATTGAAAATGCTGGATGCCTCCCTAATGCTCTCCACGTCTGGGTATTTGTCAGTGCAGAATTGAGTACTCAGAAATGCTATGCTATTTATTTTGCAAATTACCCAGCATTCACCCCAGCCAAGGAGGACAGGAGGAAAGAATGCAGCCCAGCAAGCTCTGTGGTCCCTCTAAATATCTGTCAATCAGGCTTTGAGAGTCCTGGAGTCCTGTGCAATTTGAGAGCAAGAACCCATTTTAAAAATACCCAGCTGATCACTGATATATAAAATAATTACTGGAATTAGAGCCATTCATTAATTTAATTTTAAAATTTCACACTTTCTGTTGGTAACTTTTGTTCAAAATTAAATAACTCATGGACTGTAAAATTTTATTTTACATTGAATTATTTTGAAAGCATCTGAATCTATTTCATACCTTGAATCTTCAAGTTTGGTCCACCTACAGTCCTTACTCCAGGTTCTCAGCTTGCTTGGACTGAATACTGCAGTCCCTAGTGATTAGTCTTGGTTCTGACAAAGTCTTGGTGCTGAGGAGAAAGGATTCCCAGCACATGCCTGGATCTTCAACAATGCAGGCATGTTATGATTCTAAGAAATATTACATATGGGTCTCACTTATTGAAATAAATGTACAATTTGCATGTGATTTTAGATTGCTATCTACCTTTGACAGTCTAGTTTTTGATGTAATTGGAATTCATCTTTAGAAAAATTTGAACTTGGTGCTTCCAGTTTTGGTTGATGACCTACACTAACCTGTCCATGAAAGTTTGCTAAAACCTGCTCTGAGGCCACAAGTGAGTAAAAGTGTCAGGATAGGGCATTTTCATCAAGGTAACCAAATTCTCAAGTCCTTAAGAGTTGTTCAAATTTCAAGAATATCTTTCTAGAAGGAAGCACATTCTTTCAAAATGTCTTGGCATTGAGGAAGAAAATTTTATTTATTCATTTTTCTCATGAATATTTAAGAAACCTTTACCTGCTTCCAGGTGCTGTGAATAAAGCCATAAATGTGACAAAGAAGCCTCCAGCTCTCACAGAACTTATACAGATGGAGACAGTTAATAAACAAAAAGATATAAAGTATCATTTCAAGTCCTGATTAAGGCACTTACACATCTCCTGACAACTGTAGGCTTGAATACATATTTCCCACTTCCTGATGATCATATTTCCAATTACTCCATGCCAAGTTGACTCTCTGCCCTGAATTCCGGGTTTCACAGTAGACTTGGGAAGGTCACAATCTGAGCAGAGGTACTGACTTAGCCAGATACAGTGTTCTCTAAATGAGACATGGTGAGCATGAAAATGCCTTCACACATCATCTTCTCCCCTCACAGCTCTATTACAATGATGAAGGAAAAAGTCTAGTACCGGAACCCATACCAGATTCTGAAATACGATTCATGAAGAGTTTTCCCATGCCCTGTTAAATACTGTTAGTTACTATCCGTTAGTTGGATGAATTACTTAAAAAATTGAGAGATAAAGAAAGGGAGGGGGAAAGAGAGAGAGAGAGAGAGGAAGAAGGGTAGGGGAGAAAAAGGAGGAAGAGAGGGAAGACTATTTAAAGTACAAAAAAAGAAAAGTAACATACATTTAATTTTTATATTAAATGGCACTTTTGGAACTACAGGAATTCTTGAAAAATCATCACCTAATGCTATGTGCCTTTTAGAGATTTGGGATATCAAAAATAAAAAAAAAAAAAACACATTTTTTTGCTGGACTGGGATGTTGTGTCATGAAAGTGGCATAGTCAATTGATGCCCTCTCACTAAAGGACAAAGCTGGTTCTTAGGTTGTTGATAACCCCAAGATCATAAAATAAATTCTTTTGGAGAAAAAGGAATGATTACAGAACTTTTGCATCTGTAAAGATGGAGTAGATGTACTTTTCTCTATTCCTATCACTAAAAACTCTGAGCATTATATACAAAACAAATACACAAAGTCTCTGAAAGTTGGAAAGAAAAGAGACCAGCTGGGAACCTCAGGTCCCCAGGAACCACACAGTGGTGAATTAGCCTTATATCTCCCAGACATGCAGCTGAAAAAGCCAGCACACCAGAAAGATAACAGAGACAAAAAAAAGTCTGCTTTCTCATACCAAAGGACCAGGAAATGACAGCCTGGCCAGCCAATCAACTAGACAATAGCTTCTCTACTCTAACCATATGCCACATAAAAACTCCAGCCCCACTGAACCCATACCCCTGAGGTCCCAACAGGGAGCTTGAACCCCATCTTTATGTGGCTGTAATGCAACACCCAACACCCTTGCAAGCTGGTGTCAGAAAAGGCTAAGCATACAAACTGGACTCTAATGACCATTCAGCAATAACCAGGACCCCAGCTCAGGGTTATTGGAGACCATATGGGGATCCTGAACTTCTACACCAAACAACAGACATAAGTTGTGGCTCCCCTCTCTGCTTGATATCAGAAGACAGCTAGTGGATGGTCAAGATTTTCATCACTGCCCAGGAATAATGAAGCCACTAAATCAGTGTTAACCACCTGATCCAAGGAAACCAGAATGTCCACTCCACCCAGTGGTAATGAGGATTCCCCCTTAAGTGTCCAGGGAGGTCAGTGAAGAACATGAATTTCTAATCTATCACATTCAATTGCTTCATTGGTACCAGAGAAGACCAGCTAAGTCAGAGGTATAAATAAGATCCACTGTATCAAAATATAATATGAAACACAAAGACCTCAAAATATAATATGAAAAAATCACTCATCATACCATATATCAGGAAGATCTCAAACTGAAAGGGAAAAAATGGCAATCACAGATGTCAATGCAGAGATGAAAGCGATGTTAGAATTATCTGATAGGATTTTAAGGCAGCCATGACAAAAGTGATATGAAGTGATATCACTTCAATGAATGATATGGACACAACTGAAATAAAAGAAAATGAGTTCACCATCAGCAGGCCCTTATTATATGAAATGTTAAAAGGACTTATCTAAGAAACAGAAAATAAAAAACTATGAACAGTAAAATGATAACAAAGTCACAACTATCAACAATTGAACCTGAAAAACAAAAACAAAAACTAAGCAAACAACTAGATCAGGAACAGAGTCATAGAAATGGAGATCACATGGAGGGTTATCAGCAGGGAGGGGGAGGGGAAGAATAGGAGTAAAAGGTACAAGGAATAAGAAGCATAATTGGAAGGTACAAAATAGACAGGGGGAGGTTATGAATAGTATAGGAAATGGAGAAGCCAAAGAACTTATATGTACAACCCATTGACATGAACTGTAGGGGGGATGCTGGAGGGTGAGGGGGTCTGTGAAGGGAGGAGGGGGATAAAGGGGAGAAAAATGGGACAACTCTAGTAGCATAATCAATAAAATATACTTAAAAATGAAAAGACTCATCAAAAAAGAAGGTATAAAGAAGAGTCAAATGAAAGTCTTATAATTAAAAATACCACATTATAAAGGACACATGGACAAAACCAAGGGGTTGTTGGAAGCAGGGGAGGGAGGTGAGGATGGCTGAGTGCTGGGGGTTAAATTCAGACAACTGTACTTGAACAACAATAAAATAATTTTTTTAAAAAATACCACATTAGCACTGGCTGGTGTAGCTCAGTGGATTGAGCACGGGCCTGTGAACCAAAGGATCATGGTTTGATTACCAGTCAGGGCACATGCCTGGGTTGCAGGCCAGTTCCCAGCAGGGGATGCATGAGAGGCAACCACACACTGATGTTTCTCTCCCTCTCTCCTTCCCTTCCCCTCTAAAGATAAAATAAATAAAATCTTTTTAAAAAATACCACATTAATTTAAAAAATCAGTGGCTTCACTTGACACCTACATGGATGGAATGGTATCAGTAGACTTGAATATATATAATAGTAGAAATTAACCAGTTTGAACCACTGAGACAAAAACAGAAAAAGAGTCATCAGAACCTCAGGAACCTGTGGGACAATAGCAAAATACCTAACATTCACACCATTGGAGTCACTGAAAGTGAGAAATAAAGAGGGACTGAAAAAGTACTTTAAAAAATAATGGCTGAAAATTTCCAAAATATGACAAAAGACATAAACCTACAGAGTCTAGAAACTGAGCAACACTTCACAATAAAACTTCTGACATAATAAAATTCCCCAAATTTATACCAAATCATATGATAGTCAAACTTCTGAAAATGAAAGGCAATGAAAAGTTTTGAAAAAGATGAGAAAGAACCATCTTACCAATGGGGAGAAAATAATTCAAATTATAGCAGATTTCTAAATAGAAAGTCTGGAGGACAAAGCAAGTGACATATCTTTCAATTACTGAAAGAAAAGTGAGAATACCCTTGATGAATGAAGGGCACAAGTTCTGTCCAGAAAAAGTCCAACCACTGTTAGTATAAGGAGAATGATTTGCACAAAATCCATGTAACTGGCAGCCAAGAAGTGTGGACTGGAATGTGCATGGGTGAACAATGACAATTTCACTGTACTAGTCGATAAGGTCGGTAGATGTTGAGTGAGCGTGTGCACTATGTGGCCCTCACATTCAAAATGAATGAACAAGTAGAGCAATGAATCTGCATCACATTTTGCATTAATCTTGAACATTCCTCTATGGAAACTATTCAGATGATTCAGAAGGCTGCAGCTATGAGCAACTGGTGATTGACAGCTTTGTCACCACAACACACCCACTCATGCATCACATTTCATGCAGAGTGTTTTGGCAAAACATAAAATCACCCAAATGACTCAGCCCCTTTACAGCCCAAATTTGGTACCCTGCAACTTCTGACTTTTCCCAAAATTAAAATCAACTTTGAAAGGGCAAAGATTTCAGACCATCAATGAGATTCAGGAACATTAGTGAATCAACTGATAGTGATTTGGGAGAACTGTGTGAGGTCCCAAGGTGCTTACTTTGAAGTGTACTGAGATGTCATAGTCCTATGTATAATGTTTCTTGTATCTTGTATTTTCTTCAATAAATATCTATTTTTCATGGCTGGATACCTTCTGGACAGACTTTGTATATCAAGGCACTTTCAGATGAAAGAAAACTTTGAAACATTCCTGACACCTGATGTACTCTAAAAGAATGGCTGAAGAAATTTTTTTCAAACAAAAACAAAATTACAAAAAAAAGAATCTTAGAACATCAGAAATAAAGAAGGGCAGAAATAGTAAAAATATGGGCATATACAACACATTTTCTTCTCCTCTTGAGTTTTCTAAATTACATTTAATGATCAAAACAGAACTTTTAACACTGCTTGATTTTATTCTAAATATGTGTCTAGGAAATACTTAAGGCATTTACATTACAAACAAGGTGGATAAATGACATGAGAGAGGTAAGGTTCTGTACTTCACTAAAACTGGTGGAAGTTTTCACGATTAGACTGTGATAAATTAAGTATGTAAAATGTAACACCTAAAGCACCCACAATAACAGCTATATGAAAGGATACACTAAAAAACACTGTAGAATTCAGCAAAACTGAATTCTAAAAATAATGTTAAGTAACCCATAGTAAAACAGGACAAAGAAAAAGGGAATAAAAAAACAGAACAAATAAAAAACAAAAACTGAAACAACAGAATTAATCCCTAACACAACAAATACATTAAATGTAAATGTTCTAAATATAGAAATTAAAAGGCAGAGATTGGCAGGGCCAGTTTTTAAAAAACTATGACTCAACTATATGCTGACTATGAGAAGCTCTCTTCAAACAATACTATAGGCAGATTGAAATTAAAAGGATGGTTCAGTGCAATACTTAACAAATTTCTAGTAATTTTTGTAGATAAAGACAATATTATTAAAAATTATGTAGATACAAAAATAAACTACAAAAACTTTTTTTAAAAAATTGAAAAATAATTTAAAAGGTAGAGAAACAAATCTAACTAATTTCCAGACTTTTTATATAGCTCTAGCAATTCAGACTGCATGGTACTGGTGAATGGATCACATAAATTTTAAAAATTAATCAAATACCAAGTCCAGAAATTGAACTACTTAGATGTGTCTACCTTATTTTTGATAAAAGTTCAAAGGCACCTAATGTGAAAAAGAAATTTTTTCAACAAATGATGCTAGGTGCAATTGGATGTTCATAGACAAAAACAAACAAATACACAAACAAACTACCTTGACATAAATTCACACTACAGGGTGGGGCAAAAGTAGCTTTACAGTTGTTCATGTGGAAAATAATGTAATAATTAACAACTAATTATACAAGAATAAACACTGTGTTTAATGTACTCACAACTGTAAACCTACTTGTTCCCTATTCTGAATATATAAAAATTAGCTCATAATGTATCAATGAGTTGGATATATTATATAAAACTATACAACTTTAGAAAAAAAGTAGAAAATCTTCAGGTTATATGGCTAGGCAAATTGACCCTGGACTATGTCCTTAAAAGAATAAATTAATAAGTAGGACTTTATCAAAATTTAAAACCTGAACTCTATTGGGGGAAATAAAGCCTTCTTAAACATATGAAACTACAAACTACAGAGTGAGGAAAATATTTTCAAACCACATAGTCATCAAAGCTGGTATCTAATTACATTTAAAAAACTCTCAAATCTCAATATTTTATAAAACCCAAGTAGAAAATAGAAGACATGAATAAGCATTTCACCAAGGAAGACATGCAGATGGCAAATAAGCACCTAAAAATGTATTCGCTGTCATCATCAGCTGGTAAAGTGCAAACTGAAAACATAATGAGACATCATTACACATCTACCAGAAATACTAAAATAAAAATTTAAAAATAGTGACACCACCCCAGCCAACGTGGCTCAGTTGCTGGGAGCATCCTCCTGTAAACCGAAACATCATAGGTTTGATTCCAGGTCAGGGCACATGCAAGAGGCAACCAACAGATGTTTCTCACATGGGTGTTTCTCTCCCTCTTCCTCTCCCTCCCATCCCTTTTCCCTCAAATCAATAAGCATATCCTTGGGTGAGGTTAAAAAAATACTGATTCCTTAAAAATAGTTACACCACCAAATGCTGGCAAGGATATGGAAAAGCTAGATCACTCATATGTAGTTGGTGAGACTGTAAAATGGCACAGTCATTCTGAAAGACAGTTTTACAGTTTTTTAAGATAGAACATAAAAATACCATTTGTCTAGTAATTGCATTCCTGGATGGTTACCCTGGAGAAATGAAAATTTCTATTCATAGAAGCTTTAGGCATAATAACTAGAAACTAAAAACAACCTGGTGCCCTCCAGTGGGTTAAACAAACTGCCCCATCCACACCATAGAAAGTTACCAGCAGCAGGAAGAAATGAACTATCTGTACATACAGCACCTGGATGAATCTGCAGAGAATTATGGTGGTGAAATAGCCAATTTCTTAAGGTTGCATACTGCATAATTCCATTTCTATAACAGTCTTCAAATATTAAATTATAAAAATAGAGAATATATTAGCGGCTGCCAGGAGTTAAGAAAGGACTAGGAGTGGGAGGGAAATGGGTATTTTGGATTTTCACTGTTAAATATTGTGTTCCTGGTTGTGAAACTATACTACAATTTTGCAAGATACTACTATTGGGAAAGCTTGGTTACATGATATCTCCACTATTTCCTACAAATAATTGTGAATTTTCAATTATGTAAAATTAAAAAAATACTTTAAGTGACCCAGGGCAAAACACAAGTGGGAGCTGACCTTAGCCTACACCACCTGGGAAACCCCAGAGCCTGTGCACTCAGTCAACAGCTACAGACCACATCAGAGTGCCACCAGCCTACCCCGTGGATCCTCCATGGAGGGCAGAGATTGATGGCCAGTGGTCACAGCCAGTCCTTACAACTGACTGGCCTGGGTAAACCCCTCCCATTGACCTGCCAACAGTAATCAAGGCTCAGTACAAAAGAAGGGTGTACTTAGCCCACATACAGTGTGCACCTCGAGTACCCATCTTAGGTGATAAGAGAGTCTGTGCCACTGGACTCTACAGGACACCTACTACATTAGGCTAGGGCACCAAGACATGGAGTCAAGGCAGCTCTACCTAATACATAGAAACAAACACAGGGAGGCTGCCAAAATGAGGAGACAGAGAAACATGGCCCAAATGAAAGAACAGATCAAAACTCCCAAAAAGAACTAAACAAATTGGAGATAAGTAATCTATCAGATGCAGAGTTCAAAACACTGGTTATAAGGATACTCAAGGAACTTAGTGAGAACCTCAATAGCATAAAAAATATCCAGTCAGAAATGAAGGGTACACTAATTAAAATAAGGAACAATATACAGGGAAACAACAGTAGAGTGGATGAAGCTGAAAACTGAATCAATGATTTGGAATATAAGCTATAAATTAATAATGAATAAATAAATAATTTTAAAATTTGTCTACTAATTGCACACATATATACACACATATACATCTAAACTATATATAGCATATGCATATAGAAAATATTTTGTGTTTACTTATATTAGAATATGAAATAAGTGTTTGCTTCTGGGCTTCTGGCCAAGATGGAGGTATAGGTAGATACACTGTGCCTCCTCGCACAACCAAAAGAAGGACGATAACAAATTTAACAACAAAAACAACCTGAACTGCTAGAAAATCAAACTGTATAGAAGTCTAACAACCAAGGAGTTAAAGAAGAAATGTTCATCCAGGCCAGGAAGAGGGGCAGAGATAGGCAGCTAGAGCGGAGAGTACTCATAGCAAGGTGGTGGCTGGAGGTGTAGGGTGGGTGGTGACTAATGGACCAGGTGAGATTGTGCCTGGCAGATCAGGCAAGGCAGCTGCTGGCAGCTGGGGACCAGCTGCCTGTGGGACCAGGCAGTCCCACATTCATATGCAGATAAACTGGGAGGAATGACTGGGGGGTGAGAGAGACCAAGCAACACAGGGTTCCAATGCAGAGAAATAAAGCCTCAAAACCTCTGACTGAAAAAACCTAGGGGGGATTGCAGCAGTGGGAGAAACTCCCAGCCTCATGGGAGAGTTTGTTGGAGAGAACCCCAGTGTCCTAGAACATACACAAAACCACCTAACTGGTAATCAACACCAGAAGGGCCCAATTTGCTTATGGGTAGCAGAGGAGGTGACTAAAAGCTTCCAAGAACTGAGCAATTGGTACTGTTCCCTCTCAGACCTCTCTTCCACATACAGTGCCACAACGCAGCAATGTGGGTTGCCCCATCCTGGCAAAGATCTAAGGCTGCACCCCTTACTATGTAACAGGCATGCCAACACACACACACAAAAATGGTCCAAATGAAAGAACAAATAAAAGCTCCAGAAAAAATATAACTAAGCAATAAAGAGATAACCAACCTATCATATGCACAGTTTAAAACACTGGTAATCAGGATGCTTACAGAAATAGTTGAGTATGGTTGCAAAATAGAGGAAAAAATGAATACTATAAAAAGTGAAATAAAGGGAAATGCACAGGGAACCAACAGTGACAGGGAGGAAACTGGGACTCAAATCAACAATTTGGACCAGAAGGAGGAAATAAACATTCAACCAGAACAGAATAAAGAAACAAGAATTCAAAAAAAAAAAAAAGAGGAGAGGCTTAGCAACCTCCGGAACAACTGTTCCAACATCTGAATCATAGGAGTGCCAGAAGAAGAAGAGGAAGAGCAAGAAATTAAAAACTTATTTGAAAACATAATGAAGGAGAAGTTCCCCAATCTAGCAAAGGAAATAGACTTCCAAGAAGTCCAGGAAGTTCAGAGAGTCCCAAAGAAATTGGGCCTAAGGAAGCACACACCAAGGCACATCATAATTACATTACCCAACATTAAAGTAAAAAGCAGCAAGAGAAAAGGAGACAGTTACCTACAAAGGAGCTCCCATAAAGCTATCAACTGATTTCTCAAAAAAAATCTCACAGGCAAGAAAGGGCTGGCAAGAAGTATTCAGATTCATGAAAGGCAAGGACCTACATCCAAGATTACTCTGTCCAGCAAAGCTTTCATTTAGAATGGAAGGACAGATAAAGTGCTTCTCCAATAAAGTCAAGTTAAAGGAGTTCATCATTACCAAGCCCTTATTATATGAAATGTTAAAGGGACTTATCTAAGAAAAGGATAAAGAACATGAACAACAAAATGACAACATACTCACAAATATCAACAACCGAACTTAAAAACAAAAACAAGCTAAGCAATCAACTAGAACAGGAACAGAATCACAAAAATGGAGATCACATGGAGGGTTATCAGCAGGGGAGGGGATGCCGGGGATTCAGCAGGGAATAAGTAGCATAATTGGTAGGTAAAAAATAGACAGAGGGAAGTTAAGAATAGTGTAGGATATAGAGAAGCCAAAGAACTTATATGTACAAGCCATGGACATGAACTAAGTTGGGCTGGGATGTGGGTGGGAAGGGGTATTCAGAGTGGAGGGGAATAAAGGGGGGAAATGGGACAACTGTTATAGCATAACCAATAAAATATATTTTTTAAAAATTAGAAAAGTGCCAGAGACCTCTCTCTGTCCCAGGGCACACACTGAGAAAGGCTCCAAGGACACAGTTGGAAAGCGGGGTCTACAGCCCAGGCAGAGAGCCTCACTGAGAACCAGATCACCAGAATCTTGAACCAGGACTTCCAGCCCTCAGAAACATGAGAAAGTAAATGCCTGTTATTCAAGCTGCCCCAGTGTGGTGTTTTTCTGTAGCTGCCTGAGCTGGCCAATCTACAGCTTTCACAGCATTTCTCACTTCCCAAAGGTCAGCTGTCAATTGCTCTGTGAGTGAGCAGCCAGAGGTGTGGGGGGTTTGCTGCAGAGCAGAATTTGGTGCAGCTCACACACTTACTCTTCTACGTACATATAAGGCTGCTGTTCCCGTGAAGACAGTCTGAAAGCCTCCTGAACATCCCTATCAGCTGTTGTTTGTGTCCCTTGAATGTGGGTGGAAGATGTGATGTGAGAGCCCGCTTGTTTGCTTTTGAGTTCTGGGAATTATTTTCAAGTTTTCTGAGGTCTGAGTAAGAAAATGGAAAGAGAAAGAATGAGGAGACAGAGAAAGCAGATGTATTGGTCACAGTGTGCTTGCTGAATGTTTAGGAATCACTCACACCACAAATTCTGATTTTACATTTCAGGACTTAGTTGTATTTGCCAAAGTCAAGTATGAGACACCCACACAATCTGATTTTGTGGGAGGGGGATGGGGCTGGAGGAGGTCAGTGGCCCTAAATGTCCAACACTAGAAAATGATGAAGTGAAGTGAGGTTCAGCCACGTGTAATAAAAGGTATCCCTTGAAATAGTTATGAAGTATGAGTAATAACACAGAAAATGTTTACTAAAAACACATGTTACAATGTTAAGTAAAAATATCCATCTGCATATATATGTATAAAATGTAGTATGTGTGCTGTGTGTATGTGTGAGCATAAACAAGAAAAACAAAACAAACAAAATCAAGGTTAACTCAAGTGGTGGGAGGTGGAAGCATTCTTTCATAAATTAATCTTTGATTGAAAACCTTTGATTTAAACAAGGTTGTGTTCAGACTGGCTGGCCAGGAGGAATCAACGGCAACCTGCTTCTTCCCTAAGTGAAATCATGACCTCTTACTGTGCTGTCTGTGGAGGTGCCAAGGGCTTGCCCACATCAGTGACCAGGCTTTCCTCCTGGTAAACAGGAAATTCCCCCTGACGGTGAGCTGACACAGGCCTGAGGCTAGTTTGATGCCAGGGTCCTTTCTGGAGCCTGGAGTGAGAGTGTGGCTCCAACACTGAGACAAGGCAAGTAGAGCAGAGGTCTGGAGAGAAGAGCAGCTCGGCAGCCTGGGTTCCTGCAGAGCCGGAGGTCCTGTAGGTTCACAGCAAGCTGGTAGCCCAGGAGCCCAGCTCACTAAGAAGCAAGCGAGACAGGTACCTCTGCCTAGAGGTCTGCACTCAAGCAGAGTCATATACTAGAGACCAAATACTGAGTTCATCAATGGGCCACAACCTGGGCCTTCAATGGCCCCTGTTTCTTCACTTTTACAGAGAGGAAGGTCAGTTAACTTGGAGCCTACAGAATGGCTGGCATAAGCCCCAAATTACAAGATCAGTGGGAACTGGGCTGTGCGTGTCCAGACTGAAGGAGAGAAATGTAAATGATGAGGTCTCAAAACTAGAACTGTGAAACCTCACCCTAGTGAGGTTCCAAGTGCAACAGCTACCACATTTGAACTCCAGGAAAAGCCATTCTCATTTTACGCTGTTTTTCCTGCCTATAATCTCAGTGAAAAGGCAAAGGGATAGTTTTTAAAAAGAAAGTGAGAATTGTGGTATTATACTGCTTATTTCACAAGATAATCTTGTTCAAAGAAAAAGAAGGCACAGCATTTATTTTGTGTTTCTCTCTAAAAGTTGAATGAATCTTTTTCCTAAAGGCATTTAACAAAGGCATCACCACGTTCTGTAAACTATGAGAAGATTCAGGTCTGGAATTTCTCTCTTTGGGCTGGTCTCTTAGGTAACTGTGGACCTCTGCTCTCTCACACCACACTTAGTCTGCTGAAGTTTGGTGTCACTTTATTTTCAATGGCAACCTCTTTTTTCAAAAGCTAAGTATGTAGAAACTAGTTGAGAAGGCTCTTACCAGACATGCTGATGACTTACATGTAAACCACTTCCAAATTCACAGCCCCGTAAGATATGCATGCTCAGAAATGTAGGGGGAGGGGCTTGGCAAATAAACCTGTAGTGCTTTTCCAAACCCTGGATGTTACAGTTGTTTGCGAGAATCCAAACATATCTTGGTTTTCCGATTACTTTTCCCCCAAATAACTGATGGGATGTGGTAGACCAGTCATTAAGAATCAGCTTTGAACACATGTACGTATGGATATACATACATACATACATACATACATACACACGAGATCTGTCCAGAAGGTATCCAGCTATGTAATATGAAAAATAGAGACATTTGTTGAAGAAGATACAGGAAACATTGTACACAGGACAAAGATGACTCAGTCCCCTTCAAAGTAGGCACCTTGGGATCTCACACAGTTCTCCCAACTGCCATCAGCTACCCCATCATATTTTCCTGAATCTCACTGATGGTCTGAAATTCTGCCCCTTCAAAGGTGATTTTAGTTTGGGGAAAAGCCAGAAGTTTCAGGGTGCCAAATCTGAGCTGTAGTGGGGCTGAGTCACCTGGGTGATTTGATGTTTTCCCAAAAATTCTGCTGAGATGTGATGCAGGAATATTGTCATGATGAAGCTGCCAATCACCAGTTACCCACAGCTGCAGCCCTCTTAATCATCTGAATAGTTTCTGTGAAAGGAAGCTCAAGCTTAATGCAAAACATGATGCAGATTCATTGACCTACTCATTCATTCATTTTGAATGCAATGGCCACACAGTACACGTGCTCACTCAATGGTGTCTCCCACCCCTACCAACTAGTACAGTGAATTCATCATTGTTCACTCATGCACATTCCAGTCTACTCTCCTTGGCTGCCAGGTTACATCAAAGTCCTGCAAACCATTCTCATTATATTAATGATGGTTGGACTTTTTCCAGAGAGATCTCATATTTTTCACATGCATACATATCTACAAATGGGTATTTTTTAAAGCATGGTTGATTTTAATACCAGGAGATTTAAATGTTGAGATCTCAAGAATTAATATGAGGTACATAGGATCTTTGGCAAAACATTATTTGAAATACAGGTATTTAGAATGTTAAAGTGGGAAAAAACATGTTTGAATTCTTTTTTTTAAATTAATAAGCCCACTAGGAAACATGGCGACTTTTGCTAGGGCAGGGCTCTCAGCCCTGGCCACCTGTTAGCCTTACCCAAGTCCTCTTAACAAATACCCCAGCTGGCCTCAGGAGATCCCTGACTAGGACGCTGGGCTATGGCCCTGACATTGGTCACTTATACTGCTACCAATTACTCCAAATTTTTGCATTAATGAGTAGCCAGGGTTGAGAAGTGCTTGCAAAGTTACAGTAAACAGAGAAAACCTTGACTGTGTTGCTCTGGATCACATAAAGGCTACCGAGTTGTTTTGCAGTGTCAAGGGCAATCTTGTAAAGAACTCAGGAGGCGTTCGGCAATTAGTATATTGCCTTTTACTGCTTTGGACTAAAAGCACTGCAATTTGAGAAGCTATGAGGGGCTATGCATATGAGAAGCACAACCAGAATGCAAAGGACACAGGGAAGGCACAGAGATTTCTTAGAAAGGGTGACTTGGGTATAGTGGTGAATGGACTCCAGGACTGGGGTCAGGAAAGTGCTGTCACAAGAGCTTACACCAGCTCGCAACTGCCCCTGTGGCCATGCCCCTGAAAGCCAGGTGGCCTGGCAGTGGTCATTCTCACCATTTATCTATTCAGGTAGGCGTTTATGCCCTGTCACATCTCATCGCACCCTAGGTCTGACTTACTAACCTTTCCCTGTGACTTTCCTGACCAGGCAGGTCCAGGCCTTGCTCCTGCCATCACACTAGGCAGAGACAACATGCCCAGGAAGCCCTGTGGTGACAGAAATTCCTGAACCAGCAGAGCCACACTCCTCACTGCTGCCCCTCCAGGAGGGTGACTAGTGTCCTGGAGGTCTGGTCCTGCAGGCTTTCTGGGAGGCTGGACTGTCTGTTTCAAAACCTTCACAGACCCAGACAAACCAGGTTAGGCTGGTTTGCCCCAGACCACCTGGGCAAGGCCAGACCTGTGTCTCTTCCCAAGGTCGTCACACTAACTTTGGCCATTTGGTGGCAAGGGGGTGTGCAGTATGGGGGTTCTCCCACAGTGTGACTTAGTGATTGAACTTAACACTGACTGTGAGGAAAGTTCAGCCAACAAGAATCAAGACATAGAATTGGGAGGACTTAGCAAGTGGTTGTTGTTACAACCAAAACCAAAAATAAAGTAAATCTGTCAGATACCTTGTAGTGAATGGGAACAAAGAACAAGCATTTTTTGGTTGGCTGCCATTTGCGTGGCATCTATGCTGCTAAGTTAATTAAACTAATTACCTTTTTACTCTTCCAATGATGGTTTAAACTTGACTGCCCAGTGACCAACATGGGGTCTGCCATATAGTATGTGTTCAATAAATATTTCTTGAGTAAATAAACCCAAAGTCCTCTTCGCATGTTTAAACAGGGGAGGGTGTGGGAGGTGAGTAGACACACTCTTCAGAATGAATTCATGTTAGAAGGAAATTATTATATTTAAAAAATAGTCTCTGACTAAATTAGCACCAAGGGACAAAGATTGGCATTGCTACGTACCAGTTACTGTGCTCCACAATCCAAGTTCACCATGCCTGGTATCCAAGCCATGCGAAGAGGTTCTCATTTAGTTTTCCCCCAAAACAACTGATGAATAAAGAAATGTACTCTTTTTTGTTTGAAAACTAAGTTGGGCCTGTTGGCTTTGGAGCTTTGGCTAGAGCTTCCTCGTGTTAGGTGCATGGTCAGAAGTGGACAGAGGAGACTCTTTACTGCATAGAGCACCCAAGTGCTTCCGCATTGTTGTCAATTGGACTAATACCCTGAGACTTAAAATACCTACGTGCTGTGTGGCTGTGGAGCCAACATGGGAATCGGAGCAGCCGGAAGATCATAAATAATTAAAAGTGGTGAGAAGATTGGACCTCCTGAAAATAGCAGCCCTTGAAATGAATTCTGCAGGACAGCCCAGCAATCATCCTGTTACCATTTCATATGCTCTATTTTATATTCGTATTTCCTCTTCTCTGAATATTTTTAAGTACTCTAGCATATAATTTAGCTTTTGGAAAATCCAAGTCTAAATTAATTACAGTTCTGCTAAAGGGTAGAAAAGATATTAGATGCCCAAGCTAAAATAAAATGAAATCAACTTTTTTTCTTTCCTTATTAGATTTTAATGGTATTATTATAATAATTAAGCTTTTCATTAATTTTTTCATGCTTATTGAGTCACGGTTCCCTGCAGATTTGAATCATATTTAACATGTAATTATGGCAGTCCGTTTTTGGAAGGGAATGAGTGTGGAGATGTGGGACTTCACCTACACTTCTTAAATTAAAAACGAGCATTAAAGGGGCTGAATCACTCTTTGTCGCTGAGCCCAGCTTGGCTTCAGCGAAGCGTCTCGCTGATTCTCAGGCGTGTCTGGGGCTGGACCTCAGATTTAGGGGAAATATCAGGGGCTGCTAATTCTAGATTTACTCTGGTGTGATTCAAATCCACTATGGAGCCTTCCGAAATGAATGAATCAAATGGGTCAACTTGGATGTCTATTATCACGTGCTTTCCAGATCTGAAGGTGAAATAAAGATGTGTGTACTCCCAGGGCTCTCCACCTGCATGCCAGGGACCCCACGTAAGGTATTTGGGGAGGCATAACCTATGGTCTGCCACCTATAGGTAAGAAGGTCAACATAGTCGGAACACAATTAGAAACAGTTTAGTTGGGATTTTAATCTATTGTTCTTATCTTTCAATAAGGAATGAAAACCACTCTCCAGCTGTACTAAGGAAGACTGGTCACTCTACAGGTTTATGTAATCCTGGATGCTTCAACCCCATTTTAGGACTAGTTATGGGAAAGAGGATGAGGGCAGGGCAGGAGTGGACATTGCAGTAAAAGGAGTAGAGCTTCACCCTGGAGGGTAAGAAGATGGAAATGAAGAGGCTCCTGTTTAGGGGAGGGGAGCGGTGGGGGAGAGAAGCGGGAAGGGGACTATAGAAGATGAAAAGGTCTGGAGACAGGGACAAACATGGACTACTTTGTAAGTAAGCAAATGGCTCCAGTGTGAGTGAACTTTGCACACAACACTATGTCACCTTCATAAGTTACCCTCTTCAAGACCTGTTTCTAATGGATAAAGATTACATCTTCCAGGTAGCTATTTTGAGGAATGACCAGAATGCACTGCTGGTGGAAAATGTGAGGTTCCTAAGCCCTTTTGGAAAGTGACATGTGGCAAATCTAGTGCTATGAAGAAAACACACCTCTTTGACCCAGTAACTTTATTCTGTAGACTCCATTCCTGGGACTCACAAGGACTGGGACATGTGAGGATTTATGCAGCAGCACCAGGTGCTGTGACAGCGATCAAGTGACAGAATAAGGGAAGCTCTGATCATGCAGTTTATCCACAGTGAGCACCTCATGGTCACGTGAAAACACAGCAAAGCTGCTTCAGAGACTCGGGAAAAGGCTAGAGGTGAGAGGACCTTGCATATGCAAAACCATGCATGTAGGGGGGCTTGGGGAGACACATTTCCACACACACACACACACACACAAAAAAAAAAAAACAGACAGGAATGTGTTGACAATATTTTCTAGAACCTCCAAATGTGCATATTTCTATAAGATTATAGTCAGACCTGCACATTTGGAATGCAATGTGCATATCAGTGTTCACATACATGACCGATCGCTCTCTGCCACTTGAGGGTTATTCTCAACCCTGTTCTGACAAAAGTTTGGACTTCTTGTCTTTTCAGAATTTCTTGCTTCTGACATACAAATTAATCACAGGGAAATGGACATTTTGGTATCTGCATTGACCCTACATGTGGTTCAAGGGCACAGAGCCTGTCCACTTGGCTGAGTGGTATTGACAGAAGGCAGAATCGGGAAGCCCCCTGATCCAGAATGATCCTTCCTGAGAGTTCTCAGCATGCGAAAGCCCACCTGTGGTCTGGTGATTGTAGAACTCATCATCCTTGCCAGTGAAAGAAGGTGTTATTGATCCTTATGAGACCATTGACTTTAAAATGTAAAATCTCTTTGATGTACACACACCCTAACCAATGAACAAGGACTCCCTTGGCCAAATTTAAGTCTGGTCCGAGCCCAGTTTTAGCGAAGAATCCTGACAAGCCAGTTAATGGAGAATGCCCTTCCCCTTGATATGCAATCAAGCTCCTCTTTCTCCACCCCTGACCTTCAATCCAGTCTCTCTTGATAATTTTTCATCCTCTCCTTCACCCTCTGCCCTCCCTGCAAACCTCCGCTGCTCCCTGTTTTATTCAAAGTTGAATTTAATCTATCTTGTCTATTGCAATAGTCTTATATAAAGTCTTCCTTGCCATTTGTAACAAGGTGCAGAATAATTTCTCTGTAACAGATGAGATGCAGCACTTAGAGGAAATAGCTCACTAAGTTCTGGCTCTCTCCAGCTGGCTGATAACTAGTGCTGAGCCGTGCCCTGACATATGAGGGAGAAGGTGGTGGGCATTCAGGCCAGGACCCTGCTTAGGGAGGGCTCCATAGTTGACCTTGCAATAGGTGCCCCAGACAACTTGGGGTGGCATGAGGAAGCTGGATGCATGGAGGGAGTCAAGAAATTCCTAAATCAAACCAAGCCCAGTCCACTGGCTCTGGCTATAGTCATCCACTCACATGCAGCTCTGATTTGGTAAACAAAGGTTCCGTGAACTTCCACCCTTTGAATTTGTCATGGGAGAGTCTTTGCTGGTAACACAACCTTTCTCGGACTTTATCTTCACAGTTTTATCTTGTCATTGACATAAGTTTGTTAAGTTCCAGACAATATTCTGGTCTCAGAACTTGCCTAAGCCTTCTCATTTTGTAGAATGCTTGCTGTGGACTATGGAATCTTATTCCTGGAGTGTTGGCTGGCCAAGGGTGGTAGTGGGACAACCTTGAACTAGGGCACCTGCAAGGTGAAACACTGATTGAAAATGGATTTAGGTAGCATGGCCTAACAAAGGTAGTACATGAGAGGCCAGCCTTTAAATATTACCATATAAATGAAATGGCAACTCAGTGAGTGACATGGTTCAAAAACACTTTTTTCCTAAAGAATGATTTGTAAGTCATTTCTTTTATTGAGTCTTCACCTAAATATTCTAAGTATCTTATTTTGAAAGACATGTGGTATACCTAAGCGCAGCATATAAATGGCACGCATACAATAAATAATACCTGTGGTAGACAAGTATGAGGGGCTGCCTACTCTAAATATAAAATAGACACTCTAATATTTTTATGTAAAACATCCTGAGAGTATCACAGGATGCATTTTTTTGACATTTAAGGTGCAGCTACTTTCACGCAAAATAAACCAGTATTTGTCCCTTCATAAGAAAGCTATAGACAATGATTCTTGCTGTTTCTCTCATAAGGAAATCAAAAAAATAAGCCTTTTCGAGTGTCGGTTTCCTCACTTATGTTCTGGTGGGAGCATGTCTGAGTGTGTTTGTGCATGAAGACCACTCTGGCAGGAAATGACAGCAAGCTCGCCACTGGAGGTTTATCCGAACACAGCCTCCATGGATAAAAACCAGTACCAGAGCAGAGGCATCAACAGGAATCAACAAATTTAAATTTCCTTCATTAACAAGTTTTTTAAAAGTCAGTAACTCAAATAGCACTTATAATAACACAGATAAAGATATTCTGTGCACATGTTTTCCTCCATGCTGGAATTTGCTTCATAACATTGGATCCATGTGAAATAATTACCCCTCCCCCATCCTGCTGTGTAACCTTCCTTGTCCTTTCCACTTTCTGGAACCCCCATTCCACACCTTTTAACCTACATCTCTCCCTACCCTGCCCCAACCTTGGACCCACTCCTGAAAGGTTTGGTTTAAAATAGGTACAATAAATGAGCCATTCTAACTAGCCAGGTGCTTAGGGCCTCACTTCCCAGTATGGAACACCTGACGCTCTTATTTCCCCTCCCATGTTGGTGAGGGCAGGCCAATTCCCAGGGCTCTGCAGCTTTCCCCTTGGAGACCTGTCACCACAGTGGATGCCCTAGAGGCCACTCTAGCCAGATGAAGTCACAGCCCAGTTCATGAGGACAGCACATGTGGAAGGAGGTTAAATTCCATCTCTTCATTGCTACCCAACTTTAATAGCAAACTTCATAGACAAATGCACCCACCCACATGCAATGCCGCCTATATTTGGGAATCTTCCTTGCACAAGGCAAGTTTGCTCACACCAGGATGGAGGCAGCCTCACACACATAGGGTGGGCCTTGGTTTCAGACAGGCCTGCATTCCAGGAGAGTGTCTTGCTGAGTTGCCATGGGCCAGCAGCCTGGGTCAGAGAGCTGCAGCTCCCTGTTCTCTCAAATGCGTCAAATGCGTGTAGTGAATAGGCCAGGGTCCTCCAAGGGATGAAGGCCTTACAGCTTCCAGCCCACAGTCCACATTGAGAACACAACTCACAGCCTTCCCAGCAGGAAGTTCACACCCACAAATCTACTGTGACTTTTATAGCACGTTCCTCCATTCCTCAGACAGCCAGGGCCCACCAGCTTTCAGAAGTAGTGCAGGCTGTCTTTAAGATTCAGAACTGACTGCACCACCTGACCAGCTTTCTGACCAGTGGGTATCAGAAGAAAATGGGCGAGCAACAGCTCTCTGTTTCACCTGTCGGGAGGGTGGAAGTCCTTTCTTGCTGAGTGCTGGTACCCTCAGGACCTAGCTCTAGCCCAAAGTGTGCCATTAATCTAGAGAAAAATCATGTGGCTCCAGAAGAGCTGCCTCATAGAGTGAAGTCACGTGCTGACAGGTGCTGATACACTCCTCTTTGTTAGACAGTGCAGAAGCACCTGTAGAGAGAGAAGGGCTAGTAGTGGGCACGCATGCCACCAGGTTAGAGGGGAGCCAGGACAGAGAAGTCACTGTCCCATCTCTCCTACAGACAACGAGCCTCCACGTGGGACTCCAATCTGGGGGGCAGCTCCCTGGGCACAGATACCAGGAATGCCTTTGGGTCTGCAGAATGGGAAGTGTGGAGAGCACTCTTCCTTCTTAATCCCCTGCACTTACCCACTCTAAAACAAAAGAAAAGAAAACAGGAATGAAGAACAAAAAGGGGTCCAGAATTTGGGGGATTTGGAGATGTGAGATGTAGATTTTTCCACTTCAGCCCTTGGAGCTCCATCATTTCTGTAACTGAGCTGGTGTGCCTCGTTGTCTCTACTGTGGGACCTAACATCCTTATGCCTGGATGGAAGCCCCAGTCCCCTCTAAGATGTGTGTACCAATAGGTACACTAGTACCAGTTTTGTCACCTGTAAAATGCACTTCGGAGCTGAATCAGGGCTCCCAGTCATCATGTGTGCCAGCAGCACTCAGGTAGCCTGACAGGAAATACCTAAGTGTGTTGGGGCAGGGGGCACTTCAAGGACCCAAGGTCCAAAGGAGCTTGAGGGAGATCGGTCCAGAGGGCTGCCTATGCTGATTCTAGGAATATCCCATGGTCAAGAGAGTCAAGTAAAATCATTCCCAGCTCATGTGGCAGGATCACCTTCCTTCTTGCCACTGTATATCTTTCTTATTGCACATCTAGGGCAGACCCAATGCTTTCTTCTCTCCTGTAAGCAATGCCCATGGAAGGAAGATGAACACGAATTTATGCCGTGAATTCCGCTAGAATCCAAGTATAAGTTATTCCAGATTCCAAAGTTTCCCTATGCTCTTCTTTTGAGTGTTTAAGGACCAGAAAAAAACATAGACCAGCCTCACTACATGTTATCAGCACTTCAGCCTGGTTTGGTGCCCAAGGTCAGGCACCTAGGAAAGGGTGGACATCCTACGGCCCCAAGTGGAACTTCTAGAACTAACCCTCCAGCTGCAGCAAGCAGCTTTCTGAGGCTGCACTTGGAAAGTTTGGCAAACCTGTCTTACTATTTGGAAAAACTTACCAAGGAATACATCAAATATGAGACAATGATTTCTCCTCTTCCAGGATAGGGATGAAAAAAGACGTAAGCAGAGGGGGCTGGTCTGGAAGCAGGCAGGTCACACTGCTTGCTCTGGGCCCTGGCCGGACTTGCAAGCCCAATGCTGCAGCAGACAGTCCTATGAACACCCTCTCACAGTCTCCTCGGAAAGCTGATTCCAGTGCTGGGGCCCACAGCTGCTCTTTCTGCAAGCTGGCAGAAATGGTCCCTAATCAACATTCATGAGACCCGCCAGTGGAGCCAGTCCTTCCGTTAGAGCAGCCTGGCTGGCAGGGAAACTCCGGAGACACGTTCTACCTGAGTGCACTTTGCCAGACGGTGTGCCTCGTTCCGACAGCTGACTTTTTGTGTAGAGAGTTTGTTTGGCATGCCCAAGCTGCTCACATCAATATATTATTAATGGGAAAAAATCCCTAACCTTCACCTGAAGTCACTGACACATGACACAAGGCTAGAGCTTCTTTTCCATGAGTGCCCAAAGCAGACCGCTCCTGGGTCCCTCAATTTGAAGACTCTTCCCTTGGACAAGCAGAGAGAGTTGTCTTTCCTGAATCTTCTCCTAAGCCCCCACCCCCACCCCAGATATTCTCAAAGGCCACTTGATTGTCTTTGGCAAAGCGTCCTTGGTTCTGGCCAGGAGGCGACTCAGCAGGTTTGAAGAGTAAACACAAATGGATATTGCTCACGACATGTTGTGAACGTGTCCCTCTCTTGTATCTGGAGAGAGCATGGGGCCTTCTGGGCCTCTTTGTGCCCTGCTTCATTTTTAATGACTGTCCCTGAAAAGCAGGGAGAGCAAGATGTTGTCACCTCAGCGTATTTCATCCCTGATCAAACACTGGCTGGCAGCCACGCTGCACACCCTGCCCCTCCTGATGCCCGAGGTCCAGAGGAGAGAAGGCAGGCTCCCGCCCACCTGCCCTCCAGGCCCTGCTCCTTCACAGAAAAGTGTTTTAGGAAAAAAAAAAAAAAACATTTGCAGGTTCATGTTGTGGATCCACTTCTGGGCCTGTGTTTGTAAACCCATCTGTGGATCCACCCAGTTGGATTCCCAATTCATAGGCCTATGACAGATGCTTGAATGGGGGCTGTAAAGGGTCTCTGAAGTCACCTTTTCTCTGTGGCACCATCCCACAGTCATCCCAGACACGTGGCTATTTCTCACCAAACCATGAGGTGTGCCAAACAATGAGCCCAGGAGAGATGGCTTTCAAGGCAGGACACCTCTGGGGGTTCAAGGTGTACAACTCTTTACACCCCAGGGCTGCCTGATTCCATTTATATGGCATGCTTAAAACAATGAGAAATAAAGATAGGGATGAGATTAGTGGCTCCTGGGGATTGGGAGGGGGAGGGGGAGACTCTGGTGACCTTTGGTCCAGAAATCCTTGTGAGGCTGAGTTTTGTGTCCTGACTATGTTGGTGGTGATGGGAATCTACACATACGACAGAGCCACATAGAACTAAGCATACATGCAGGCACGTGTACACACACACACAGGAGTGCTTGTAAAGCTAGTGGGGTCTGAACAGGCTCTGTGTACAGCATCAATGTGGGCTCCTGGCAGAGGTAAACCCAGCCCTTCTGCCTTTTTGTTCTGTTGAGACCCTAACACATTGAGTGAGGGCTACCCACACAGGAGAGGGGGTGCTGCTTGATGCCATCCACTGATTCAAATGCTGGCCTCTGCCAGAAACACCCTCACAGATGCCCCCCAAACTCAGGGTTTACTGACTATCTGGAGGTCTCTTAGCCAAATCAATAAACACATAGAATTAACCATCATAATATATAGGGTGCATAGGCATGCATTATTTATATGCATATAACTATTCAGTGGTATGTATTTCACCAAGTCATGTGTTTAAAAGAATAATAAAGATAATGGAGGTTTTCAAATAAAAAGCATGAGCTGGGCCTCCCTTTTGGCTATTTCAGGACTTTAACTCCTCTGACCTGCATCTGCCTGAGGAGGAAGGGTCATAGATGAATAATTGTATCCTTTCAGGTGATGAAGTTTATTGTCCCCAAGCTGCCCCAGATCAGAGACCCTGGATGCCGGAGTCCTGCGCACCTTCCCCAGATAGCACTACTTGTTGGTGTCCCATCACCTCTGACATAAAAAGAGACATTATTAAGATTAAGGTCATTTTCAGTTTAAACTTTTGAAAATTAATTTTTGAGCCCAGGTCAAAACATTTTTGACATAAAATGGAACTGGCTCACTAGACAAATTGGATGCTTTAGACTTTGGTTTGTTCCCTGATCCATGCTGCAACAAAACATCCATTCTGCCACCAAGAGCCAGAGGTTCACCTGTCCATGATGGAAAGACCACTATGTGCAATGACACCAATCTGACACGGCCCCGTCACCCTACTTGGATGGCTCCTGTGCAGGGGAAGGGGCTTCCTTGAGCAAAGGCTTGGAGGGAGGCAGGATCACTCAAACATATCATTTTGAGTGGCCCATGAGCCTGTGCCATCTTGAAAACACTCAACTGAAGGCCAAAGTGAAGGATGGTAAACACCCCATCAAGCCCTCTCTGGCCCTAGTGGGTGCAGAGCTCAAAGCTCCTGTGTTGTGTGCAGTTAACTCTCAAATAGGGTGCGCAGGACCCATCAGTTCCTGCTGGATAGCCTTTGAAGGACTGAAGCAGATCGCTGCACTTCTTAATCTCCTCCATGATCACTCAGGAGAGGGGCAGATAATCAGGGGCAGATGTTACAGAGATGGGAGCACTGATACTTTTCTGCCCTGCTGCCACCTACCACAATGACACAGCCATCTCTTAAAAAAAAAAAACAAAAACAAAAAACAAAAAACAAAACTCACAAGCTTTGCAAAGCTGGTTCCATGACTGACTGAGTCCTTGGCGAGTTCCTAGCATGGCCTCATGACTGCCTTTGTGTCGTTAACACACGTAGAATCACGGTTATCTGATGCTTGAACCCACCTAACAGTGTAGGGCTCCAGACTCACCAGGAAAGTGGGAATGCTGAGGGTCTCCCACAGCAGCTCACCACAGGTCGAAGCAGCTGATCTGGGACCCTCTACTACTTTCTCAGAGTTGAGACCTCTCTGAAGATAGTCCTGCATTCCGTAGCCACTGCTGCCTCCATTGGGTGTATGAGCCTCCCTCTTCTATCTCTGTGGGTTTGTCCCTTTGCTTAGAAACCTCCACCCCCAATGGCTCTATCTCTAGTCACCTGGTCCTCACCTTCCAGGTATTACTGTCTCCTACTGGTCCCTAATGGATCTGCCCACACTGGGGGTGCTAGGGCCCATGACATGCCAATGCCAGGTGTGGCCAGGTACAAAGCAGGAAAGAGCACTCTACCCTCTTGACTGAGACATCTGCCAAAGAACTGCCAAGGGGCCAGAAGGTTTGCTCTGTGTCTTTCAGTGCATATAGTGACATGTAATTCCATCTCTCTTTGGACCAGGCTCCATGCGGTCCCTCAACAGGTGCTGGCACCAGCAGGCTGTGTCACACCTGCTCTGGGTGGCTGAGACCCAGCTGGTTCCCAGAGCTTCAGACTAGCCCTTGCCTATATTTGTGCTGAGCTGTCTATGTTCTGAGCCCAGGCCCCCTGTTTCTTTTCCCACATAAGCTGAACCTGTCCTTATTGCCCCCTCACTCAATGGGAGACTTGTCTCCTGGGCTCCTGCCTGGTTCCAGGGGCTGCTGGTCAAGGGCAAACAGGGTGGGCTTCCTGATGGTGGTGTATGTGTTGAGCTCTCTGGACATTCCTCACTTTGCTCTCCCCATCTGGGTCCATCTCACATCCTCCGAGTCTGCCTGGCACTGAAATGGAAGCTTTAGGCTGTTCTGTCTTGGAACACGATCTTCCCCTTCCATCACACCCTCCAGCCTCAGCTCTACCAACACTCAGGGCTGTCATGCCCTCCATCCCAGGCTCTCTCCTGTGGGACCAGGCAAATCTCTAGAAGAGTAAGTCACTGAGAAGTCCTCTTCTGACACTGTCTGCATTTTGCATGTAAGTGGATGTGGTGTGAGTGCCGGAAACCCTTCGACTTCTAAGTCTGGACTTTTCCACCACTGAGCAGTGGTCACGCAGGTACATGAGCAGCTCTGTTCCCTGTCTTGGCCTTGCAAAGGTTCTTTTGTCCTAAACTGCAGACCTTCTCAATCTTCATTTAATCTCTGTGCCAACTCCAATTTCAGGCTCTTTCCCTTTAAAAAATGGAGTGTTATCTCACCTACAAGGGGTCACATCCTGTGAACAGAGAAGATTGTGGAGTAAATGAGATCAGCACAAGGGGGTTGCTGGGTCCAAAGGACCCTGAAGGTCTGCCTTCCCCACAAAGTCAAGGTGGGAGCCATGGCCGCCTGTTCCTTCCCCTCTCACCTTATGTACACTCTGTCTTTTCTTATTTAAAAAAAAGGAGAAAGAGGAAAAGGAAAAAAAAGAAATGAAAGGCTATACATGCCAAGGATTGTAACAACAGCACATGCACAGGGATTGTATAATTCCCTGGCAAATCTGGGAAGTTTCCTTGGTCTTCTGTCCCTTTGTCATTACTGCAGAGGAAGAAAGAGACATCAGCCCTTGAAGACAGAGAATGGCTGCAGGGCTGGTGTGGGATTAAGTGAAGAGGGCTTTAAAGACAGATGGGAAAATCCTGCACCCACATGGCCAAGGAGGAGCACAAAAGGCAAGTAAATGGAGGCTGGGAGCACATGGACAGAGACTGTCAGTTAGGACTACTTATTTATGTTAACACTCAAGTCTGTCCAAAGGAGACACGCCTGGTAGAAGGAGTGTTCCAGGTCAAGGACGTGATATGACAGAGAGTGCACCCACTACTCTTATGGGACAGACTGTACCATCAAGGTGGCAATTGTCATTCACAAGGCAACTCGCACCATCCACCAGGCCCCACCTGCTCCCCACAGTACCCAAGGAGGGCAGGCAGCTACTCTGCTTCCTTCTGTCCTTGCCCCTTACTGCATCTAGCACCCAGCCATCCTGAACCCACATTTCTAGGTTAGAGAACGAGTCCCACCAGGGTCCTGCTAGCACCTGACCCACTCAACCCAGCACCCCTCGAGGAAGAGCAGCCAAGCCACAAACACACACCATGCTTTCCACACATACCCCACATTCCCCAGGAAACCCACACATGTCACTCACACCCCACGCTCCCCTTGCCCCCCACATGCACCCTACCCATATTCCATGTGCACCCCTGCTCTGCACAGAGTGGAAGGAGGCTACCCTCCCCATGCCACATGAAACACATCCCCAGACACCTTAACTAGTGGAGACTAAGGCTGACCACTCAGAGATAAGAGCCCAGGACCCATCAGGAAGAATGGAGGGGCCCTATTGATGAACCCCAAAACTAGTGATTGGCTGACCTGCCCTGAGAGTTCTTAGCTCCTGTATTCTTAGACTATGCAGTGTATCTGTTGGTGTTATTTACTACCCAATGAACACATCCAATCTTCTTTTTCCATACAATGGTTAGAAGAGATAGTATTTTTAAATTATATTGCAATTGATTACTTAATCCAAAGGGCCTGTTTCTCCTTTGCCTGTAAATGAGAAAGAAACTCATGTACCTGGGTGTGTAGTGGCACACCACCCTCATGGATACCCCATTAGTCATGGGCCCTCTCTTTTTGGAAGCATCACATGGATAAATAAAACCCAACACAAAAGGAAGGACAGTGAAAAAAAAAAAACTTGACCGGCACATCCACTCATCCACTCATCTATCTACCTGCCCATCCATCTATCCATCCACCAACATATCTATACATCCACTCATCTCTCATCCAGCTACCCATCCATTCATCCCCCACCATTTATTCATTCTCCCGCTCACCTACCCACACATGTAAACATACCCATCTATATCCATTCATGTATCAATCTCTCCATCACCCATGCATCCATTCACCCACTCATAAACTTCCACCAAATCACAGAATTGTTGGTTCACCTCGCATGCCCACACCTGTCCTTTTTCTAGGTGAGTGGATGGGTGCCATACAGTACACGGAGAAACCTCCCCACTGTGTGGGAAAGACGAGAGGAAGAGAAAGTCGCTTCTCTACTTCATGCTCAAGAAATGTCAGAGGTCTGCTATCCCTGAGCTGGAGGAGTTCATTCCTCTTGCACAGCAGGAATCAGAATCAGGGGGGACATTTCCATTTTCTAACACAAAGAAGTTACTAGACGTGCAACAGGCATGATGCTCAGCAAGGCTCCACAGGGGTCTGCCTGCTGACCCTCAATGATCACTCAGAGTCCCCAGGTTCATAAAAGACTTGATTGCCTTTGTGTCTAATTGGATTCATATGGGAATTGACATAACCTTTGACATACAAATAATGAATGTGCTGATGCTCCCTGTTACTTCTACCTGTGAGGTTCAACGTAATTTTTTAAATAAATAAATAAATCACCGACAGTTCAGGTCAATGATCTCCATGGATTGACTGAGCTGTGGAGAAATTCCACCTGGTGATATTCAGCCAAACCTGAATCTCCTGAGGCTCCCACACTAGGTGTTGGTCCCCGAAGGCACGATCACCTACTTGGTGTCAGACCTCCACCCTAAGACGTTCTGCATTGAACGACAGCTTCTGGTCACTTCTGGGCATGGCAGCAGGAGGAAGAGCTGCTGCCTAATTTAATTGCTTTTTCCTTCCTCCCTGAGGTCTGCATATTATATTATATTGAAAAGTAATTATGCAGTGAAAGTAAAATGTCACCCAGGCGCTGTCTGGGAAAGGCAGCCCAGTTGCGAACTGCTCTCCTCCGCACATCCTGCAGACGTCTCCATCCTCTCGGTCACACACCGCGGCGTGTGCGCCTGCACGGGAGCACTTACGCACCCAGATGAGATTTGCTGGGTTGAATTTTTTTCCCTTCCCCTTGCAGGATCTAGATCCCAAGCTGAGGTGCCTTGTTGGCAATGATTGATTACCCAATATCTAATTAAACCTGATCCAATCACTTATTATGCAGAGTGGAACAAACAAACTGAAGGCGACTGTCAGCGCAGTGATTGATGATGTGGCCAAGCCGGCTTTTGTGGCTTCTGATGTCCCGATGCTTGTTACAAGCAGGCAAAGCCGCACTGGACCAAACGCCTGTCACTCCCACCGCCCTGCCACCCCCATCTCCTCCAAGTGAACTTTCAATGGAAAAGTAAATGGGGTGGAGGGGGGGCATAGCAGTTATTGAAACCTGATGAGATTCTGTTTGAGTTAGTTACATAATGAGATCAAGTCCTCCCCAAATAGAGTCCTTAAGTGGCGAGAGGAGAGAGGTCACAGGGGACGTGCGTGTGAAGGAAGAAAATGGGGAGTCTGTGGCTCTGTGTGCTTGTGTGTATGCATGTGCATATGAGTTTGCTGCTGTGACACGTGTCTCTCTGTTGTGATGTGTCTGAGTATTTTTGGTGATGTGTATGCCTGTTTTGATGTGTTTGCATGTGTGTTTGCTATTGTAATTGTATACATCCTTCATTATGTGTATGCATGTGTCTGTCTGCTGTTGTGTGTCTGTCCGCTGTTCTAACAAACTATAAAAGTGATCCCTGAAAGTATAGTCTTTGTCTGCTGTTTTATTGTGTTGTGTAGGTTTTTGTGTTGTTCTGTGTCTGTGTACTATTGTGTGTGTCTGTGTACTGTTGGGTGTGTGTCTGGGTGCTGCCGTGTGTGCACCATGGGCTGCACAGTCCAGGTCATGGCAGTGCTGCACCTCAGGAGAGTGACAGATAGGACATTAAAGTGAACCTAGCAGGGCAATAATTTCTTTTCTATTGTCTTCCAGGCAGGATTCTCTCAGCAGCTCTCATTTATAAATTTTTCAGTTTTAATGTTTTAATTATTTAAAATGCAAATAGGTTCAAGAAGAAAGCAGCAGAAAATACAAATTCCCTAAATAAATTCTCTTACAAAGGGGCTTTGGGGCTGGGCAAGGCACCTCCCACAGGTTTGGGTTCTGTCCCCGCACAGGGCCTCCTCCTGGGTCCCAGGGCCAGACAGAGGGGCTAAGGCACCTCTGACTCCACAGACAGGACTATGCATGGGATGCACACATGTGAAGGTGGAGGACAATGACTGTGCTGTGAAATGTGGGACATGCCAGGCACCCCGAGTCATCCCTGGTTAAGACATCTCTTTGCACACCTCGTCCTCATGCTAAATCCACATATGCAGGTCTGACACATCTCAATGTCCCTCAGGTGATGGGCATGCAAGTCTGATGACACACACGGGACAGTCACTGACTGCTGGGCACTACTGAGTGTCTGCCTCAGACACTCAGCTATGTGGAGCCTCCACCTGGACCAGGTGGCCTCACTCAGGAGGGAAGGAGGGTCTGGCCAGAGCCCCTAGGGCTAAGGAACATACAGCTCAGCCCACATGGCCCAGCCAGGATATGAGTGCAGGTGACCCCAGGCCTGAGCTGCTGACCCTCCTCGTGCTCAGCGATCTGAGAGAACCTGGAGAAGAAAAGAGTGTGGAAAGGGGCCCTTAAATATGGGGGCAGGAAGAGTCCAACACAATCACAGAAGATCAGTCACCCCACTTCCTCTGTCCCTGGATGAGCAAGTAGGGCCAGGACACAAGGTGCACAGGCAGCCCCAGCTGTAGGTTGTCCACTCTGTCCCCTTGTGCACATCCTTCAGGGGCTTCATCTTTTCTGCACAACCTATATACAAAATGTGAAAGGGAAGTTGCAGGTGTGTGCATTTCTTTTAGAGAGAAGACCTACATTTTGATCAAATTTCCAAGTGCTTGTGGAGTGAAAAATAACTGGCAGTAGCCAACTCTCAGGCCAATAGCCTTTCGGCAGGTCCAGCTGATCTCGCTCCTCTAGGGACTGGAAATGATATGGGATTGAGAGCCAAAAGTCCAGGCTCACATTCTACTTCCTGAACTTGGAAAATTCAGCCAAACTTAAGTCAAAGTTCTTCATCTGTGAAATGGGTGAGTGTTACCCAGCACTGAGCAGATAAAAGACCTTGTGAGTAGAAGCACTTATCAGACGGGCGTGTGCAAGAGGCCGTGCCATGGGCATTTGCCTGTGGGAAGGGCATGAATGACAGATGCTCAGCTCTCTTTCCCAGTCCAGAAACCCTTCCTTCATTGGCAGCCTGCTAACATGTACGTGCATGTGCCCATTGGACCAACAGTATTTTCTGTTACCCGGTACAACTTAAAAACCTTCTCCTGTTAAAAATGAACCACCATGCCAAATCCATGAACTGTTCTATTTTTGTGGCTTTTCTGTACCTCATATGTGATTCTCTTTCAGCTGATCATGGTGTGAAGTTTTTCCCTTCCAGCATCAGCGACTGTCGTGCCTCCTGTCTGCCCTCTCCCACCCTGCCACTTCGCCATTATGCAGGGCTTCAGTTTTTGGAGTTTGAGCTCAAACTTCAGATTCAGGTTTGACACAGACTGATTAAACCGTGTGTGCCCTCCCTTTTCAGGATTGGCCAAGAGATGACTACAGTGATTGGAGAATTTGATCAAAATGGAACATACTCTATGCCCAGGTAAACACAACCGTGTTGTCAACTCCCCACCCTTTCGAAGGTAACATCTGGAAGACCTCACGACTGGCACAATCACTCTGCATTGTGTCACAATTGCATTTTGGTCACGTGCTGAGCCCTGTGTCTATAGGGCACATGCATGAAGGCTCGTGGCTCAGTGAGTTCTTAGCTATAAGTTCCTGGTAAAGGCAGGGCCAAAGATCTGGGAGCAAATAGGGGGCTGCTGTGTGCAACTGAAGAGCCCAAGGAAGGGCTCAGAGCACTCAAGCACAAGAATGGTCCTCACCCTTGCCAGTCAGAGTGGAGTAGTTTTTAAAACCTTACATTTAAAGGATGAGGAAAACTTGCCTTGTGAACAGACCCAGACTGGTGTGTAGCCTGTGAGTGGCAGGCCCTGAAGGGGTCACTCAGCCTGCATCCTGGACTCCATCTTTGTCTCACTGCACTTCCTCCTTCCCATCCTAGCAAGCTCCCTCTCATTTTTCCAATCACTAGATTGGAATAGAAGAGAAATGATAAAGAGGGGATTCCAGACCAGGTGGACGTGGGCGTGTTTAGAATGGAGGTCAGTTGGGGTGTTAAGAAGTCAGGTTTGGTCTATCTTGTTTTTGATTCGGAATTCTGGGAAATGAGAACATGAAGAGCAGATAAAGAGACCACGAAGTTATTTGCTACAGTGAAGTGAGACCCAGAATATGCTTTGGGCCTGGTCTGAGCACTCTTCAGAGAACTATGGGTCCAAATTCACTGGAAGCACTGAGCTCCAATCATGAAGAAATCTAGACCTTGGACACCCACCCATTCCCAGGGACAGGTTACCTATGAAACGCTTGTCGGCAAGGATTTAATCCCACCAACCATAAAGCCAGCTTTTAGAAGTCAACTGGAAACCAAACATGGTTTTTCTCAACATTGAAAATAAGTATTTTACATACGGACACTGTGCAGCTGACACCCCTGGATGCAGCCACATTTAGCCTGAGAAAGGTTATCTCAGGCAAGTGCTTTTGGTGCTTTTCTCTAAATTTTCACTTCAATTAATCTCTGGAAATTCGGTGTCTGATCCCCATGACAGTAGCCTCTGGCTTCTTCAGAGTGACTGCGAGGAAAAATTATCTGACACATATCAAACAAGCCAGAAACGACACTGGACAGCATTAATCAAAACTTTCTCATTTCCCGAAGAATTAAGCATTAAATAATTAATCCCAGCACTACAGGCAGCTGTAAAGGAGGCCGTGTGCCTCCCTGCTGCTAAGAATTTGTCCTTGTCTAAAAGACTAGATTGATATATTTATTATTTATCAGATTAATCATGGCCAGGAACATTATGGATTGGCGGCCAGGCCCGGCCAGTGATGCGTCTGGCCCTTATCTGAGCACCAGAGGCTCCAGCAGAGGCAGCGCCCAAGGGTCAGGTGAAAACAGCTATCCCCGAGCTTCCTTGGTTAAAGGACAAGATGTTCAAAACATTATTTTTTTTAAAAGAGGAAAAGGAGGGCAGGCATATGGAGAGGGAGCTGAAGAGGGAGGTCCCATTGATGTGGGGCCAGAGAAAAGGATGCAGAGCTCAGCCCACTGGATGGGAATATCAGAGGGACTCCAGGACACCTCAGTCATTAGTGTCCCCTTGCCGAGCAGCACAGCCATGGGTCTTTGCTCCATTCTTGTATCCGAAGGTCCTTCGCAGCCCCTCACCTGTCCAGTCTGCCCCACAACACCCTCCTGAAAGGCAGCTTCTTCCCCAGGTTGACTAATATTTGTCCTCAAGGATGTTTCATGGAGCAGCTTGTGGAGGGGTCTTAAGGGTGAACACAGCTAACTTCACACAATGGGAGCAATGTCTAGACTGTACAGCACGTAAATTTTTAGCAGTCTAATTCCACTGAAATGGGACCTATTTCCTAAGAACAAGGGATTTCTAATCAAGCAAATCAAACGCTAATGACTTCCCTTTGAATCTGACCAGTAAGGCTAGTCCATGGAGACATAAAATACAGTTATGTTCACATGCAGAGAGGAGCATGAATGTTTGAATCTCCTGGGTTTTCACACATAATTTAGGAAAAAAAGATGTCACTTGGTTCAATAAATTTAGAAACTTTTGGTAAATCATGTCAAATGGGTGGGTAGACTTTGCACAGTGCCTTTCCAGGGAAAAAGTGCTCTGGGGGACTCCGGATGGTTAAGGTGCAGGGCTTCCCCAGTGGGTCCATGCATACACTTCGGGGTGCCCATATGTATTGATATCATTAATTAGTAATGTTCAATTAGTCTACAATTTAAAATCTTTGTAAAAAAGAGTATATATGCCCTGGCTGCCGTGGCTCAGTGGATTGAGTGCCAGCCTGCAAATCAAATGATCGCTGGTTCAATTCCCAGTCAGGGCACATGCCTAGGTTGCAGGCCAGGTCCCCATTAGGGGGCATGAAAGAGGCAACCACACATTGATGTTTCTCTCCTTCTCTTTCTTCTTCTCTTCTCTTCTCTCTAAAAATAAATAAAAATTTTTTCTAAAAAAAATAAGAGTATGTATTCCTCCTGATGAGGAATATTTGCCTCAACCCAATAATCAGCATCATTAACAGCAAACTCCAGAGTGTCTGTACTGAAATCCAAGGACCAACAGATGCCTCCTGTGCCACCCACGGCTGGCCCAGGTGAACTGCAGGGGCTGACTCCCCAGGTCCAAGTTCACTTCTGCCTTGGCCGGCAGCCAGCCCTGCAGTTAGGGCAGGGTTTATTTACCTGTTTCCTTTGCAGGAATCTGAGGATTAAATCAGATAATATAATGAAGTGCTCCATGTGGAGTCTTACATGTTGAATGCTAAATAAAAATATTATGACCAACGTGATTCAGAAATTGGAGGGTAAGTGACAGAAAGTGGGGAATAAGGGATCCTCGCTCACTGACCTTGTGACTTTTGTTCTTTGACTAGGTCAGAGAGCCAGCTGAAGATAACAGAGGAAATGAAGTAGCAGATCGCTGGGGGGAGACACGCGTACAAAATGCTACCAGGTCGGTGCTTTCACGTCAAACTGCAATGGTCATTTAGAACATACGATGAGGCAGCTTATGTGACAAAAGTGTTGTTATAAAGTGTGGGATGTAGGAGAGTTTGGGTCAAAGGAAAAATTGAAAATACATAGGCATTCAAAAACTTAAATCAGCATGAGAACGATTTTAGAGGTAAATGTGACAATACTTCTAAAAATTTTTCTGAAATAACAAAATTAATGCAATTGGCTTCTTCTTGCCCTCCTTCCCCCGTTTTTTCTGTCTGCCTCCCTCCCTCCCTCTCCTCTGCTCTCTTTTTGTGTGAAGACAGATTATTTACTCTAGAAGAGTGTAGGACATGTTTTAAGGTTACAGTTATTACACTTTGGCTTTGATGCCAAAACTACAAAAATGATGCAAATGGATGCCCCTCCCCCAGGATGTGAATATTAGCCTCTAATATATGATGATTAGGTATTGCAGACAGTGGGCATTAGTCATTGTGATAATAAGAGAGTTTGAAAAGCTAAACATCAAAAAAATGCAAACACATGAGATCCTAAAAAACAGAATACAGTCAGTAGTCTTTGGATGGAAATGGACTTTCCATATACAGGGTCTGGCAGAAGTAACACCTTCTTGAGTGTGGTTGGTAGGGTATGTGAATATCTCTCATGAGATGGACAGCAATTTGAACATTTCACTTCAAATGTCACATGGTGTGCTTTAGTGTGATATTGTTATGTTACAGACTTACATGCTTATGATTTTGTAATAAAAGACTTTATAATAAAAAGGGGTGTTATTTGTGCTGGACCCTTTATAAAAGGTTTTGAAGTAATGTGTAAATGCTCATTGGTACCTTTGACTACATACACAATTAAAATATTTGCACATTTAAAAAATAAAACTAAGCAGCAGACACAATGAAAAAATATTGCAATGGGTATGATAAAACATGTTCTATCAGTGAGGGAAGTAGTCAGAACTCAACAGAAGAGAGCATGAAAACATGGACAGGTATAACTCAGAGAAGGGTCTGTTTTAGAGAACAACCATCATAGATCTATAGTAATTAAGCCAATACAAATAAGCAATCAGGAAATAATATTTTTTGTCTGTAAAATCTATAAATTTTTTAAAAATGAACCCACCAGTGGAATCTAGAATGTGCTGAGTTGGCTCCCTTCATGCTCTTATCATATATGTGGTCACATATTAACACTTCGTTTCAGGTATTTTCAAATTACAGAATGAATCTAACTCCACTGTAGGACATTTCATTGGGAAAAAGTTAGAAAGAGAAATATAAAAACAAATCACAGATGAACTCTTTGAGCACTTCTCCTGCAGATATTTGAATGTGTGAGTTGGTTTTACATTGCATATATTTATGCACATATGAAATACATGTACTTATATAGCTGTATATATTCTGTGTACACATAGATATATATTTCTATAGTAAATAGGTATATATTAGATATATTGTTTTAATCTTGACTTTTTTGTTTAATAGCATATAATTACCATTTTTGCCATCTACTTAAATATCTCAAAAATACACCTTTAATGACTTTATACTGTCCTACTTTTTTCAAATCCTCACCTGAGTATATGTTTATTAATTTTTAGAGAGAGAGGAAGGAAGAGGGGGAGGAAAAAAACATCCACATGGGAGAGAAACACTTATTTGTTGCTCAAAGACCAGAAATTGAACCCACAACCTAGATATGTACCCTGACTGGGGATTGAACCAGCAACATTTTGGTATACAGGATGATGATCCAAACAACTGAGCCACCCAGCCTGGGTCATATTGTCCTACGTTGTTAAAACATTTTATTTAATTCTTTTCTAGGTCAACACTTGGGTTCCTTTAGAGATTCCACTTTTGCAGACTGTTCTGTAGGAAGTGACTTTAAAATGTGCACTTTGGCATACCTGGGACCTCTTATAGTTCCTAACTGGGTTAGCGTACAGTTGCTGGGCCTAAGACAGCCTATTTCTACCACCTGAACCAGGAGACTGAGTGGCCCAGGGTCCCTGCATAGCCATGCATGACAATGATATGCCAGTGGCCCCTGCAACTCACCTTCCTGGGCTGTCTCCCACATGTCTACTGTGCATCTGGTGCCATACCTGAGGTGTGGCAAGTGATGCTGCTGATTTTTGTTCTCTTTCAAATGAATCACTTCCAGGATAATGCCATGGTCAGTTTCCTTTTTTTAGAGTGTGTCACCTGCAAAGTGACAAAAATTCATGTGTTTCAAATCATAAAAGATGTCCTTACACATTTCCACTTTTCAAGTCTCCATAGGTCTTAGAAGTGTCCTTTTAAGAGTTGTATGATGTAGGATGTAGTTCTGGCCTCACAATTATTGGGGAGCAGGTTGAGAAGTGGTGTCTCCATGGAGAGGTGACTGTTCAGGTGGGAGTCCTCTCTGCCTATAGGAAGTGGTCTCAACTTACTTCACTTCTCCTAGCCTTGAAATGTACTGGAAGCAAGAAACCTCCTCCTCATGTGGTCCACAGGGCACAGGGACTCAGCCCCAAAACCCAAGGCACACTTACTGCCAACTACCAACACTTGCCTCCTAGCAGGCAGTGGAGGCAAGGGACACCTTATGGACCAGCACACATCATGTCTTCCACTATCTATGTGTGGGAGTCAGGGCTCCACCAGTGACATCTGAACATCACCATGTGGACTAAAGGTGGCCCAACAACTCTGGGCTCAGCTGGGGAACCACCTGATCATTAGGGTTAGGTTATCTCACTGACCTCCCTAGGAATGCCTTGTGGGAATTCAGAGCCTGTGACTTGAGAGTGGCCCCAGTGGTCCTCAACTCCTCAGACATGAAGAGGATGAAAAGGGTCTTGTTCTTGAATTCTAAACTCATGGTGTTTTGTAGGAAGACCTTTCCACAAGGTCACTGTGCTCGAACTTGAAAATGCATTTTTTTCTTATGCGTAGTCTGGGCAGGGACTACCTGAACTTTTGCTCTCCAAGGCTCAGGATATCAGGGTTCCATGGAATTTGTACTCTTTTCAATGTTTCTGGAGGCAGCATGATGCTGGGTCACCATCATGTCACCACGACTCTCTTTTTCCACTCAGATGTACATGGAGATGAGTTCAATAGGAGACCTGAAGCCAAGTAAACCACCCCCTTCCTACACAGGGAGAGAGCAATCTACAGGGAAGTGGGGGGCATTTTATGTTGCAGTAAGCTTGGAGCATCGTGTGTGAGTGTCACAGGATATGGCAGATGCTGAACAGCTGTCCTGGAGAATCTCAGCACAGTTCCCCAGAGTAGTGAGAGCTTCAGAAGTCGCTGAATGGCTTCCAACCAGTTTTCTTAAGAGTTTATTTTGCTGCTGTACAGATGGAAGACTTCTAAATATAACATTAAAGGGTTTTGTTTGAGGAAAAAATAATTAGCAACATATCCCACCAAGTCTTAAAACAAATATACTCTCTTGCTTCAACAAGTTAATATGTTGGTGACACTCAGCAGAAAGTAAGTCGACCGCATCGGGTAACCCTGCCCAGCTGGAGGCCAGGCAATCTTGTGGCCCATTCCAGTTGTGGTTCTCGGGCACCCACTCAGCCTAATTAACAAATGCAATTCCTGAACACACGAATGCCAGGCGTGCTCAGGATGAGGCCACTGGGGAGCTCTGGAGAGCTGTACCCAAGTTATGCTGCTATTTTTAATTCTTTGGAGAACCAATTCAAACAGAAAATGTAATTAAAAAATTGTAAATAGAACACCCAAAAGCATTCCCTCTGGCGCCTGTGTGAATATTTTTGATATTTGCTTAACAAATTATCAAGTAGCCATTTCATAGGTAAAGCATCTGAGCTCCTCCATGGTCTCAGCTTTGCAGCCTGTAGAGCTGTTAATCATTTAACTCCCTGAACAAGACCCTCTGCCCACATTTTCATCTGGATTTATAGGATGAATGGGAGTCTCCTGGAGGAGCATCCTTGTTCAGTGTCCAGACATCCTGGATGGGAGGCCTGGAGCCCCCAGTGGGGACATCAGGCTTAGCTCCTTGCTCTCGGGCTCATTTCTCAGAGCAGCAGGGGTCCCACATGACTTGGAGATTGCATTTGGTCACTGACAGAAGAGGCACGTTCAGATTAGAGCTCTAGTGGACAGGGGCTGGAAGGTGAGGACCCCTGGCATGTGCTCATCTTTGGCTAAAAGCTGAAAGAAGAGTGTGGGGATGGCAATGGCCATTTTGAGCTCATCCTTCTGCAAAGAGATTGTCACCACTTCAAGGTCACACCAGCAGGTTCCTACACATTGCTCCGTCATGCACAGTGAGCAGGAAAATGTTTGTAGAAGAGAAGGGGGAACATGTGAGTGTGCACATGTGTGTACAAGCATGCGTATGTGTATTTGCCTCAGTACATGAGCATGTGGCTGTGTTGGCAGTGATAGTTAACTAACAAAGTACATTCTTGGTTTTGGCAGGTTTTCTGGAGCTTACAAGACAGTTGAGTGGAGACTCAGAGGAGTAGAAATGATCTGCTACCCAAATCGGAGCAGCTGCCAGAGTGTGGGGGCTAATCTTCCTGGGGCCAGGAAGCCCCTTCAGTTCCTACTCAAACCACAGCATTTCCTAGAGCCAACGTTAAGGCTGACCATAGACTGAGACTAAACACACCAAAGCTGCTCAGGAGGACATTGATCAGCTGCCAGTGCTAAATTAAGTGGAAATGACTTTTTAAAAAGCACCAGAAACAAAATCTCAGGCACTGCCCAGCATGTAGTAAGTGTTCAGCAAATGCCTAATTCCCCTTGCCTCCAGGCCTGGGTCTTTCTCCATTTTTCTGTGCACAGAGCAACCCTGAAGCTATAGGGAAACCTCTGAGACCTGGAAAACTAGCATCATCCCCACAAAGGTGGCAGTCGAGTGGCACTGCCCTGGAGAAGGGTGTGTTTTGGCCGGTGGGGGTCCAAATGAGGTCCCTCCAAAGCATCCTCTTCACCTGCAAGAGGGACACCAGAATAAGGCAGCCTGGGTCCAGGGATGCTGCAGGCAGAGTCTCAGGGACCACACCCGTTATCAGGAGACAGACATTCCTCCCACTTCCACATTCAGATCAGACCTCTGACAACCACAATTAAAGAGGAACGCAGAGGATAGAAAGCCCTTCAACTTACTCTCAGCTGAGTTTTTTTCCTAATACTTATTTCTACAGGAACACAACCTACTCCAGACTCTTTAATGTAATAAAAATATAGCTTAGGGTCAGGTATGAAATTAATGATACAAATTCAAAGTGTTAATGCTCAGTGGGATGAAACAACTTCAGTGAAGAAGTAATCAAACTCGGGAACTGGACCCAAATGGAAAAAGACAGAAACAGATGAACAATTCCAACAGCAATCTGTGATGAAGAAAATTATGAAAACATGTATAAAATATTTATTTTTAATAAGATGAATGCCCTATTTCTGAAAACTAAAATAAGATTAGACTCCACTTACTATCAAAGCATAGCAATGATTGCATATACCACCGCTTCATGTGGGTAGAAATGCTAATTTTATTATCTTAATTTGTACAGCTACATTTTTAGCCTGGTTTGTTCCTTTTTAAAGTAAAATAAGTAACAATGAGAAAGCTTTGGGGTTTCACTTATATAAAGCTAACTCTTCAGTACAGAACATCCAACTAGGAAATCTGACAGACCAGAAGTACTGTGAGTTAAAGCAGGTGTCAGCCCAGCCTTGTCTACATAGGTCAGCGGTGGTTGGGCCCTCCCTAAGGACCCTGGGGAATCCCACAGGGGCCAGCCAAAGGCTCAGAGGGACTCCTTTGGCTAACAGTACAAGGTGGTTGGTGTCACTGTTGGCTCTGTCCCAGGTCTGTCCAAATCCAAGCTAGTGCTCTGTAAAAACTCCTGGATGTGGCAGTATCCCATGTACCCCTGTTACATCACTTCTATGCCAAAGATTGCAGAGAAAAATGAGAAACAGACAACTGTGTGAGCAAACAGCTTTCCTCTGCCTTCATCAAGGTGATGGGAACCTGGGCACAGCAGAGATCCCAGCTACCCACACTGTTTCTGTGAGTGCCTCTGGCTTCAGATCCAGACCACCCCAGGGTTTCAGCCACTCCTGCCACTCATCGGTCTGACCTTTGGCAGGTTCTTTTCCTGACAACCTCTGAATGTCACCCCAACAGCATGACTGAGAAATGCTTGAGGGTTGAGAGGTCACCCCACTGTGGTGTGCTGGGCCTGCTGCAGGGCCTGGTTCCTACACTGACATGCTTCTTTTTACAGTGTATACCTGTTTTGGAGAACAAGGAGAGCATGGGGGCTTAGGCCCAGGCATAGGAAACTATCCATTGGTGGCATCAGGGACCAAACTTCCTGATGAAATGCTGGCCTCACTAGCAGGGGTTTCTGAGTGTGCAGCACCTTCTGCCTGATACCCTGGCTGCCCCAGTGGGGGTCAGACGGAAGTGTGAGTGGACACCTCTCCTTCTGCCCAGTCTTCCAATTTCTTCCCTCCCTCCCTCTGATCGAGCCTCTCATCTCTCAGTTTTGGTGTGATGAGGAGCAACTATGGATCTGGGCCCCTCCCTTCTGGCCCATGGTAAGAGCCTCAGTGGGGCAGCTGGACCTCTGGGGGGGTGCACCAGCCTGGGCACAAGTCCAGCAGGAAGACTGGGGAGTGCTGAAGCCACATGATTCTACCTAATCCAAGGGTTTTTTTGAGTCAGTGTTTCTGAGTTTGACTTTTAGGGAGGAATCCCAACTTCTGGATGTAATGTCCTGGGGTCTGACATATGAACTGTCACCTGTTCTCTGTTGCATACTGACATGTGATCATGGGCAAGTGGCTTGAATTCTTCATGTATAAAATGGACAAAATCATGTCTAAGGGTTATTGAGTTCCATCGTTCAGGTGAATTTTCCAGCTTGACAGGGAAACCATTATAGAAATCACGACAGGCAGCATCTTCATAATGGTGGCCTTCCCAGTCACCCACAACTCCAACAGTCCTCACTCCGAAGACACAAATCACACACAGGCACACACATGGGTGAACAGGAACACATGGTGCTTGTGCACAGTTGCATATAGAGAGACACACACAAGCATCTGCACGAACGTGTGCATATTTATATGTAGGCACACATACAAACACATGCTGCTTGTGCACATGTGCATACGCAGACATATATGCACTGTTTTACACAAACTCCTACACAGCTATACACTCTCAGACAAAGACATACGTGCACACATGTCCAGGAGGCAGGTGCTCTCTGCTGTGTCAGTGGTCTGCCCTACAACCACCAGTGGCTCCTACCCAGCCAGCGCTAGTCAGGTCACTCTAAAGAGAGCTTCTTCCTCAATGCCTACTATCTCTCTTCTGAACACTAAAAAAAAAAACCCACAAGCACTCCTATACATGTGCACAGCACACATACATGCACCTGTGTGCGCACACAAACTTAAGAGTTTGGCCCAGAGTGTACGTTACTTATAAACCATTTGTTAGCACTTTTGAAATTGTCCACCACCAAATATTAAGGTAAAAACTGAATAAACCTTCTTTAAAAAGCTTATTTAAAAGACATTTTTAAAGAAATCTGTGTTATGTTTTTCAGAAATCAATACACTTCTTTGAGAGCATGACTTTTCAAAAACCAGTTTTGAGCTGGAATTTCCTCAGAACTTCGTGCACAGAGACATGAGTGCCACCTATGGAATGAAATCAGAGCCATGCATTTCCTCAAAGCGAGAGTCACGGGGAGAACAAGTGCGAGAGGAAAAGCAGGAAGCATGGGGAAGGAGTTCAGACTTCTGAGTGTTCAGACAGGTCTTGCATGGGTCATAGGCTTTTTTTCAGGAGTCTTTGAATATTATCATATCTCTCAGTTATATTATAAATTTAATTAAATTTACTATATGAAAGATCTGAATATTGTTTTAAAACAGTGAGTCTAAAAATAAGCACAATTTTATGTAATTGTAAATACTAGAGAAAATAATTATAAAGATAAGATTTATTCAAAGATGAGAGGGTCTTGCTTTAAATTCTAGTCTTCCTATCTTGGTTTCAGCAAAAATAAAATAGCATAAAGAAAGATTTTTGATAGTTCCAAATCTTTGTTCCCCCAGAGTACAGGAAAACAAATAGAGAATTTCACTTTGGGTCTTTCACCTAATTTGTTTCCTTTGATCTTCTTGTCTGGGCTTCAATTGAAGCTATAAAGATATAAAGCATTTCTTTTCTGACGATCTCATGAAAGGTTTCAGTCTTATATCTGTTCGTCCCCCTCCTGGTCTGCAGGAACCACTTTCTTTTCATGATGAAAAGGATTTTAATTGCAATGAAGGGAGGGAATGTGTACTTCTTCATCTTAGCCTTTCTGCTAGTTATATATCTTTAAGTTGCAAATATATCCAGCTTGTAATTTAAATCATAATTGTGCTTTCTATGGAAGATACTAGGATGAAAAGCAGAGGGCAGCCTACCACATACAAATGCAATCACACATAGACACACACTGCACACACACAAAAAAGACAGAAAAAAAGAATGAAAAAAAGGATGAACAGAATAACAACAGCTTGTGTCAGTCTTAAAAAAATCCATTTGTGATCACAAATGAAACATTTCCAATCTCATAATGGGTAGATTGCTTGGTTTTATTACCAGCCATGCAAAGCAAGACCTCATCAAAAGAAGAGCCTCACAGAGGTCCCAGTTTTCCATTAAAATAATTTCAAAAAGCTTTTTTTCTCCCACTGAAAGAACCCATTTTGCAAGATGATTTAGCTCAAAATCTGCTGGGAGTAACCCTTGACATAAAGTCATATTGTGTTGGAGTTTAGTCCTAAATTCATACATCAATTATTTACTGTCAACGCCGATTGTATAAGTGTAGAAAATTACTAGGAATGATATTTTCTCTCAGGCAGAAAAAATGTGATACAGCAGATACACCCCCCCTAATGCGCCTCCCTCCTGTCCGAGCCTAGAATTATTTATGCATTGAAAAACAGCGCCGGGCAAGAGGGAGAAAGAGAGGGGAGAGCCACAGACACATTATTTTAAACCTTTCATAACACCCATAAATATTTCATAACAAATAAATAAAGTATGTCGGGCTTGTGTGGAGACAGCTGTAGACGCATGGTTCAATGCTCCGCAAAGCTCTGGGGAACCCACGCTTACCCTCAGTTAAGCCCCCATTTCTTTTTAATCATCCACTTAGTGCATTATGGGTAGGGGAGCTCTCCAGGTGAGTGGGGACACTGAAGGTTATGGACATGAATGCCACTTTTCATCCTAGTTCAGTTTTGTGCTTTCTTAATTTTTTAAGACAGGAAAACACAAGTCTCCTTATGCTTTTAGAAATCTTATTCAAAGTCTTGTCTGAAGGTTTTCATACCAAGGTTACTGACAATGGGACCTTTACAATCCCCTCCAAAAAAGCTAATAATACTTTTATAGCCCTTAAAACCCATTTTTGAGATTAACACCATTTTAAACTATGCTACAGAAGTCTTTCCTCAAATACAACTATTGTGCTTAAAAAGGCACAATGTACCCTTTCTGACTTTTACCCCCCCAACTTTATTGGTCTTTAAATGGATAGGAATCCATCATGGAAAAGAAAAAGAAAGAAAAAAACACTGTACACACATCAGCATAGACTAATTTGCTTTTGTATTTAGTGAACGCCAGAAGGGATGTGTGTGGGGGGCGGGAAGGAGGGCAGTGCATGTTTCTGTCTAATACAGTAGCATCTGAGGGCTTGTTTACAGTGACTGGAAGAACTAGTTGCAAATACATAAAAAACCATGTGATCATGTACCTGCAACTCTGGGGTTCTCAGAAAGGCATGCCAGAGGGTCCTAAGGAAGAGAAGGAACATGCATGTCCTCCTTAGGGCACAAGGACACCACCTTGGTCCCTCTGCCCCACAGACCCTGAGATACTCCTACATTCTAGCACCTCACTTCTCCCCACTTTCCCAGACAGTGAGAGACAGGAGTTGTTGCAGCTCATTTATATTTGGTAGGTCACAGGCAAGTGCAGGGCTTAGCTGTGGCTGCACAGCACCTGGCTCAGACTAAGGCAGGGCACAGAGATGGAGATGACAGGTGCCCCTGGAATGAAAGGTCACTCTAGATGGGTCATAGTCCAGCACATAAACTAAATGTAGTACTGGAAATGTCAGAGGCTGGTTCTCTGTTCAGAAGGACTGACCAATGTCCATCCTGCCAGCCAGCAGGTGCTGCTCCAATGCCTCTGGGAGGCTGTCAACCAATGTCATCTACAGACCTTCAATGATTGTCCCAGACTCTTCAAGAAGTTGCATGCAAGCAGGCTCTGGACTCAGGGCTTACTTCAGGGTGGAGGGAGGCTGGGCTGGGGAGGGGGTGTGTTTCTCAATGGGGACCTTCAGGTACAGTCATGGGTGCAATGGGAGCTGATTGCCTGTTTTCCACGTGCTGGTAAAGACTCTGACTCCCACAAGGCCTTTTCTGCAGGGTTACTCTAGGGGCCTCCTTGAGGCCCCTGTTCTGCAGCAGCAGCAGCAGCAGCAGCTCCCCTGAGGCAAGTTCTGTGGTTGCTCTGGGATTGAATTTGTTTCTGAAGGCCAAGCTCACATTTGGGCCTTCAGCAATCTTCTGGGCCCGAATTCCTTTTTCTGAATCCTTTGCTCACAATATCTGAGGTGCTTTCCCTTACCTCAGCCAAACCCTTGATTCCTAGTGGATTCTTATGGACTTGACATTGTACCCCTCTGTCTCCAATATCTGTCTGCAACTTCCATTCTGTAGGTTGGCCTACCCCTCTTTAGAAAATAAATCCCTTATTTTCTGATTTTGGGAGAAAGTTACATGGTGAAAACCCTTTTACTTACTCATAGTTTAAACTTTTAATAAATTTCTCATTATTTTTTAATCATTTGAGGATGTAACAAAGATCCCAAATAACCTGCTAAATATTTATTTCATTAATACTTAAATACACATCTATTTTTTACTAATTATTGCGCACATTGCTGAAGTTTATTCGCTGTGAGCTCATTAGCAGTCATTTCAAGTTTAGGAAAAAACAAGGCACAGACTGTTACTGGTAAATTCATTTTTTTCAGCCAGAGGAAAACTTGCTCTGACTTTTAACAGGTATGGGCCCCTTGTTTCCTCACCCAGACAAACAGTGTGGCACCGTCCCCAGGCTTGGGAACATGTACATAATCGCCCATCATTAAAGATCCCCTGCACTCTCTAAATGGTAGCCCCAGAAACTCAGTTCACAAAATGCCACCCTCAGAAAAGTAAAAATGTGGGGCTTAGAAGATACCAGGCTTCCTGGAGGAGAGAAGGGTGGTTGAGAGAGGATATACAAACAAGAGACAACAGGCATGTGGTGGAGACAGTTGATCCAATTGGCAACCCAGATGGGAAACTGGGAAATTCTTTGTGGGGAGTGTGAATTTGAGTTCCTGGGTTAGCTACACCCATATATTCCCATGGTGGCTAACTCAACACAAGACCTTGTGTTTGGATATTAGCTTTATATTCCTTACTTCTCCCACTGAAAGTTATACTCACAGTGAGGGTTGCTTTGGACACACAAGGTTTCCCTGATTATCAATTTCAAATACTGTTCATTAGAAAAGTTAAAGACGTGCTCTGTTTTGTTTTTGTTGTTATTGTTATTGATTGTCTATTTCCTTTTTAAGCAAGGAAACTTTATTTTTCAGAGTATTATTTCAGATAGCATGAAATCTTGGAAACTTTAAGTACACAGGCATACACTGATGTCCTGTGGCTCTTTCAGATGTGCCTTTAGAAAGCAGAGTTCAAGGATGTTTTCCTTGGCATCCCAACTTTATCCGCTTGAGTTTCTGCCTTGGAACCTCCAGCAGCAGTCATGTGAGCTGACACCAGTTATTCCCTCAAAAATGTGAATCTATGTGTGTAAAAAGAGGTCTTGTTTTTTATGTAAACTCAAGGAGCTAATGCTGGGGTGAAATTCTAAGATCTTCAGGCTCTGACAATCACAGTCATTAGTACAACTAGAATTGTCCAATGCTCTTTCTTTGCAGAACCCAAAGAACCTGTTACTTATAGATACTTCTAGTAAAATGGGAGTCCTGTTTGTATCACTTATTCCCAGTGCTCCAAGGAAACCTGGGAAAACTCAGGGCTACAGTGATGACTCCTCATTGCTGCCCATCCAGGCACTGGTAGCTTGTGGAAACCAAGTCAGCTCCAGGAAGCTCAGAGGATGCCCTTGTACCTCAGGAGCTTCTTTGGCTGAACCTGAGTTATTATAGCCTTTCCACCACCTTGAGGAGTTTACACCTTTACTGTCACCATCTCAACTCAGCTAGAGGTCAGAGGACACTTTGTCCTGAGGTTTCTCCTCTTCCTTTAGCCAGTGCACACCTGAGATTGTCTTTCCCTCCTGTTACTGTGAGCCTCACCACAATTTCCTCTCTTGGGGTCAGTAATGAGTCACACTGGCTGAATCTACAGCCAATGGCTTAGCTGAATGGCATCAGCTCCAAAGATCTCATCCCCTTGGAGATGTTTCACAAATTCTTCCTGTGAGCTGTGATAGAAGATAATTCAAGAAGGAGCCTGGGTTCACCTACAAAAAAACACACCCATGCTATGCACCCTTCTTAGGGTTGCTGAGACCCCAGAACCAGCCTGTTCTCAAACAAGCAACAGATTCCACTCAGGTTGGACGGAAAAGTTACAATAGTTGCTATTTGCCAGAAACACCCTCCATCTTCCATGCACCTCCATATGTATTTATTAGATATTGGAAGGGTCCATAGGTTGACCTTAATTAGTGGGGCTTCTCATTCCCCTCACTGTGCACATGTAGCCTCATTTGCTTCTGAGGATGTCCCCAGTCCAACATCCAGTCATGACAACCTCTACTCATTAGGAGCTCACATAGCAAGGCCCAGTTTCTTCCCTCATAAACCAGGTTGTTTTTAACTAGTATGGTTTATCACTGTATAGGTGGACATCATGACAGGATTCAGTGTATGTCAGTGAGCAAACACATGGTTACTGCCAGCTTAGAATGCCCAGTCTTATTGGGCTGTTTTAAGAATCAAATTACACGAAGCAGGTAGAAATACTCATTCAATGAACAATAACATACAAGTATGAGGCATTAATGTGTTTATTAGCTATTGGTACATTGGTCCATTTCCAAGATATCAATATCTGACAACCTTTTTTCCATTTGTGGAATAAACACTCCTATTCCTTCTGTTTGTGTCCCCTCATCACCACTCTCTTTCCCCCACCCCTGAGAAATGATGGAGAAGTACAAGTGATAAAAAAGCAGAGGCTGGACAAGCAAGGCTTTCATTAGGTACTGGAGGTATGGAGACCTCCAGGGAGCATGTGGGAAACCCCTACACACACTTTGGCACAGGACACAGGCACCTAATTAAATATTGACATAGAGATTCATTCTCTGGGAGAGCACTTTTTCACAGTTGGATCTCAGAGTTGAACATTAACCAGAGATATTTTTAGAATGGTGATGTACAGCAAATAGAATTTCTTTCTTGTCTAAAAAAATATGTTATTCTACATTGTAATATTAATATTTGTTGTGTGTTATGACCAGAAGCTTCTACTTTTTGTGATGGCTGAATAGCACAAATATTCCACTGAAAACAACTAAAAACTGTAACTGAAGGAGATTCTCTGACACATAAAGAACATGGCAGTTTTTATTCCTGTCTTTAAAACAAGAAAAAGTTATGACAGTCACATTCAAAGGACCCCAGCCCACCAAAATCCCCTTTCCTCCCCCACTTCACAACCCACATACTCAGCTCCAGCATAACATCTCTGGTTACAGCAAAAAAGAATTGCAGAGACTTTCCCAAGAGGACCTCCAGAGAAGCGCAGTCAAGAGGCACAAAAAGAAGGACAAGAGAAGAATTTGACATCTCTGATACCCATGGCCAGAACACCTTAAATGAAGACAACTTATAGCAGTATTGACAAAAACATTGATGCTATGGGTCTATTTCCCTCAGGTATGATACAATGTTTTTGACTTCAAACAAAAAACTCTAAGGCATACTAAAAGACAAGAAAAAACATAGTCTGAAAAGAAAAGGCAAGCATCAGATGCAAACTCAGATATAACAATAATTATGGGGAGAGGGCATATAAGGAAACTAAATGGTAATGGGAAAAACACAATAAAGATTAAATTAAAATTAATTAATTAATTAATTAATTAATATGGTTTAATTTTTTGAATTTTTATAAAAAACAATAATTATGGAATCATTAGACATGGAATTTAAGTAACTATTTATAATAACATAAGCACTCAATGGGAAATGTGAAAACATGTAGAACAAATGGATAATATAAGTAGAGTAGTTGAAATTCAAAGTAAAACTCCCCAAAATGCTATACATCAAAAATATCATAACAGAAATCTAGAATGCTTTTGCTGGGCTCATAAGTACCTTTGACACAGCCAAGGAAAAAAATCAGTGAGCTTTGGGATGGGACTATAAAAACCCCCCAAACTGAAATGCAAAGAGAAAAAAGAATAAAGAAGGAAAAACACAACACCCAAACACTAAGGGAAATTTCAAAATGTATAACATATATAATTGGACTAACAGAAGAAAACATAGAACAAATGGAATAGAAAATGTATTTGAAGTAATAATAACCAAGATTTTTCCAATGTCAATGACAGACACGAAACCACAGATTCAAGTACCTCAGACATGAGTGTTTCATATTCAAACTATAGCAAAGTGAAGACAAAGAAAATCTTGAAAGAAGTCTGAGGGGAAAACACCTCACCTACAGAACAACTATCACAGCAGACATCTCATCAGTATCACGGAAACAAGAATGAAATACTAAATGGATGAAATATTTAAATTATCTTTAAAAAAACCCACCAACCTAGAATTCTGTAACCAGTAAAATTACCCTTTAAGAGTGAGGGAATAATAAAGACTTTCTCAGACAAATGAAGCATGAGAGAATTTGTCAATAAATGATCAAAGCAATTCCAGAACCAGTAAAGAAAGTTTTCTCCAAGGGAAGGAAACTAATATAGGTCAGAGGCTTGAATCTACATAAAGGAACAAGTAACAGTAAAACCTACTGGGTGATCACAGTGTTTGGATAAGGAAACTAAACGACAGCAGTGTCACAGGCATTGGGGGTGGTTGGGGATTCTCCATCACAAAGCACTTGGACTACACATGCAGTGCGACAGTGTTGCTTGTGGGTGGGCTTGGGTTAGCACAAAATAGATATGGTAAACTTTAGAAAAACCACTAAATTACTTAAAGAAGTTTACTAGACACAATAAAAAAAGATAAAGCAGAATCATACAAAATCCTCAATTAAAACCCAGAGACAGAAATAGAATCCTTTGTCAGTGGATACAAACAGTGACAAAGGTGGTTGGTCACGTTCAAACAGCTGATTAGACCAATAATCTCCTTAATAGTGTGGAAAATATGGAGGCAAAGTCTGAAAGGACTGAAAGGAGAAATAGACAAATCCACTTTTATAGTTGGAGACTTCAGCAAACCCCCTCAATAGATGGTAGAACAAGGAAGCAGAAAATCAGTAAGAATGGCATTGAAATTTCACATTTGGTAAATTCAAGATAATTTACCTAAGAGGAAAAGAGGCTCTGAGGTCCAGCAGCTGAAGGAGGGGTTGTTAAGAGTGAAAGCAAATGAGCCCCCTCCTCCCTCTAAGGCTAGGAGCCTATGGGCGTTTACATCTGGTAGGTGAACATGCTAGAAATTAAGCTGTCCTTAATAGCTGTCAGGGAAGATTGGAGAGCTCTTGTTCTCAAACTTCAATGAACAAATGAATCGCTGAACATACTTGACCCTAACGCCAGAAAATCTTCCCAATTTCGTATGCCTGGGGATGGATTCCCAACATCTGCCAAGTTAATAAGCACCCCAAGGCCGATCCAAGTACAGGTGCTGAAAACATCAGGCTGGAAGATTACAGGGTGCATTAGAATCTGGGAAAGCCCTGTGTCTCTGTTTGAAGCTGGGTCCTCAGTCACCAGACCCACCCCAAGGACTCCACTGTGCCCTTAGAGCACCGGTGCCACAGGAGCATGGCAGGGAAGCCACAGGCCAGGCCAAGGCCCCATCACCAGAAACACCCCCCTACAGCATGTGCCTATCCAGTCTATTTCTTTATTTCAATTAAAAAATACCTGGTAGGAGCCCAGATTACAGTCTCCCTTAACGCATCTCACTATAAGCTTGTGTAAGGTGGATTTCAGGCTGCTTTTCAGCATAAATGCTCCTCACAAAACAAAGAAAGCTGAGACCATGAGTAAGACACAGTTGGCAGGTTTCCCCCAGGGAGGCCAGGGGCAAAGTGGGGGCGGTTTCAGGTCAGCGATCACTCCATTCCATAAATTGATTCCAAACGACAATTCATTAAGTCACTTACAATTTAAGCCATGCTAAAGTCATCTTCTGTCAATAACCAGATACATTTTATTATGTTTTCCCTTCTGGCAGAGAGGTAAACAATCTTACCTATTTTAGCCATTTATGGGAAATAGGCAGAGCCTTCCCCAGGATATGACTTAAGTGTAAGAAATATTTTTCACAGTTTCAGGTCATAATTCTCCCCAGAAAAATGGAAGTAAGTTATTATATATAATCTAGGGAAAGATATGTAAAATCAGGAACATTTAAATACTTGGGATTGTTGTCTGCTTAAATTGCTCAAAGCACAATTCATTGTGGAAGAAATGCATGATCAAAACTTGAAGGTGGATGGTTTGAACTTTACATCAGTGAGAAGAAAACACTTTACTACAGTAAGTGAAGTCTGACTTGCAGCCCTGTGTTGTAACAAGGTGTTCCATTGCACACAGGACCACCACCAATGTGCGGGCAGTGTTGTCCTGTCCTCTTCCAGGGGGGGCCTGAGTCTGGGCTACAGCCTTCACAATGTGCTTCTCAGTTCTGCCCATTTGCTTTGCTTTGCCTTTAGTGGGATGGGGTGGCTGGGAGGCTGGAGTTGGGTGTTTCCATTCCCCCATAGGTCAGGCTCTGGTTAACTAGTTTCTCCTGAGGGCAGACCTTGTTCAGGAGAACAGACACTGTAGCGTATTTCAAAATGATTTATTTTCCCTTCCTGCTTCCCGAAGTTGGAGGAGATGTTTCTCTGATCTCCTCTGTGGGGACCTGGTGGAGCTCCTGGAGGTCCAGCTCACAGAAGTGTGGGAACCCCCATGACTGGACACTAGACTGTCCACACTGAGCCTCCAGTGCTTTCCAAGTTACAGCTCTGGTCCCCTGCCTGCAGGTCCCTGAGGGGAGGGGGGTCTCCCTTCCTGGGTGTCAGCCTCAACAAGGTGACTCTATATCCACCTGCCTGGCTCTCCAATTCTGAGGCAGCAGTTTAGCCTCTGACTTCATTACTCTGACAGATCTAAGAAGAATTGTTAACTTTCATTTCCTTCAAGCTTTTTTCTTACTGTAGGGATAGGAAAAGGACTTCCAAGATCCTTGCTGCTGGAATGGAAATTATAAGTCTGACTCTTGCTAACCTCCAGGTAAATGAGTGAAGCATCAGTGGGCTCTATGAAGAAGACACGATTGTCACTGAGGGTATGGTGGGCAGCCTAAGCCCTTCCCATTGGGGGTGATTGCAGGGCAGAGAAAGGTGGACCCACCAGTGTCGAGGGATGGCCTCCCTCAGGTGGAAGCAACTGACACAGGTGCTCAACTCCGAAATCCGTATCTTGGGCAGGTGGGGCTTGAGCACCAGGATTCTTGGACACTAATCTCTGAGGCCCTGGGTTGAGCACACAGCCAAGGGTCTCAGTGGCCCTAATACTGGTGAGAGGTGTGGCTTCAGTCTGTTAGAGTATCTATGCTCTCTGGCTTTCTAATTAGTCCCAAGCCCTAGCCCAGATCTGGACAGCAAATGCCTTTCTCTTTTCTTAAATCATTCAGTCAGTTGCAGTGTTTGCAATGACAACCCCAGCGCCTTGTGGCCAGGGGCCCTCATTCGTTTACCTCTTTCTATCTCTCTCACTATTCAAAAAGTGAAGGATGAAGAATCCCTGGCACAGCTGGAGAACTGTCAGTGGAGGCTTCATCATCCAGCATGGGCCTGTGTGGAGTACACATGCTCACCAGGCTCTCACCAGAGCAGTACACCTAGGAGACACGTGTCCGTGCCTTTCAGGAAGACACACCTACTGGAAACGGAGGATTCGTCCACCAGGAAGGAGTGCGGCTGTGGCCTCCTGGCTGAGACTTGCCAGTGCACTGCGGAGCACCGCTGAACGCTGAAGGCAAGGGGAAGAACGATGAAATGAGAACCAAGAATTTGTAGAAAAGCTTTGAAGTCTGTGTGTGTGGTGGTCAGGTGGCAGACACTTAGATACTGGAGATGATTTTGGTAAGTTTTTACTATTATTAATTTGAATTAGTTCTGTCAAAGATATTTTGTACACCTGCTTTACACAAAACAAAGGACTGACATGGTGATAGAAAATAAAGGTTAAACTGGAGAAATCTACTTAAAAGCAATGAAACCCTGGACCTCAGGGATACACAGGCATTCCCTCTCAGAACACCAGGCCCCTGCTTTCCTGCTGTCCCTGTATTTTGCCTAACACGGCTCCCTTCACTGCTCTGTTGCCCGTGCGCCATGTGTTCATTAAAGGTCTAATTACACTCTGTTCTACTAATCAATGATTAAGAAAGCGGCAACAACATGAAAATACTAAGCCAAAAAAGAAGAGAAAAAACAAATACGTCAGCTAACTGTTCCTTGAATTCTTTCAAGCCCATGTTTCTGCCTTGCTTTTAATTTGTACTTCACTGCTGGGAGCCCTTGTGCATTTCATAAACACTGGTATTAACTGGGCATGTTTTAAGTCGTGAGCTAACATGGAAAACTTCATAATGATCTGCAACTACATCTTTAATTTCTACTGGGTTCCTGGAACAGGGAGGATAAGCACACATGAGCCCCTTGCCTTCATGTGTAAAATACCAAGAGGATTACAGGGCCCTGCTGCCATGGTCGTCTGGCTCCAGCCCAGCATGAAGTCCTGTCCATGGCCTGGATATTACAGGACTGGGAAACTTGGACTTGCAAATTGGCTACTCACCTGGGCTATTAGGGACACAACTGTGGACAGAGACTTACTCCTCATTCACCCTCAAAGCCTTACCCACATCACCCACATGGCCCAGTGGTTGTACCAAAGGGACATCTAAATCTCATGGTCACCAGTCACCACCAACTTTACACTGTGCTCTGTTTCATTTTTATTTTTAACTCTTGAGACCCTCAACATGCTCAACAACCCCTACATAAACCAGCCCCTTATATATTTATTTTAATTCAACTTAAAAGGATGAGTACTTGATGTTCATTTGATATTTGCATGACTTCTCACATCCTAAGCTCCATCTGTAAGACAGGCTGTGGGGTTGCATCTGCTAATCTGATCCCTAACTGCTTGTAAGCAGTTGCACATTGTTTGATCCAGGGATGAGGAGGCCACATGCAGTATGATGGGAAATGCCAAATGGTAAGATTAGTTGTTTCTGGAATGACAGTTCACTGGCAATATTGAGTTATTGTTTTCCATTTTTCAAGTTGTCCTTAATGAGTTACTTCAGATTTTCTTCATAACAACATTTTTCACCATAGCAGATAGAAATCTTCTTTTGAAAACACCCATTCTTGCACATGAAGTAAGCTTTCCTCTGGCAAGTATGACTTTGAATCTGGTTATATGTGCCAAGAAATTTCAAAGACTTTCCTTAAGATTGTTGCCTTGGAAAATGTATCCTGGAAATGCTGTTGGTGCCAACTGTACAGATATAACTTCTCTCTGAGTCACCAGTTTCTTCTTAGCCAATAAGAGCACAGGGCTTAGTTGCTCTAATTATGTTTTAACTCAGACTTTCTCTAATTTGTTAGAATACGAAAGCATCAATGGCCCTCCCACATTTTTCTTGTGACAACATTCTTTTGCAGAACCCAGTCTTAAAATAAAACCCAGTAAGGGATAATTTGTGTTTTCACTTTTGGCACCAGAATTAGAATGGCTCCTGTGTATTTGGCCCCATTACCTGGGTCTTTCCCTGAGAATAGAGGGAGAACAGCAAAATGGAGCCACCTGGCTCCCAAAGGCAGAGCAACAGTGAGTCTTGGTAGAAGTAGATGATTTGTCACAGGAAAGACAGGGGGACAATGGACCTCAGAAATCTTCAGAAGGTGAGGGGCGAGCCCCGACCATGTGATGGTAATCAGGGCAGGATAGAGAATCTAAGGAGGTCTCAAATGAGTTGAAAAGTAACATATCCCAGTGAGAGCAAAAAGCAACTTGGAAAGCCAAGCACATGGCTTCAGAAGTCAAGGACTCAGGACAACTTGGAGCCCAGTTGGCAGTGGAAGCTCTTATGGACCAAGGGAAGCTACAGACAGACCGTATTTTAATGTGACAATAACAAAGGAGAGATTCTTGACATCAGAAGTTATTGATATTCTCTGGCTTATCCCAGCTACTCAGAAGACTTTTGTTGGTCTCCTCCACCCCCAAAATTCAAAAAAAAAAAAAAAAAGAAAAAGAAAGAAAGAAAGAAAAAAACAAAACAACACTTTGCATGGCCAAAGAAAACAAAACACACAAACATCATAAACAAATTCAAATGGCAAATTGAGGAAACAATATTTCAAATTCCCATCAAAGTCAAGGGCTAAGGTCTCTTACCCATAAACAGCCTTAGAAATCAGGAAGGAACAGATCAAAATCCCAATAGAAACATAGGAATAAGTCATAGAAAAACAAAGAAATACTAATGTTTCTTTTAAAAAAACATGCACTCCCTAGGAATTTGACCGTGTCTTTTAAGGCATGTAGAATAGTCAGCAGTTGAGAAAGTGTAGTCTTCCGCAGGTGAACGAACCCTAAACTCCCTGAGTTAGCTGCATGGCGCCCCCTAAACATGGTGCCATCTGAGCAGCTTTGCCAGGGTCGCTATTGCAGCCTGGCTTGGTGTTGGCCAGGGCAGGTCAGCGACTGGCATGTGACTCTCCTCAACAGAGAACTTATTTCTCTCTTAACCTTTGAAACTCTTTTTTCACAATATTGGATAATAAATAATTATGTAGTTAGACTATGTGGATTTCTTACAAATGCATTTTTTTAACTTTTTGTTGTAAAATAAAACACAGAACAAACCCAACAAAACAAACATATTGCACATACAAAATAAACATACAGGACACCCTGTAACCACCCAACCGGGTCAGGAAGCAGAAGCCCCTCTCGTCACAGCACCTCCACCGCCAGGGCTCCCTGTCACCCTGGCTCCAGTAGACAGCATTTTGTCACAAAAGGGGAGATTCCTAGTGTATAGTTTGGCCCTCCCCACTTTGGAATTGTTAGGTTCTCCTAATCTCTATTGACCTATAGGTTTCCCTCTCTAATTTCTTTTTCATGTTTTAGTTGAATCAAATTCAATGCCTAGATTCTTCTTACACACAGCTAGTGACCTAGTATGCTTCTGCAGTGATGACCATTACTTTCATTTAGGAATTTTCCAGATAACTGCTTGGTGCCCTACCACCCCTGAAGGTCATCTATTATTTTTTAATAATGTGAAGAACTCATGGATGTAAACATAATCGATGAGTTATCTTTAATTGCAATGGTTATCTTTTTTGAAGTTCACATGATTTCATCTTCAGCTGGAGTTGGCAGGGATTGGGGGTCCTGAGTGGGGGTGAGTTCTGAATTGACCCTTGGGTTTTTTGACATGAACAAGAGCCCTTGATGTTTCCCCTGTTATTTGCTATGACAGTTTTTTATTCCTGGTTTTTGTACATTTTCTGCTCCAATCCAGAAGTCAGGCATTTCTCCCGAAGCCCAGGTCTCTTTTAACAGGAAATGCTGCTTTAGAACCACGAACCCCAGAGCTAGGGGTGCTCACTGCTGCTGGGTGGTCAGTGTTTCTAGGCATGTAGAGAGAACAGAATTGTGATATTTACATAGAAAGACCAAGAACCTCTGAAATTTATGTTGATATTTGCACCTCAGATTCAGAACTAAAGAACGACGTGCTTAGCCTCTTGACTCTTGCGTTAGATTCTTGCACACCGAAAATCCTGCTGCTCAGAGACACGGGGGAATCACATACTTAGAATATCTTTTAATGACTCATTTATTCCATCACACATTAAACACAAACAGCCTCAGGATGTCAGTAGTAATAACACACACGTTGGCAGAATTACTGAGGAAAGTTTGGTTTGTTTTGTGTGTGGTTATGCTGTGTCTCGAGTGCCTGAGCATGTCAGCATTAGGCACCCCTTTAACTCTAATTCGGTCTTATCTTCAGTCTTCCCTGTTAATGCCTACCGCCAATCCCTACATCAAAGTTTGTTGGGGTTTTTTTCTCATCTTTTATTGTTTCTCTAGCAGATTTCTCAGAAAGGGCTCATAGAATAATGTAATAGATAACTAACAGTTTCTCTGGCTATGAAATCATTGGCTCATATGTTCTTGTTTTGAGGATATCAAACATGTTATCCCATTTATTTCTGGCACAAAGTGTTGTTGAAACATGTGATGAAAACAATTTTCTCACCCTTATAAATCACTGTTAATTTTTATTACTTTTTTTTAATTTTTCAATTTTACAGTTTATATTCAGTGTTTCTCTGTATTCGTTTCAGATATACAGGAAAGTGGTTTAAAAATCATGTACTTTACAGAGTGGTTCTCCACCTTCCCACACCCACCCCCATCACTGCTTCCAATCCCCACCTGGCCGCCCCATATCTGTTTTGGTGTCATTGACTGTATTCCCCATGCTGTAATCTACACCTCTGTGCCTATTCCATAACAACCAATTTGTACCAATTTGTATCAATTTAGTCCCTTTGCCTTTCTCACCCAGCCTCTCAAGCCCCTCCTCCCCTCTGATAGCTATCAGTCTGTTCTCTGTATCTTTGAGTCTATTTCTATTTTGTTCATTTGTTTTGTTCATCAGATTCCACAAAAAAAGTGAAAATATATGGTATTTGTCTTTGTCTGTCTGACTTATTTCACTTAGCATGTAGGTCCATCCAAGCTTACACAAAAGGTAAAAATTTCATTCTTTTTTTTTTTTTTTTGGCCAAGTTTCCATTGTGTAAATGTACCATAGCTTTCTTTATGTACTCATTCACTGATGCGCACTTGGGTTGATTCCAGTTCTTTGCTATTGTAAATAATGTTGCAATAAACATAAGGGTGCAAATATTATTTTAAATTAGTGTTTTGGGTTTGTTTGGATATATTCCCAGCAGTGGGATCATTGGGCCTTAAGGCAGTTCCATTTTTTAATTTTTTGAGGAGCCTCCACATTGTTTTCCACAGTGGCTGCACCAGTTTGCATCCCCACCAACAGTGGCACAAGGATTCACTTTTCCCACATCCTCACCAACAATTGTTGTTTGTTGATTTATTGATGATCACCAGTCAGACAGGTGTGAGGTGGTAGCGCATTGTGATTTTGAGTTGCATTTCTCTGATGATTAAGGATATTGAACAACTTTTTGCCCAGACCTAAAAAGAGTTTCCTTCTTTGTTAAACTCAGGAATTTTACTAAACCATGTCTTGATGTGGGCCACGTAGGTCCAAATTTTCAGACTCATCCTTGGGTCAAGTTGTCACCTTCTCTTAGTCTCAGCAGTGTTTTCTTGAATTATAACTTTTAGTATTTCTTATGCTCCTTCTCACTTTGGTTTTACTTCCAGGAACACCTATTATGTATATGTTGAATTTTCTTTGCTTAACCTCAGTATTTGTCCATTTCAAAAGCTTTTATCTTTTAATATTTTTATTTATAAACTTATCTCCTACCTTCTACTTTTTTATTTATCTTTATATTTCTTTTAGTTTATTGTTCATTTCTTAGTGTTTTCTTCCAATTATCTCTGAACTCTCACCTCATTTCTGTGTTTTTCTAATTCTCTTTTTGTTTTGGTTTGGCTTGGTTTTGGTTTTTCTGTTTCGTACCACTTCCTAGTGTCTTTTATTTTGTTTTAAATGAGCATGTTGGAGGTTTGATCTGTCTGCTTTCATGTTATTCTGTTCCTCCTTTTCTGATTAAAGCTGTGTTTGGGATTTGGCTTTGGCACATTTCATTGCTCATTATTTATGTGACTTTAGCTTTCTGAACAGGAGAAAGTAGCAAGGTTCAGGGTGGTTTGTCTTCCCTTCACAGAATTTCCTCTGTGATGTCTCCAGTGTCCAGAACTGCCTGCTGCTTCCTGAGATCCCAGCTCAGCCCCCCTTTCTCTGGGCCTGCCTTTCTCCACCTCCTTGTTTCTGTCCTGCTCAACTTTGAGTCTAATTAAAGCAGTTTCTCCTCAGATGAGGCCTCACCCTGAGAGGAAGACCACAGGGGCTAGACTTGACCAACTTTCAGCAAACCTTGGTCTCACCCACTCATGAGTGGGAATACCCTTCCAAGTGTTTTTCTGCTGTTCTCAGGGAGGCTGCAGGGTTTTCCAGGAGCACCTGTCAGATCTTGTATGTTCACTCCTTCCAAGCTCATCAGCCACTCCATCGCTTTCTCTGCCGTCCTTCACATAGAAGCATTCACCCAGTAAGTCTCCAGCTCTTATTGATTCATCCTCATCACATGTACTTTGGGTTCATGGGATGCCCTGTCCCCTGGTTTTGTTGCAAAAAGTTGCTCATCAGTCTTTATTTTGCTATCTAGCTACTCTGCCTGAATAGATTGAAAAATTTAAAAGCTATTGTGTGCCCACCACCAACATCTTCTCAGGACTGTCTTACTCTTGCTTTTAGTATTTTAAAAAGGGGGCAATAATTTAATTAATCCCTGAACCACCCTTGCAAAAACATTTGCCACAATGTAACAGAAGGCCTACAGGACTCTGCTCAGACACTGTGAATGTGCCCGCTCATTGGAGTAACAGGTTCTGTTACTTTTAAGTCCCATTTAAAAGAAATCTCATACTAGGAAAGTCAGACTCTCAAGTCAGAAACAAGGAAATAGAAAAGATGTTCCATCTAAAATCTGTTTTTTTCTTTCTTTTCTTTTCTTTCTTTTTTTTTTTTATACTAACACATGTCTCCCAGCCAGGATACTTCTTGGTGAACACAAATTTCAGCACTTTACTGAGATCACAGATATGGTTCAAGGGCTCCCCACCCCACCAGCTCTCATGGGACAAGGTCCACAAGCAGAATAAATATTTTTCCTTCAACCCCTGAAGGAGACACGGCTGCTTTGCTGCATCTCCTGCACTATTTGCTTTTAGTCTCTGAGCAGTTTCCCATACATTAGAAAATGTCTCTTAGCATCATCAAAACTGAGACAAAGTACATCTCATGGAAATTGGTTTGTTCTCTTTTTCTGATTTTCTTGCAGAGATTTTGATATTCTTGGCTTGCATTGTTTTTTAAATTATAAAATGATTACTTGTGACATATTTAATTTACAAATATTAGAAAACCTAGAAAAAGATAAAGAAGAAAATTAAAATCAACTACAATTACAGTATATCAAGGTTTATGTTATGTTTTCTTGTTTTATTTTTAGATAACAATGAAATGATCATTTTAATCACTAATATGAATTCCAGCCAGTACCCTAAATCAAGGTCAACAAACCACAGTACTGGGGCTGAATTCACCCAGTGTTTGTTTTGTAGAACCCCAAGTGAAGAATGTTCTTTGAATAAGAATACTTTATGGCATGCCAAAATTAATGGATATTCAAGTGCCAGTGTCCCTTTAAGTTCATTGACAAAGTCCCCACCTTTGTTTACAGATTGCCTGCGGCTACTCTCAGCTACAAGGGCAGAGTTAACTGTTTTTTTTTATTATTTTTATTTAAATTGTTTTATTGTTGTTCAATTACAGTTGTCTGTACTTTCTCCCCACCCCTCTCTCCCACCCCCTCCAAACCCACCTGCCTCCCTTGCTTCTACCTTCCCCCTTGGTTTCGTCCATGTGTCCTTTATAGTAGTTTCTGAAAACCCTTTTCCCCACTGCCCCCTGCCCCCGGCTACTGTTACAGTGTTCTTAATTTCAGTGACTCTGGTTATATACCCTAAGAGCCCTGAAACACCAATCCAAAAGAACCTATGCACCCCAATGTTCGTAGCAGCACAATTTACAATAGCCAAGTGCTGGAAGCAACCTAAGTGCCCATCAGCAAATGAGTGGATCAAAAAACTATGGTACCTTTACACAATGGAATTCTACAAAGCAGAGGGAAAGAAGGAGCTTATACTCTTTGTGATAGTATGGATGGAACTGGAAAGCATTATGTTAAGTGAAATAAGCCAGGTGGTTAGGGACAAATACCATATGATTTCACCTTTAACTGGAACATAATCAACAAAAGAGTTAACTGGTTTTGACGAGACTCTGTGGCCTAAGAAGATACTTGCAATCTGGTCTTTTCCAGAAGTTTGCAGACTTGGGGCTTTGTACCCAGCTAGTTAATCCTCCCCACAAACCTGGGAGGCAGTTACTGTTCCAATCCCCATTTCATATGCGGAAAGTAAGGCTGAGATTAAGTAACTTCCTCAAGTGTCCCAGTTAGGAAACCAGGTCCTCAAGACTGAGCCTGGGCCGAGCCACTCTGCAGCTTTCCTAATTATTTTCTAGACTTCAAATTTATACATTTAAAGTGTACTAGAGATTATGCTACATGAGTTTAATTTAATTATATATTATTATTATTGTCCCATGATGTTGAATAGTGTTTAGGATGATGAAAGCTACATTATTTGGGGACCACAATTAAAGTTATCAAAGAATGTCACAGATATTAAGTCATTTTAAATTTTTGACTATTAAAACTACACTGAATATATTCCTACCCATATCTATTATAATAAAGTCTCTGCCTATATTTATTTATCTATGTGCAATCCCAGAATCTTGATGAATGGCTTGAACTTTTAGCATTTGTCAGGTCCTTCATCCATATTTCTATGCTGCTCTTCCAAGAAGTGTGCACAATTCTCACTCCCACCTGCGTGTGTGTGAATGCCCCACCCCCAGTCCTGGCTGGAATTGCTGTGCCATGTAACTCTCATTGTTTTCAGGAGTGACTTACAAAATCTTACTTAAGTTGCAATGTCTTTAGTAGCTAATGATATCAAAAGGGTTTTATTCTTTTGGCCGTTTTGTCAGTTAGCACATTGATATATTGGCTTATATTTTCTAATGCTTTCTGTTAGTTTTTAAATGTACAAAAGATAAATGTACTATATTAAATGTACTAAACTTTTATTTGACAAGTTGCTATTATGAGCAATCTTGGCCTTTTAATATTAACATGTTTTACAAGTATAGATTTTTTTAATTTGATGTAGTCAAATCTAGGTGTATTCTATTCCTTTCCCCATAGAATGTTCAGGCTCACTCAGAGACTGGTTAATATCACTCTACAGTCTGTTTTTTATTATTACGTGCTTCTTTTCATCAGACTTCATTCAAGCGGCATCCTCTTTTCTCCTTCCTGCCCCAGCTCCCTGTCCTAACCACTGTCCACAGAGCACTGCTCCTGAGAGGCACCCCCTTTGGACAGAAGAGGGGGTCTCTGCCAAATGTCACCTGAAGGAAATGCAGGATTTCGTGATGTGGAGAAGAGGTGATTATATTACTTTTCAATTCACGGTGGAAATGCACAGTATGCCTGTCAGAAATATTGGTCTAGAGAACCTTTGGAATATGTCCTACCATCTGGAAGGAACAAGAGGGGATCAGCACCATCCCGGTGCTTTTCTGCACGGTGTCATCACCGTGTGCTAAAACGAAGTCAAGCAAAACCGAACCAGGAGGCTGTCAGTAACAATAGGAGACACTTGAGCCTCTCTGCTCAGCCCTGGGGTCTAGATCTTCAGCAGCCTGGCCACCCAGGACGTGGGGACGGCCCCGCACCATAAAACCATCACATGCAATGAACAAAGAGGGACTTAGGGATTATTCAGGTTCATGTGAGAGATCAAGCCTGGTGGTGTAAGAGCCTAGATTCTGAGTTGGACAACCAGACTACCCTGCACCCACCACTGCCAGTTCCCTGACTCCAGGCAGCTCTACCGAGCCTCTGTCCTTTGTGCCCTAATACTTACAAAATATGGACCCTAATAATGCCCCCACTTCTGGTGCCAGGACAGCGTCTGGCATGTGTTAGTTATGAATATTGAGAACACGACTAAAATTTGAAAATAGCTGGAAAACTGTTTCAAGATCAAGCTGGTCTTAAGTATGCTGCAACAACACAAATTTAGATGTTTAATATCAACACACTGAAATGTGCTAAACTCACTTTCATCCAATTCTGCAACAGCTGTTGGAGGTGGGACCTCAGAGAGGGCAAATGGAAATCACTGGAAAAGAGTGCTTCTGAATGAGGAAATGGAACAGTGAAGAAGTCAGATCCTGGAGTTTGTTTAATGGAAAATAAATGGGGGAGGGTTTGGAGCAAGGAAAGGGATGAGCTCTTATTTATAGGAAGAATATTTGACTTATTCAGAATGTAAGAAAATTACTTGTCTGTTAAAACTCACAAGTTCATAAAATCAATCTTTTAGACAAGAATGAATTTCAAAAGATTTATTAAAGCTTCCTGAGGTTTTCAGCATGTTCAAAAAAAATCTGTGAAGACATCCCCTCTCTTCCTTTCCACCTCACTTTAGAAAACTGCACTTTCTCCTACAATGCCCTTCGCCCCGTCCTAAGTTTTCCTCTTGTTTTCTGCTTATAACCTTTACAATACTTTCATGAGCATATGCTATAATTCTCTCCCCTTTTCTTTATCTTCTTGTTCCTACAAGCTGGCTTGAATAAAGGAGTCATTATCAGCAGGCCCACAATGGACCCAGACATCCTCAGTCGAGATGTTGTGCAGATGAAATATTGATCAGTCCTCCGTGAGTAATCATGCTCCCGTGAAAGGAGCATGCAGACGGTAATGGGTCTGCCCCTGCCAGCCACAAACGAGGCATTCAGCAGCACAGAGTCCAGTCCGCAGATTATAATTACTCCCTACAACAATAAACGTCAGGACTGTTTTTATTTATGGGCCACAATCAATGAGCGTCTGTGGGCTACACATTGAAAATTCATTTTACAAACAGCACCCCGATTGGGTTGTTTGCTTTTGTCCAGTGACTGCTGAGAATTAACCCGAAGTTGTCTATCGGGCTCTGGCAGCCAGGATGGGGGCTAGGGCCATATCCAGAAGAGCAGGGTTGGGAGGACAGCGGGAGATGTGGGAGCTAGCGTAGGTCAGCACACTGCAGGCCCCGCAGAGAGAGGCCTCTGAAGGAGCACTGGGCTGAGCGGCTGGCATGTGCTGTTGGTAGTGGCCCTACTCACCATGTATGAGCTGACTCAAACAAGCACTAATAGCCCCACCCCACTGGGAGGGCAGTTAGTTGGATGGGCAACTTCAGCCAGCACCAAATCTTCTAGGTGTTAGCACCCCCGGATACTAAAAAGGGCCAAAGAGAACTTTTTCCAACTTGTCCCTGAAAAGAGATGTACATTTTGATAAACGCAAACTCTTTTAGTTAGTTTGCTCAAAATCCCAACACCTAGAAGTACATCCCACCCCTAGATACCACCTCTAGACCCTGGCTTTTCTGTCTGAGAAACAGAATGTCTGTCAATCACTGATCACATGAGAAGATGCCTATTGGGAGTTGGTGGGGCCTGTTCAGGAAACTGAGGGTGGTTTCAAATCACTTCAAAGTGACAACATCCAATGGAAGCTCTGGAAGGAGAAGATCCAGAAGATGAAGGCAACTTCAGGAAGACCTGAAAGGAAGTGTCCCAGGACCCTGAGCCTTTGAGTACATCAGAGCCTAGGGTCTGGCTTGTGTGTATGAGCTTCTCTGTATCAAACAGCTGACCTGTAAAGGGAGCGACCCAGCATGTTATGGGCTGAACTCTGTCTGTCCTTTCAAAATCACTGTGTTGGAATCCTAACCCTCAGCACTTCAGAATGGGACTGTATTTGGAGAGAAGGTCTTTACAATGGTAAGTCAAATAAGGTCAGCAAGTGACATCCTTCTAAGAAGAGGAGATCAGGGACACAGATGTACATAGAGAGAAGACAGCCATCTACAGACTGAGGAGAGAGGGCTCTGGAGAAAACAAACCTCCCACCACCTTGATTTTGTACTTCCAGGCTACAGAATCTTGAGAAAACACATTTCTGTTGTTTAAGCCCCCAGTCTGTGGTTGTTATGATAGCATGCACAAACTAATACCCATGGTGTTAGCAAAAAGACAGACCCTCTTCAAAGGACCCAGGATAGGAAATGTAGCTGGTGACATTAAATCAGCCTTGGCTCTGCTGGGAAGGCCTTGCCCAGGTGCATCCTGCCCAGAAAGTGCCAGGGACGTTGCCACCAGATGGATCTCAGGGTTTGGTCTGCATAGACTAGAAAGCCAGCTCTTACCTTCCAAGTTTTATATTTGTTTTAAGTCAAGAGGATGTGTTGTTGGGAAAATTACTAGGGCTCAGTGCTGTAGAGGTTGTAGACAAAAGCATGACTGTGACTGTTTCCCTGAAGAGACAAAAGTTCCAGGAATGGTTGCCCCATTCTCCCTTCTGGAACTATGTTGTTGGACACTTCACTTCATCAGTAATTACAGAGCCATCCTCTGAAGGACAGCCAAACCCACTGACCCTTCTGTATCCCATAACCTTTCTTCCTTAATGACAAGATGTGTCTATTCAGACTGAAGACTCTAGACCAGGAAGAAACTGGAAACTATGTAATAAAAAATGCAACCCAGAGGTAAAGTGGGGCAAGGAGAAAACCTGTTGGTTCCCTGCACAGGGCACCAGATGAAGGGCTGGTAACCACTGTGTGTGTAGGGGATGGCTGAAAATTACTGCAAGTTAATAGAATAGATTCTGGTGATGAAGATAAGGATCAATTTTGGTGTCCCCATGTTTCTAAACAAAATCTGAAGATGATGATTTGTGCTCTATGACTCTATTAATAAGATGGCTTTGGGGTTTGTGAATTCAATGCAGCTGATCTCCCTTGCCTGCTCACAGAAACATCAGAGAACCACTTTCTATTGAAAATGCCTGAGGAGGTGGCTGCCCCCCATCTCAGCAGGACCAGTGCACAAGGAGAGGTCTATTCTGCACTCTTGCTTGCTGCCCCTCCCCTGGTCTCAGTGTGTCCCCCAACGATGGTCCTCTTCCTCCTGGAGAAGCACTCACCTGCTTGCAGTCAAAGCTGATGCGTCAGCACTGCTCAGCTTGGAGAAAGAGCCTTGCAGGGAGGGGTTTTCTTCTCCCCTTTAGAAAAGTCATCTTCTCCCTCAGGATGAGCATTGAGGGCCTTGGAAGCAGGAGCTGGGCTCAGGCATCAAACCATGAATCTGTCTCCAACTAGTTCTTAATGTTGGGTGATGCATAACCCTCCCCTCACCCCCCCAAAAAAAGTGGAAAAAAGGAATCAATGTGGCACTGTATGTGGGGAATCTGGGATAGAGGAGGCTGCCCAATCCAATGGTGGAAGCATCATTATTTTAAATACTATGCCTTGCATCCAGGGGTGGTTTAGGTATACCAAGCATGGGACCTATTTCTTATTGAGTTTAATGAGGACTGATCATTTCTTCCCTTAAATATCAATAATGAGAATGTTCAATGTATGTACAGGGGCACATGTGTACACACGTTTATTTGAATCCATTGTATGTAACTATTATAGAGGAAAAAAAGCATAAGTAATCTCTGCTTACTGTTTTCTTCAATGTAAAGCCTCAGGGCTTGGTGCCCCTGCTCTGTAATAAAGGGACCCACAGCTGTCCTCTGAGGAAAACATAAAATCAGCGTCTTTGAGAGCCACAGAGACTGTGCACCATGATGTGTCCATATAGACCTCTGTAAACACTCTCATCCGGTCCAGTCTGTGGAGTTTGCCCTGTCTGTCCCAGACTTCCTCGCCCAGGGACAAATGAGACACACTCAGAACCTACCAAGGGATGGGCAATGGATGAAAAGTTTTTGCCCTTGTTGTGTTTTAAGGTCAGTTGTCATAACTTAGTCATTATGGTAAAGAGAGAATAATCAAAAACAGTGACTACCCATTGTCAGAAATAAAGGAATAATTTTCCAGAGTTTATTTTGCCTGTACAATGTACAGCTATTCTTTTCCTTTATTCTTCTGCAATTTCAAACTCTGACACACATCTCTACAGCATACTTCAAGAACCAGACCATTTTTAAAATTAATTTTTAATAATGTGTAATAATCCGAGTGGCCCTGGTCTGTGTGCTGAATTAGAATTCCTCTGATAGAAAAAGAAATATTTGTGCAGAGTTTTATGAGCAAAGTTGACCCGAGGCTTCCCGAGGCTGATTGAGAAATTGCAGGCAGCTGCTTAACCCCTTCCCTTCCCTGTTCGGTTTCCCATTTCCCCACTCTCCACCAAAGTATCAGTCACTTTGGTCTTATTAGATGGACCAAGATGGAGAAGACAGGCTTGTAGATATAGGGAGAGAGACTCTAGGATGGAGCATGGGCTTTATTTAAGATGCCAGAGACCATGAGGTCACAGGTCGACCCTTTCATCTCACCAGGCACAAAGCCTCAGTCTTCAAAGACCAAGTGAGGAAACTCAAGTTGCCTGAGCTGTGCTCCTACTCAGAGGAGGTCTGGCCCTGGCAGCTCCTTGTCTGCCATTGAATTCTTTTGCCAGGGGCCTGTCACTCTGAAAAATGGGTGTTCACAAAGGGGTGGGGTGTCCTAATTATAACAACAGGCATGATGTTGGCAGTTCTACCTCTTTCTACAGGTGTTGGTATCAAGGGTTAGCCAAGGTAAAGAATATTTTTGATCCCCAAAATAAAGAGCCCAAAACAACTGGAAAGAGGTCACCTCATGTGCATTAGCTACGTGAACTTGCCATCCAGGAAAACATAATGTACTGATGGCAGACCCCTGCCCTGGTTCTGCTACGATAGTTACACATTTTAACCGTTCTGAGTGACTCAGAAACACGACTCTATGGCTCAAAGGATGTTCTTCCCAAAACCAGGCTGGAAAGATATTCATTGCTAACCCCCATTCTCCAAGGGAGAATAGACCCAAAACCGAAGCTTTGAAGTTCTCAGAGAAGATACAGGATGCGGTTAAAGGAAGTGACTTCCTTTCAGTTCAGCCATTAATATAGGTCCGTTTATGCTGCAGTGTCCTTGCCTGGCATGAGCTATTTCAACATGACAATCACAGTGGTGTTTGGGTTATTAAAAATAACACTTCTTGGTAAAAGTCTAAAACAAACAGAAGTCTGTAAGTGAACTTGGAAAACATCAGTTGACTGTTAATCCGTGCTTTGGAGCAGATCATATAAAATTATTTGTTAACCGACAATTTAAAATGATTCCACTTCACCCTAACTTTGCAAACAGTAATGAGTTACTTTAAATCAGCAACTTTCTGTGTCATGACCAGAAACAAGACACAGGTGACTGTGGAAACATGGGTTTCACTTACTTGAGGAAAGACATGCACCGCATTCCATTCGCTTGCTCTGAATGTTTGTGACACACTCATCCACCCTTCAGATCTGCCAAATGACCACCCTGACATCTTCATGACATAGTGGGCTTCTTCTCATCAGATGTGTCCACAAAGCCCTGCTATTGGGCTGCTGCAGGCAGCAGGAGCAGGAACCCCAACCCATGAGAAAGAAGGCAGCATAGGCCAGCAGGCAGCTTCCACCAGCCCTTTCTTCACTTGGAGGTCTATCACCTTTTCACTTAGTCTCCACTCTCCGTCTGGAAGTACAATTTTATCAAACAGAAAACTGAGGGACTAATCTTCAGCAAGTGTGCAGCCCAAGACTTCACTGGTATTCATCATCCATGTCACCTGGATCTTCTTGTGTATCTGTCCCTCCATGACCTTGGACTTGTCTATCTGGGGAGAGAGGTGGTAACCTGACATTTCCTGTGGGGCACAGTTCCCTCCACGGTACCACCTCCCCTATTATTCTTAGGTGACGTGGGGTTTCCCCTGCAACCACAGAAAGCTCAGGGCATGGCTGGAGCCCCATCAGTACATTATGTTTTCCTGGATGGCAAGTTCATGTAGCCACCTGCAGCAGGTCTCCCTGCTCCAGAACCTATTAAGAGCCTCTTCATGCTCACATCCTGCTTTGCCCAGAACCCCTTTCTGTCTCACCTACCTGACTTCCAAAGCATCTGACCATTGCATTGGGGCCCTCCCAGCCCATGGTCTGAGGTTAACCGTTGCTTCATGCCCTGGACCACAGACAAGCCAACATTCCCCGCTTCTAGGATGAGTCCAGGCTGAGCCTGAGGTGGGCCCAGGCAGCCTCCAAGGACTCATCTGTGACCTGGGTGTCTATGTGCAGTAAAGATACACAACAGCAATGGGCTGACGATGAGCACCTCCCAGAAACAAGGGCAAACACAGGTCAGCAGCATTGCCACCTGGTGAGTGTGGATAGCTCAGCCAGGGCAATGACATGGTGACACAGTGATGTCACCATAGAACATTTTTCCCATTACTCCCAAGCAAGCCTTGCACTGAACAGCCCAGCCCACCACCATCTGACACCACTATTGCCAGGGTCTCTACAAGGATAGAGCTGGACCACGGGAAGTAGGGCTGTCAGAGGTGTGCTGGCAGACAGCAGTGAGAGGAGTTACGGAAGGCTGGGCAGGGGCAATAGTCCTGCCCGTGGACACCAGCCCAGCAGCACCCAGGCCTGAGGAAAGAGGAGAACAGTCATCACCAGAACAACGAAGCTTCCTCGCTGGCTGACCCCAATGTGAAGCAGCCTCTCCAGGCTCCTGAAGGGTGGGGACAGCGTGACGGGGTGGGGGCTGGGACAGGCAGGTGGAAGGCCACAGCCTGGAGGAGGCTTTCCTCCCATGGCACACCCGTTCCTTTCCTTTCACTTATAAGGCACCTCGAACTTATTTATAATATCCTTGAAATACCTATTTAAAGGATTTTATGGTCATCAGAAGCATTTTTTAAGTAATATGTAAGACATTGAAGGGAGCCAGGTGTGAAGAGAGGAGAACCATCACATGTAAACAGCACTGGGAAACCAATGGGGACAAGCAAGCAACACAAATGGGGGGTCTCAGGAGATCTATGTCCCAATGGAGAGTCCCTTCTCTCTAAATTCTGCTGTGTGCCCACGGGGAATAATGAGTGCTCCCATTTGTGCATCAGCTAAAATAAAGCCATAAGTTCTATGGAAATAAATTGCTGCAAACCCTTTTTTAAAACAAGAGGTTCATTAGTAACAAATATTATTTTATTGGAATGGGATTAGTTTAAATCACTCCCCAAATATTAGCTAAAATTGTAAAAACCCTGACAGAGTCATTTGATAAAACTAGAGCAAAGCTCTTATTTCCAAGATGTTTTTTTTCCAATTGTAGAGACTCTGTTGTCTCAACCACGTGAACAGTAACTTTTGACGCTTCGCTCTGAGCCAGATACGTTTCTGGGCACTCAAATGCCTGAAAGTATCTAAAATAACTTTAACAGAGATCACAACATGAACTAATTAATTTGGCAAGCTCCCAATTTACAAATCAGTATTGGTAACTAACAGTAATACCCCCTGGCCTTAACAATGAAATGCTTTTTCTGAGAGTTTTCATCAAAACAAGTGAAAGAAGCGAAAGCAAATTCAAATGCTTATTTTTGTCCTGCGAAAGTATGAAATTTTAAAATAAAACTTAAGTACTCTGAGAACTTTAAAATTTTTTCACTATCAAGCCTTATTTACGATAAGAAAGAAACTCCCTTCTCTTAAACAACAAAACTTAGAAGGGAAGTTGAAGAGCTACCAGATACAGTAAGTCAGGGACACATGGCAAGCGCTGTTCCTCTTAGGTGTGTGTTGGGTGTAATTTTCAAGCAGATGAAAATGTGACTGTAAGATCCAGTCAGGATGTATGTTGCTTGCCACCCCCAACATTGCTATTGTCACCATAGCTTCCCTGATAGAAACTGGGTGAGAGAATTCTGGAGTCTCTGACTGCAGGGGGAGGGGAAGCATCGGCAGGTTAATTTGAGGTCAGGTCTGGGGACTTTGTAGTGTTTCCTGTGGGACAATGGGGTTCCTTTAGAAACAGTCTCCAGTGCTGCCCATCCTCACTTCTGGCCAAGAAAGGGCAGGAAGCCCTGCCTGCTCTGTCCTGCCCACTAGGTTCTTCACCAGAAAAGTGGCCAGTGGGGAGAAGATGGTGCTGGGGCCAATGGTGTGAAACAGAGACACCTGCTGGTGGAGCTGCAGGAGATGCCTGATCTGCTCCTGGCTTGGTGGCCCAGAGTGGATTAATCATTTGTAATCTGTTTGTAGACTTAGGATGGGACATAGTTTCACACTCATGAGCTGATGTGAAATCTGAAGAGTGTGTTATTTCTCCAAAGCTGTGCTCTGGGAGCTAAGCCCATTCTTGTGGTGACTGCCTTGGGGACCAGAGAATTCACCAGGAACAATGAAGCCAGCCAGATGACCAGATTATACCTACCATCATTATATTTCTGTGTGTGCATGTTTAATCCATGGACTTCAATTCATAGATAAAATAAAAGACACCAGACACCAAAGCAGGTTTGAAGTGACATTGTGGAGGCAGAGGCTGACCTAAGGGCTGGATCTGGTGGTGGAAATGCCACCAACAGGTCCACAGGTGGGTAGGACTGAAGTTCATACTTGCTTTGGAGAAGCAGCTCTGCTCCCAGCTCTTTCCTGGGTCTTACACGATCTGCTGAGCGAAGCATCGTGGCCTGGCAGCTTCTGTGGTTCCTTGTTGATTTTATCACTGAAGCTGAAACACAAGGGCAGCTGCCAAAAGCAAAAGTGCTTAGAAACTCAGGGGCTGGGGATCGATGGAGGGTATGGGTTGTCTGTTCTATTCCATTTATTTGTTAATTTAATGGCATTCTTTTCTCATAAACACCATTTTATGGTAAGTCCATCTGGAAGTGCAGGGACATTTCCAACACCACCGACAGTCACTGTGTGGAGCTCTCCAGACATCCTGCCCAGCCACTGGTTATTTTAGATGCAGGCATGGGATCCCTGAGTGATGGGGATTGCGGGGGGGCGGGGGTTGCCCCTGTCCTCTGAAGGACAGCTGAACCTCATGCTGGGCCTCCCAGCCTTGGCTCACAGGGCCTTGGCACAAACATATTCTCCGTGTGGCCAACCCCCAGCAGAGGGGCCAATCCTTTCTCCGGGAAGGACTGAACTATTTCACCTGCACACGCTCGTTTTCCCATTTGCATCATGATGCTTCAGCCCAGGCTTTCAGGAACCAAGTCTGACTTCCAACCGCAGAGAGGACTAGCCCCAGCTGTCCTCACCTGGGATTTAAAGTTAGCACCTGTTGGCTGTGCTGGGCCTTCGCATCTGAGCTGCAGTCCTGACTGATGTCACTTCTCAGGGTCGGGCTGGGGCAGGGGCCGCCAGCTCAGGTCTAATTGTTGAAATGTGTGCTTAGTGCACGTGAAACAATGGCTCCCAGGGAAAATACAAAACCCCACAGAGGTGCTGCATCATGAAAAGAGAGCTGTTTGGGAGCCTGGTTTCCTGAATAGACTTGTTAAGGACCATGGCTGATGTATGCTGAGCAGGCGCGGGAGGAGGCCTGGCCGGCCCCTTGCTAGCAGGGCCAGCCAGCGGGCTCCTCTGGAGGTAGGAGCCAAAGCCAAACTCTGCTCTCCCCTCTATTTTCTTTCCATTTCTGCCATGCAAAGATAATCAGGTTTATGTAAAGTATGTGTGCTCTTTTGACAGCCCGAGGTATCTCATTAATTCAATCACACCAAACACCATTGTTCCCCAAGTGTTTGAAATGCGGCTCGGGACCCGCTTTTCTAATCCTGTCAATCACTGTTAACATTTTTCTTGCAGTTGCCATGGCTGGGGCCAGAGTTCATGAAAACACAGAATAAGAGCCAACAAAACAAGAATAAAGACTTATTTGAGATACTCTTTTTAAAGGACATCTACCATGCACAAAACATGGGAAGTGAATGTAGACAAGTTTGCACACTACGCTTGCTGAGAGGAAAGAGGGTAGAAAAAGAATTTGAAAATCAAATAGGCCTATAAAAACTTGACCCAAGAGTCTCTGGGAAAAACCCGATGAATTGCTCCCTCGTAGAACAATGTTCTTTCTTTCGTGTGTTCTTCAGGGGACAATGGCTCATGTATTATAACACATGCCACCGGGGTCTTTACACTGTGGCAAGCGCTCAGGCCAGCAGAAAGCTGATAGGCGACAACGAGGCCTGCGCACCCGCGACGTGCTCTCTCCCCGGCTTTGCCAAAAACAAGCACTGGGAAAATTATTCATGCATAGAGGCCAACAAAGCGGGGAAGGAGATTGGCGATGTCACACAGCGAGATCATGTGACACACTTTTTTAAAAAAAGGCCAACACTCATTCACCCCAAGACATTGTTAAATTCCCATTTTTTCTGCATGAGGGCACCCGCGCCAAGGCACCTGGGACTCGTGGCTGTTCCTGCTCTGCCACACGGAGTCATGAGACCGTGGCGCACACACCGGACCAGGTGCGGTGGCAACGACCACACTTCCCAACTTCTGAGGTCACACGTGGAAGTCCTCCAGGAGCACTTTGCAGGCACACCACACCCAGGCCTGTGCCTCTTCCAGATGCACACTAGTGAGGTCTTTTCTCCTCAGCATGCAGTTCAGCTCTAAGGGTATTGGGACCTGACCCTACCCCGGGGCCCCTGCTTTTGGCCTCACTTTTCTACTTGGGAAAAATGAGGCACAATATTGTGAGGGGGGCTGTATTTTAAATGTGAGTTATGTTATTCTTTCATCTTTAGGGGGTTTTTCTATCAGAGTCACTTTATGTTCAACACTGGGAAGCTCATCCGCACATAGCTCTGGTCCCACTGGGTAAAGGACAGCTGCACCCCTTACAGCTGCAGCTGCACCTGCCTTACCTGCCCCAGGGCCTGCAGCTCAGCCTTCAGTCAGGCTTGCTTGAGAAATGACCCATGGGCCAAGATTTAAAACTCAGAACAGCCCATACCTCGTCCAAATGCCCAACAGCAGCCCGAATTCAGCCATTTCTCACTGTCCTCTCTGCCAACAGCCCATCCCAGGCACCAGGTTCTCACAACACTCCTGGGCCTCCTTGCTCTGCCCTGGCCCCTTGCAGCCTGTCTGCCACCCCTCCTTGTGTCAGAGCATTCCCTCCCAACTGCGGACCTCCCAGTGGACCAGGGTCACTTGGCGCCAGAAGCCTGTGTCTTCCAGAACCTCCCTCCCTCACCCGCTGGGGCCAATGGCCCCCAGACTCCTCTCAGCCCTTCCCAGTGCTGTTTCCCTGCATCTGCTCAAAGAGGACCCGTAGTCCAGCTTCCTTCTCCCTGAGGTGCTTTCCGAAGCCCGGAGCTCCTGCCCTGCTGTTGCTATCCACCCACTCCTGCTTCTCCCTTCTCTGATCACACTGCTCTTCCGTCCCCTCTTTGGGTTGGTGGAGAGTTAGCTCAGATCCACGTTGTGCCCAGCCCTGATCTGCTTTCTAGTCACCTCATTTTTGGTGGTCTTGTCTTATCATCCACTCTGCCATCTGTCAGTAGCATCAAATCCCTATTAGGATCCAGTCAAGCTACAAACACAGTAATCTATCTGTAAGTATGCAAGGGGGAAAAATCACAAACACGTTTGGCTTAAAAATGAGTCAAATCTCTTCTCCAAGTCAAAAAAAAAAAACAAAATCTTAAAGGCATTTTTTAAAATCTGATCTCTTTGCTGTCTTTTTCTTCAATGGTCTTTCACACACTGCAACTTCTTACACACTTTGCACCGAGCACCTGTACGTTTATTCTGAGCTAGGGATTCATTCATCCCTTTCCCACTGGTTGCGTGTTTAGTGTCCAGTGTCTTTTGTTCACAGAGGGCCCGTGATAATACGTTTCATCATGGAGCTCTGTGAGTTTTAACACTGGGTTCCCGAGAGAGTGTTAGGAATATTGGGGGGCCTGGGGCGTGAGGTCTGGACCTGGTGGCGTGCAAGCCGTGGAACCTGCTCACCTGAGGACACCTGCTTGTGGGCATCTCTGCCTGCTCCCCACAGCCACATCTATGACATCTGTGTGGCTTTATAATTGCCCAGACATTCGCCTTTCATTTTTCTCTGTTGAACAATTTTGAAAAAAAGAATACTAACTCAGCTAATCCAGGAATATTTTACCGGCTTCATCATTCTCATCTTATTAAAGCTTACATAGCTCGCTTTTTAATCAAATAGTATATTAGTTTAATAAAAAAAAAAGTTCCTATTTATTCTCACCCTCCAGCATTAACACACTGTATTTTTTTAAGAACCTATATTTCTCACTTTATATTTAATAGGGCTACTGATAATAGATTCTCTGTCTGAAAGCATCTATGGCTCACTTTGTGCCATGCTCACGGCCCTTTGGCCCATCCTGTGCTTTGTTTTGACCACTTCTAATACCACATTTATCTTCCCTTTTCTTTCAGGGACTGTTTAGCCAAATCTCAATTTTCCATGACAATGAAGGGAAGGAAATATTTCAGCAATCCCAAACTATAGATGAGCTCAAATATTTAATATTTGGTCTTGCAATGAATTTTAGTGTAAAACCACATTAATCAAGACTTTGATTTATAACACTTTGAAGAGAATTGTACATAACTTTTTAGTTTTTCTAGCTATAAAAAATACTGTGGCTGTGGTGAGGTGTATTTAAGAACATCCCAACTCCTTCACAGCAGCTTGCCCGCCAACTCCCACCACCTGTCTCTCTGTCTGTTAAACCAAGATCCCACACACCTTTCAAGTTCTAGACATTTGAAAATAAACTTATGACCATATATAAAAATATTTCTACATCAAGCATTCTACTGATGGAGATTCAGTTTCCCCAAAATAAATCTAAAGGAGGGAGGCTGATTTATTGCAGTGGGTGGTCCTTACTAGTATTAAAATTAGACTTAATTCCTTAAGTACACCCAGGAAAGGACAGCTACCTGCAAGGACATTCACTCTCATCCCACCTGCACCTGAGGGTGCTGGGCCCAGAGAACTGGAGGCCCTTGCCTGCAGCCTGCTCTATTTAGTGGCCTGGTGGGTGGGAGCAGGGCCACTGTGCCCTTAGAAGAAGGGACGCCACCCCTGTAAGCACAAGGTCCTGCTTGCATGGATGTCTTATCAGGAGGATGAGAGAGGCACCTAAGTCATGCTGAACACCTGATGGTGGAAAAGAGAGATGCTGCCTGCTAATCCAGACCTGCATGTTATCTACCTGACCCAGCCTTGGACGTCTGCACTCACTCCTTTGTTTGAGTTTAAATCAAACAACTGAATAGTTTGAAAGAACCTGGCTAGCAAAAGTTGGTATAAAGTCACACAAAATTTCCAGGCATGTTTATAATTGTAATCATAAACATTGGTGAGAAAAATGAAAGGGTTCCTAGTTTTCTAGAAACAAATGAACTGCCAACGAATGAGTCTTAAATTATGGAGAAAATCTTTCAAGGCTAGACATTATTTTCAACAAAATACTCTGAACTTTCATTACTATGTAGAGAGAATCTTCTCCAGTAATTCTAATACTTGCAGGCAGTTCCTGACTGGGGAGGAACTTGGGAGGTGGGGTCATGGGTGCAGGGCCTCCTGCCTCCTGGAGGGCCTCGCCTGGGGGCTCCCTGAAGGCAGCAGAGCCAAGGGCGCTGAGGGATTCCTTCTGGGTTTACAAGGTACAGGTGAAGCCAGGATCTAAACTCAGATTTTTCCTGCATCCTAGGGTTCCCAACCCAAAAATAATTAGAAGAAAGCAGACCTGGAATTCATAAGAATAAAATCTTAACCTATGAAAAATAAATGCCTGGTCCAGTTAGGGCAAGGACTTCAAGAATAGCTCCGGAACATAAAGGTAGGCCCTGGAAACCAGGATCCATGTGGCTAAAAGCAGCTTTAAATGCACTGTTAGCAGACCCCCAACAGCTCACAGTGTTGTTTCATTGTGCATTTACTGACTGGTGTATCCTAGCAAGCAGGGAGCTAGGAGCCCAAGAGGACCAGGAGGAAATAGACAGCGGTTTCTGGAGCCATTCACTACCATGCCCAGAACTCACCAGAGGCCTGGCCATGATAGCCCACTTCCATCCAGCGCCCCTTCAGGGAGAGCAGCAGCCCCAGCCACTTGCTGCTCGCAGTTCCTGTGGTGAGTGCAGAGGCCCTGTGGGTGACAGGCGAGAAAGCAGGAGTGCACTTCTGCTCCCGCAGTGCCCCGACTGCCTAGAAAGCTTATCTCAGTCATGTCCGTCTGATTCCTCCCAAGTCCATCTTGTCTTCCTCTCCTGCCAGGTAGAAATGGCCTGCCCAGAATGTCCAAATCTGAACCTGGACTTCTATTTGAACTCCTTTGCCGGTGCCCCCGCAACAGAGCTGGCAGCGTACTGAGGCACTTTGTCTCCCAGAATAAAGGAGAAAAAGCCATTCTCGTGAGCCCTTGCAACAAGCTAACACACACTGAGCATGAGTCTTATTTGACTGAAGAAGAATTGGCCTTCTCTCCGTTCTTCATGAGTATAAAGGGGAATGATACAACTAGAATTGCTGCCTCTCGAGCTTGCTGTCCTTCCCTCAGTGGCTCACATTGCAGGCATTGCTTTCCAGGTGCTCGGAGAAACCTGGGCCCCAGAACTTTCAGCTCCATGAATCTACTCTGAATCAAGTCTGCATCGCTGCCAGAAAGACGTCCTCCTTAAGACGTTCTTCTGCCACAGCCTCAAAAGGCTCCCATTCTAATAACAAATACTCTTTGCGTCATCGTTTTACTCTCCAGACTTAGGAGATAATATCACCAACTTCTAATCATCTGTGGTGTTGAAGGAAGGGAGCGAAGTGTTTATTTGTAATCCCTAGATGTTCTTCAAGTACTTTTTAATAAATAATGTAATATTTTCAGACATTTCCTCAGGAAAACCATGATAGACCACTAGAGATCTCTAGAGTTTGGATTTTGCATGTTTGTTTTATATTGTTTTTCTTTTTAACTGCAGGAAGTGGTCTGTAGACAGAGGGGCTTTACCTGCTGAGTGGTTGACAATCAGCTGGGGAAAAACACAAAAATTCCGCCCACATTATTATAGTACAGTGTAAGAATTGCCTGACTTGCAAAATTCACTGGCTTAGCCTCAACTAATTCAGAATTCCTAGAAATGTGGATGGCACTCTAAACTAAAATATACCTTTTTCACCATCTCCAAAGGACATGGAATACACAAATGAATGATATAACTAGAATTTTCTGAATGCTGCCTAAGCTCTTAAGAGACTGTAAAATATTTTTCAAGGCCTCTCAGACTTCTGAGAAACATTCATTTGTGTGCAAACAATCCATATGCCAAACATTCAAGTCAGCAAACTGATCTGGAAGTAAAGTCACCTCTCCAAGGTACACCAAAGCCTGAGTATTTCTCAATTGTGGCGACATGAGGGAGGTGGCAGCATTGCACTTGGCAGACAGCCCAGGGTGGGCTGTCCCTTGGGCACAGCAGCAGACCCTTTTGCCCCTTTAGTCCAGTTTATTAAATGAAAGTTATTTTCTATTATGTATAAGGCCCTGTCACACGCTCCCTAGGTGGCCTTGGGACAGGTGTCTGAGAGTTTCTTTGATGTTCAGTCCCACCCTGGCTCTTCCAACCACCAGAGTGACAGGCTGTTCTTGCACATAGCCTGAGCACACAGTAGGCGCTCAGCAACTGTTCGGGAAGTACGCCCATGTAGTCCACCATGGAAGTGAGTGGTTACATATTTGATGTTTCGCACAGACTGGGGTTGTCCAAAAGACGCTCTGAGATTCCCCAACGACACCTCTTTCTTCTTGGAGGGAACAGGCAGAGGAAGGAGGATAAACACAGCACTGAGAGGGCGAACCAGCCCCTTAGCCTCCTATTTTCACTGCTCTGATTACAGCAAGAAAATAGGAAAGGTTCCTGCCCCCCAGAACACGTAAGCATTGTAAGGAAGACATGTAGGTGGATCTGAAATAGCAAAAAAGCTGTCCTATTTGGAAGAGCCCTTGACTCCATTCGACTGTGTCGGATTATGGAAAACGCTAACGTTGTGTGTGACTATTCATTTTCGTCACCTGCTCTTGATTAATCCCATTCCAAATGGCATCTGTAAACCCTGAAATCTCATACCATTTAATTAAATTAGCAACACATTTGTCTCCCCCGTTTCCCTATCAAAGGGTTGTGCTCAGAAGAAATAAAACCTTTGTTCCCACTACTCTGTATAATTTATGGCCTTTTCTCCCTGTTTCTCATCCAGCTCCTGGCTTGGATGCTAAACTGTAGCTGGTAATAGGGAGCTATTAGGTTTAGTGAAGCATGTCCAGGAGGCGAAAGGGGGGCTGTGCTGAAAGGGGCTTCCGCTTCCATAAAATGGCAGGGCCAGGAATCCTGGGTCCACAGTGTTTGGGATGGCTTTGTACCAAAAGTAACCCTTTTTGAAGTAAAACGTTTGACCTGTAAAAGCAGGGAAGAGAAGACAGCTGGTACTGGATGGAGAGAGGGAAAGCGGTGAGAAGAGCCTGTCCCGCCAGACTCCTAGCTCCCAGTCTGGGAGCTAAAGATGGTCCATCTTCAGAGATGCTGCCTGGACCTTGTCAGGTGGAGATGGAAGATATTGTGTAAGTTTATGTAACCCAGTTGCGTTAGCCCTGAAATAATCCAAACTGACAATTAATTAGCATTGTAAGTGAGCTAGTGAAAAGAGATGTTTTTCAATAGAAGATCCAAGATGTTTTGTGATTACCAGCCCTGGGGGTTTTTAGTGTGGAAGAGGCACTGCACCCACACCTGCATCTGTGTCAGTGTTTGGATGATAACTGTTTGGCCTTTGATTTTGTTAGTGTTACAAGGCTGTCTCTTGCCTTCTGAATGTGCTGAAGGAAGACACACTAGAACTTCTGTTTTTTGTCCATTAGGAAACCATGCCATGTCCCGGGGATCCTGTGTGTTCCTGTCTGAGCAGGTGTTAATCTGCTGTTGACCCTGGTCCTCCTAATTCATCAAAGAAGATGACATATTTTCATTTGAACCCAGAGGTGACCTGAGGTCATTTGAACGTCCTCTTGGTTTCTGGGGCTTGTCCTTGGCATTTGAAACTTACCTGATTCACAGGAGCAGACTCTAACAACCTGCGCTGACATTCAAGTAGATTTTAGGCAACCTTTTGTTTTCTTCAGCAAAACAGGTCTGTTTAACAACAGCCAAGCTCCTCTCACTCTAACATTGCACAATGCAGACATGCATCTGCACTGCCAGTGGAATAAAAGCCAAGAGAGATTCCTGCTAAACCAGTGAAGACAATGAAGTAAAGCTACACAACTAATAGAAACGTAAACAGTGTGGGGCTGAATGTGACTTATATTTTGAAGGTAGAGCAATAACATTAGGTGCAGGAACCTAAATCTGTTAACAGCAGAAAACAGAGGCCCCACACATCTAGCCGTGAAGTGCTGTCATGTACCCAACCCCGCTGACGGCCTAGCAGCACATTGGATCTTAGGAAGATTGACATGGTATCAGTTATTTCCTAATAGGATTGTGATGATTATGCTAATGATAAACTATAATTGATCATATGATGATGGGTCATCACTGGCGGATTAGATGGCGAATGATGAATGCAAATTGATTTTTTTGGGGAAGCACCTCAGAAATACACTAAACCAGCTCAAGATCATTGTAAAGTGTCAAAACATCCTCATTCATTATTTCAAACCACAAATTCAACTTACAAAAATGAACCCAGTAGAGTGTTTATGGGTTTGTGTATGTACAAGGGGGAAGGTAGGGGAGCCACATAATATGGAAGGAATTCCTTAGGATGAGGTGAGGGCAGGAAAAGAATGGGGGAAAACTGTTGCACAGAGGACGGTCAGGGAAAGAGGAAAAAGGCGTATTCTCCAAGCTCCAGTTCACACACCCAGCACAAGCACCGAACCCAGGAGCAGGTCCTAGCATCCCGTGCTAACATTTGAGTGGATTTTAGTTCTGTCTGAAGGAGGACCGAAAGACGCTCCTAAAAGGCAGGGGCCTCAGGTGTAGAGATGAGGAAATGAAATTAGAATTTAAAATCAAATTCCAAGTTTCAGATACAATGCCTCCTCAGCCTGCTACCCCTCTCTCCTGTGACGTAGGCTTTATTCTTCTCACTTCACAGTTGGGGTGAGCAGATTGCAGAGGTGCTGTGATTTCCAGGAGCCCCTCCGCTGGTCAGTGCTGAACTGGGATGCAGACTCCAACCTGCTTGACTCCAAATGCTGGCTTTGTCTTTCAGTTCTGACAGGCGCAGATGAGAACAGTGAGATGGTTGTGGTCAAGATGGATAGAAACATATCGTCCAGAAACCAGGGTGTGGGATTCAAGGACAGGGGCAGGAGGTACTTCTAATGCCGTGCCCATCAGAATAGGTGTATAAAAAGTGGGGGCAACGCCTCTGCAGGAGCGAGCATCGCCCTCCCAATCCTGTTGGAGGACTCCAGCACCAAGAATAGTCTGGGGCACGGGTCAAGCATCCGAAGGTTTTCGGTCAGCAGAGCCAACCCACCTCCCAGGACAACAAAAGAACTCAAAAGTCTCTTTTCCCACAAAAGAATGAATTTTTACTTGTGACCCGAAGTTATGACTTCCAAATTATTTACTCTCTGTGCAACAGAATGAAATGACCACCTTTGTTTTTCTTCAAGGGAAAAAATTGCATGAATGTATTTATTTAATCACAAGTTTATTTCAAGTAGTCAGAGTACCTTTGTTTGCTCTCCTGTTACAATGACTTTGATGATGGTTTCACTACATCATAACACGGGCTTTTGTGTTCAACTTGTAGCCAAGAAAATACTTTCACTAGACCCAACTTCTAATCCAGCTTTTAAATCTAATCTAGTTTTTTAAATCTAATGATAAGATGTACATTTGCTAATACTGAAATTGAGTTTGTTCATTTGTTCTCATTTATTTTTAAATATTGATGTTTCCATCTTGACTTTTAACTCTTCCCACCAGCAGCTTTGCCATCCTTCTAAGAGTGGTAACATCTCGTGATTGACATTCAGTGGGCCACAGAGAGTGACACTAGAAAGGTCCCTCCAACTCTGTCAGAACTTAGTTCAATATTCTATGAAACTTATACAACATTATGTGTCAATTTTATCTCAATAAAGGTGAGAAAAAAATAAATTAAATTAAAAATAAAAAATATTTAAACCAATAGTCTCTGGATTCAGCAATTCCTTCTGTTTCTGATCACTTCAGTTTCATATCATCTTTTGTAACCTTTTAACTACTCCTAGTTCTCAACAATATGAGAAGCATTTTAATATATTTTTAAATATTAAGATCCCCATATTTGGCAGAAGTCTCTCCTGTAATCCTAATAAGAAAGGACATTCACAATTTCAGCATGCCTTCTTATTGAACCCTATTGTTTATACAGCTGAATTCTTATTGTAACCTCTTACAAATTAGCTTATTAGTTATACACTAATCAATATTATGTTGATCAGCCATGGTTGCTATACCCATCTCCTCTCTATAATATCCCAAAAATTGGCCATTTCCAAAGTCATCGTTTCTATCAGGCTTCATAATTTATCAAAGACATGTATTTAAAAACTTGCAAACTCAAAAGAGTTTGCATGTGTCTTAGTTTATTTTGCTACTACAAGGTACTATGAGCTAAGGGGCTTATAAACAGCAAGCACTTATTACTCACACATCTACGGCTGGAAGTTCCAGATTAAGGTGCACCCAGAACTAATGTCTACTGAGAGCTGCTTCCTGATTTTTGAAAATGCCTTCTTGCTGTGACCTCAGTTGGCAGAACAAGAGAGGGCTTTAGCCTTTTGTTATAAGAATACTAATCTCATCATGGGGGCTCCTCCCCTCATGATCTCATATGACCTTAATTACTTCACAAAGGCCCTGTATCCAAATGCCATCAAATTGGAGGTTGAAGCTTCAGTGAATTTGGGGAACTTAAACATTCAGTCCATAGCATCATGTATGTTTGCACATTCCATTACAGAACTGGAGAACAAGATAGAATAACATGGTGACATATTAACAGAATTAAAAGAAGCACAAAATATAATTAAGAAGTTGGAGGAGAAAAACTGCAGACCAAAAATATATAGAATATATAGAACAGAAAAACTTCTACAGGAATAACTGCCCACCCTAAAACCAAAGTCAAACAGAAAAGGAAACAAATAAAAACATGAGCCTAAATAGCTCTGTAGTGTAGCCAGAGTTTGTAATGGTGGGTGAACAGACTAAACCAAGAAGTGGAAACTAGTTCTTGAATGAAAATTGATTCAAGAAAATTTCTCATAGCTCAAGAAAGATACATTTAGGTTTAAAGATTACTCAGAAGACTCATGCTTTGGATCAACCTAGTGGAAATCTATTTCCAAAAGTAAATGAAAAATTCTAAAAGACTCGAAATTATTTAAAAAAAAAAACAAATATTTTACTATACACACACACAACAGAGATAAGATTGAAATGACACTCCCCATTGTCCGTTCTTGGTCATTGTGGGAACCTCCACTCTATCACCTTGGCCAGGAATTCCCTGGGTCCTCCCAGATGTGTCTCTTTGCTGTAGATCCCTTCACCTCCTCTCCCAGCTACCCTGGGGCACATTGCGTAGAGCCTTTTACCCTGATTTTCCCCACAGCTCTCCCCACCCCTCTGCATAACCATAGCATTTGTGCCTTTGCCAATTCCCAGTTCTCAAAAAATATCCCCATGATCACAGTTGCTGTTCACTGTGTTTATTACTCATGTTGTCTCATTGATGTATTGTTGGCTAAGATCAGGATTATTTCTTGATGCTGTTTCTCTAATTCCTTGCTGAGAATTACTAGAAATTCCCTATACTGTTGATATTATACTGTTGTCTTTCTTCGCAGGGTCTGCTTTGTTCCTAAGAATCTGTGCTCACCAAATCTCCAACTTCAAATGCCCTTAACAAAGTAAGCTCCTCTTTCCTGTCAAAGCAAGCAAAAGATCAACTCTCAATATCTATATCTATGCCTGTACCTATACCCATACCTGTATCTATACTTATATCTACATGTTACCTATATTCATATCTAATCTACATCACCTAAATATAATCTATATCTAATTTATATCTGTATCTATACTATCTTTCTGTATCTACATGTATATCATCTATCTTCACATCTAATTTGCATCCATATCATTTAAATATAATCTGTATCTATATCTAATCTGTATTGTATGACTACATTTACATCTATATATTCACCCCTACATAGAATGCACATACACACAGATTTTTCAAGGTTTTCCTAAGATACTTGATATTTCTAGTCAATGAATAATTTTATTTCCTGGGATAAAATGTCTTTTGAATCATTATAATCTTTAAAAAAAAAACAGAGGGATGGACATATGAGATCCATCCAGAAATTATCCAGCCATGTACTAGGAAAATAGAGACATTTATTGAACAAGATACAAAAAATACTGTACATAAGCAAATGATGCATGAGGCCCCTTCAAAGTAGTCACATTGGGACCTCACACAGTTCTCCGATCTTTGTTGATAGCAGCCCATACACATTCAACATTCTCAGGTGTTCTGCTTATACAGGCCTTCCTGTGGATCACTTCCAACTGATTCTCAACCATCTTTGAAGTGTTTGTGCCACACTTTTATTTGCACTACACTTACTGAATCATCCTCAAAAGACTGAATCATCTGAATAGTTTCCCCAGAGGAATGCTCAATCTTAATGCAAAATTTGATGCAGATTCATTGTTCTACTCTCTCAGTTATTCTGAATGTGATGGCCATGCAGTACACATATTCACTCAATGGAGTCTACTGCCCCCACTGACTAGTACAGTGAAGTCATCATTGTTGATACATGTGCATTCCAGTCTGCTCTCCTTGGCTTTCAGATTACATAGATGTCATGCAAACCATTCTTATTATATTAACAATGGCTGGACTTTTTCTGGACAGACTTTGTATACCTGTATGTGCCACCATCAGCTCAGCCAGGACAGGTCCTTCCCCCTTCCTTCCTACTAGGATGGAGCTAGCACTGCATGTGAGATGTGGCCCCTGGGGCATGGCAAATAAACAGCAGGCACGGGATCAAAAAGTTCTGAGTACACACACGTTCCTCTAACTCCCTGGTCTCCTGATCCTCAACTGTGAAGTGAGAGCAACATGCCCACCTCCCAATGTGAATGTAATGAACAGAAATTAAATGGCACAGGTTGCACCTACACCAAGGAGATAAGACCAGCTGGTTTCCTTCATCCAGATACAGCCACACCTTCAGGTGGGGAGCAAGGTAAAGGTGCCCCTGAGCCTCCTGCAACCCTTGAATTGGTCACTCTGGACCTTGAAGTTGCAGATATACCAAGGATCCCTTCTGGAGTCTTTCCAGCCTGAATAAACCCTGTGGCCCTCTGGGTTCTTTGAAAGCCATCCCCCTGGTGGGTAGGCCCTCCCGTTCTGCACACTTGCATTGGATTGCAGCCACATGGCCTCAGATTAGAACAGACCCCTGGAATCTTCCATCAGCCAACTTGGACTCACCTGCCCACCTTAGCACCCTGAACTGTTAGTGATGCAGAGCCACAGGCACTCCCAAGACCCACTGATTCTCCTCTGCATTTGGCTGACACTTCATTGCCAAACTCCGGTGCAAAATAGAGTCTGAGGAGACGTGGCCACAGGGTACTGGGACAGGGTATTAGTGTCCCTCAAATCCAGCTAGGGCAGGGCCAGGAGTCCTCCAACTGGCTCCCCCACCATCCTGAGCCTCAGAGGGGCAGCAGGTCTCTCTCTACCCTAACGTGGAAAAGAGGTTAAAAACCCTCCAGGGACCCAGTAAAGTCAATTTACTCATAAAAAGGCAATGTATTATGATAGAATTCAGATTTTCAATTGAATGCTGTAAAAGGAAGTTTTAAAAGTCACATATAATTTGATTTAATAGGGTCGCTTCCCCCACTCAGCAGGAAAATGGGATGCAGACAGAAGTGTGATTTTCATTTAAATGTCTTTGTATGAGAAATGACGGGTGCCATCAATCTTCCTGGGGACAAGGAGCGAGGGCAGGAATTATTGATGTTTAGTAGCCACAGGATTATAAACAGGGAAATTGAAAGCGATACCTAATTGACAGGGCCTGTCTGTGACCGTGGGAAAGCTCTGCCCACTCCCCTTCAACGAGGTGTGCGCCGCCAACAAGACATTACAGCAGAAGGGAAACACAGAAGATTAAATGATGGGTTTAAACCTAGAATGCTTTCTCAGTCATCCACACAAAGTAGTCACAGCTCCCAGGGGGCTTCGGAGGAAATCTGAAGGGAGAGGCTGCTTTTAGCCACACTCCTGGTTGAACTGACACACTGTCAGCAGAAGGGAGAGAACGGGACACACATGAGCCTGGCTGTGCTAACCCAGGATCAAGGCTCCGGATCTGGATGCCCACTGAACAGTAGCTGCTATGCCTATGATACTGCGATGTCTAATTTCTAAGATGCTGCCCATGCACCACATATTCCTGAAATATTTTTATGGGAATAGGAGGTTGGTATCTTTGAAGTTACTGGGTGATCCTAATGCTAGGCACAGGTGAGTGCTCAGAACACATTAATTTAATTTACCTCTTATTTTAAGGCCCACAGATTTAAGGATATAGATGTTTGCTGATAGGTAGATCTGTCTAAAAATGGCCAGTCAGGCACTGTCCTGGTTCAAGTGCTCACTGAGCACTCCTCTGACCTCCATGGTGTTAGGCTCCATATGGACGGACCCTGTGGCAGTGGTCATGGGTACCCTCCTAGCCATCAGGCTAAGATATCATCTTCTTGCTTCCTGTTGCATGATATTTCTGGATTTGAGGTAGGGAAAAACCCAGGATCAGGTCATACACTGAGCTGGTCAAAGAATCTGCTGGCTTTCAGGTAAGACAGCGTGTTGTTAGGTGGAGGTACTCCTGGCTGGGAACAAAGTCTGGTTCGAATTGCAGACTGGGCATCAGCTGAACCATCTCCAGTAGAACACCCCTGCTTGCCCTGTTCAACGCTCACCACTGATCAAACCAGGCCTAGAGGACACACTCAAAAAAAAAAAAAAAAATGCTGCAAACCAAACAAGTGACATTTAACAAGGGTAAAAATAGAGTTGCTGAGGTTTAAAAAGCCAACTTCAGACAGTTAGTGACCTAGATTAGCAGTAATTCATTGAAAGAAGATCAAATGTTTCAACTACAAGCTTTATAAAACACAATATGATCAGAAATGTCCACTGTCCTTTGAGACCACGTGGAGTAGATTATATAGACAAATGAAAAGAGAGCTGCCGCTGGAACCAGCCTGAGCACATGGTAGGCAAAGTCCAGATGTCCAGGAGAAGCCATCCCACCTCACCATCCCAGCCAGGCAATCTTAGACCTGAAAGGACTAGTGCTCCCAGGCCCAAGTCTCTATGGGATCGAGAATCCTGGGCAGGACCCCACACCAAGAACACTGGGATAAATGGAGCATCATCTTCTCAGCATCAACCAGCTTCAGAAGACAGGTGACTGGGATTGAGCAGTGGCCAGCTCCACATGGGAGAGGCCAGGTGAAGAGGGTGCGCCCTAGGCAGCTTAGGGTAACAAAGACCATGAAGGGAGCTGGCCTATAGGCCATGACATCCCCCATCCCTTCTGGTACTTCACAAAAATATCAGGGACACTTGAAAGGGACTAGAATGGTTCCTGAGTGAAGGTTACTATAAATTTGACTTTATTTAGAACTATTGGCTCTTGAGCTCCCACATGGAACCCCCAGTTTCCGATCTTTAGAAAATGTCATCCAAGAGGAAATTACCAGGGAGCGTGATCCTTTCCACTTATACAAATCCTCTTCTCCCTCCTCCAATATGGTTGCCACTGAATCACACCTCATCACCCATCCATGAAAGGACTCTTTCCATAATTAATATGTTTATCAATCCAAGCCTCAGAGTATAGGGTGATGATTGAGTACAGACTGGAACATGAAATGTTATGAACGCAGGAATAACCTTCATCACACAAATATCATGGGCTCATAAAGTGCCAGGATGCTGTATCAGACCAATCCTATCTGACATTCAATAAATCAAAGACTTCCCATTCAATTGGCTCTTCCTATGTGATACCTTTGGTGGTTTTTCATTTCACAGATTCCCAGATTCATCAGAGAATTAAGACAGTGATTGATTCTTAACCAGAGCCCATCAACCACAGTTAAAATTTCATAATACTCACATTAATTAAAGTGCTTCATTATCCATTGTCTTTTGCATGCCATGAACCAGACACCTCTGAGTTTTGGAAAACTAAACCTCCTTGAAATGAAGTCCCAGTTGAAAGTCTTTCAACCACCAGGGAAACAGTCACAAAATATTAAACATAAAGCGTTAGGAGATTGTTGCAAAAATGTACTCCCCCAAATAAAAACTTACCAGCCAGGGGTCTTGTGATGTCACAGGAGAGGAACAGAGAGGGGGAGGGGAAGACTCAGAACATTTTGAGATACAATTTTTCAGATACAACAAATGATTAATTTTTAGGTACTGCCAGGGAGCATGATCCTTTCTGCTTGCATTTATTGGGAAATATTACACTGTAGATCTAAGAACATTGGAGTTGGTCAGGATATACATAAACTAACCTATCATGTTTTAATCTGCAACACCTCATTTCTATACATTTAAGATTTGTTTCCTCTATAGAAGGTGGGATAAGTCTGGAAGGAGGAATTAAGGAGATATCAGAAAAATAGAGCATTTCTTGAATTGCTATACCTCTTATGTTGAATTTAAAAAATAAGAAAAAGCAAGATAAAGACTTAGGAAGAAAATACTTTATTACTATGCAAAATATTATGCATGCATGCAGGCTGAGTCCTTCCTTAATCATAACTGTGTACCACCAGAGATGCTCAAAAAGAACAAAATTGATAATGCAGTGCTCCTTGAAGCTACGGCAAAAAAAATTCTCAGAGTACTATTGGCTTGTTGGCTGCACTATGATAACTCGAAACCAACCATTTTAACTCAAGACAGAATGGTGAAAAAATCACTAGGATGGTTCTTGTGTAACTACCAAACTACATAAATTATATTTCTTAAGTATTGAGTAATTGACCAGCTCTGACTAAACCCGAACAGTCTAATTTTTTGTCTGACAGACACAATAATATAAATAGTCATCTAAGCTTATCTTCTGTTCTATTGATCTCACTAACCAGAAAAGGTAATTGGAACATAACTCAGTAATTGTCAGAAGAAAAGCACTAAATTGGACAGAAAATGGTTTTTACTTCTTACAAGATGCAGAAATGTAGACATTATCCTTCCCCAATTTTTGAAAATGGTAAAGAAATCCTGTCAAAGCAATTGTAAGAAGAAAAACTATAAAACTGAAATAAGCCTAAAATTTGGCAGGAACAACCTTGAAGTAGTTAGAGCCTGACACTGACTTGGAAAGATAGTAATAAGAACTAGAGACACATACTCTACCACTTTTGAGACACTGGGATTTGATGTATTAACATTGGCAATTTTTGTATACTTTGTCATACCAATAAAATGATTGAAATTGAAATTCATTCCACTTCGGTGCTGGTGAAATCACTTTTAGCTATGACTTTAAGGGTGGAATTAGAAACAGCAGGGGGCCATGTGTAACTAGTACTGTCAGCAGGAAGAAGTCATTTGTTAAGTTTGAACTCAAGGTGTTTCCACTTTTTATAATGGAAGCATTAACTTGACACCCAGCCTGCAGTTTGTTCCATGGATGGAAACCCATGTCTCTCAACTGTTCTTCAGTGGCTGGTAATAAAGAGGTTGAAAATATCCAGAGTATGAGGAAGAACTTTTCCAGAGTAAGTGCATGCTGGAGTTGACGATGAAGGTGATGACACTACTTGATGGTGGTGCTGATAATGATGGTGGTGGTTGCGATGATGATAGTGACTGTGATGGCTGTGGTGATGATGATGACAGCGTTGGTGTGGTGATAGCAGTGGGGATAATAACGATGGTGACAATAAATAAGGTAGTGGTGATGATGGTGATGATGCTGCTGATGATGGCAATAAGGGTGACAGTAGTCATGATAACAATGGTGATGACGATTGTGGTGATACTAGTGATGGTGATTGGTGGTGATAGTGATGGTGAAACGGTGCTGATGAGTGGTGAAGCCATGACAATGGTGATAATGAAGTTTTTTATCATGCTGGTGTTGATGGTGATAATGAGGTAATGATGATGATGTTGATGGAGATGGTTGCTTTGAAGATGGTGATGGTAGTAGTGTCAATAACAGTAATTATGAGGTAGTGGTGATGATGATCATGATGTTTTTGATTATAATGTCAGTGCTGACGGTGATGGTGATGGTAATCATGAGAGCTAATATACGATGGGTTCTTACCACAGGTGCACATACTACGTACCAGGAAGTGGGATGATGCAGGCTATTAATGTAGACCAGGACATACCGCTATCTTTCCCAAACCTCAGCTTGCTCAATCTGTTTACTTTCCTAATTATTTTTCAGGAGTTCTGGAATATTGGGCAATGATATGCACATGCTGCTCCCTCTGCTTGAACATCTCTTACCCAGATATCTACAGAGCTCACCCACTCACACTTTAAGGTAATTGGTACAATGTTTCTCCCGCAAGGGCCACTCTATTTCAGATGCATTCAAATCACAGATTCCCAATTCAGCTTGCCTAGATTTATTTTTGCCTACAGCACTTATTACCATCAGATGCACAATACATTCTGCTTCCTGTTTGTTGTCTATTGGCACCTAATAGTGTATAAGCTCCATATGGGAAGGCATTTTTGTCTATTCAGTTCACTACTGTAGACCAAGCATCTAGAAAAGTGTCAGGCACATAGATGCTGCTCAGTAGTTATTAGTTAAATGCAGGAGCTGCCTGATGTAAGTGGTTAATACAGCCAATGATTTCAATAACTTTCCAAAGTAACCTAGATTTATGTCAAGATGGAGTAACAAGAGTGGGGTATACTCTCCCTCTTGAAACAACCAAAAAATGGTAAAACATATGAAATGACAGTTTTCAGACATTGGACAACAGGCAGCACAAGCGAGCAATTCCTGAAATAGACTAGAAACCCCATGAGTCCTAGCACAGAGATTCCAGATGTCAATGTAGAGAGGAAACTGCAGTCAAATCCAGTGTATTCCCTAAGCAGAAAGAAAAGAATAAAGATTTGAGGGAGCTCAAGCAGCCAGTGTTTCCAGGGTAGAGTTCTAGAAAGAGAATTCCGCATAGAGAGAGAGCTGCAAAGATTGGAAGAGACGCCTGTCCCCACCCTGCTGAGCAGAGCAGAGCAGAGTACCAGTCAGGTGTGCATGTGAGGACACTAACTGCAGCTGGAGAAGTCCCAGAACACACACAGAAGCAGGAATGGAACCGGGAAGAATATGTGTTCCTAATGCCAGAATAGAAAAATGTGTTACTTAGTGGGACACTGTGTAGACAATCAAAAGGGCATCACCTCAGTAGTGGGGCAAAATCAGCCCCAGAGTGAAGGCCACCTGAGCACCACACAGCAATGCTTAGATGCATGGACTGGAAAAATTAAAGCGCTCCCACATGGTTTCACTGTAATCTAGAACAAAAAGCTTGAAACTATTTATAGGAACATAAATATATTCATCACCCAACAAGGCAAAATTTACAAAGTCTAACAACCAATAAAAATGATCAGGCATGTGAAGAAACAGAAAACTATCCATTATGAGAGAAAATCAATCAATAAAAACACGCCCCCAAAATAACACAGAAGATATCATTAATAGACAGGACATTAAAGCAATTATTACAACTATATTCCCTACATTCCTTATGTGCAAGAAAGTAGAGGGTGAAAATTTTAAGAAAATACACGGAAGACATAAAAATGACATCATTCAAACTTCTAGATATCAAAATAAAATATCTGAGATGAAATAGGCAATGGGTGTATTTCAGGCGTACAGATGAAAAGAATCTGTAGCCAGCAGACCCACATGCAATAAACATTAAAGGGGTGTCTTTTAGTAAGGAAAATGACACAGATGGAAATCTAGAATAAAACTAAGAAATAAAAGTCATCATAAAATATTAATATAAATACAGTTTTCTTTTTAAAAAATCTCTTAAAAGATAATTAAGTGTTTGAAGAAAAATAATAACAGCTTATTAAAATGTTTACAATATATGCAAAATATAATTTATGAAACAGTAACACAAGGGAATTGTAAGTATACATTTATAGGGTTCTTATGCTATGCACAAAGTAGTATAATATCACTGGAAGGTAGACAGTATTGAGTATTTAAATTATAATCCCTAAAACCACTACTAAAGAAAATAATTATATATGATAAACCAATGGATATAAACTGAAAACATAAATACCCAATCCAAAATAGAGTACAAGAAAAGAACTAGTGATATAAACAAAAAATAAGAAGCAAGAGGGAAAGTTTAAACCAACTACATCAATCATCACTTATAATAAATGATCTAAATACCACTAATGAAAAACAAATGGATGTTAACTAGATTTATTGTGGTGATCATTCTGCCATATATGTAAACACCTAATCATTAGGTTGTGTACCTGAAAGTAATGTAAAATTATATGTCAATTATATCTCAATTTTAAAACAGGGAAATTTAACATTTTAAGTTGATAAATACAAATAAAATATTAAGGGATTTTTCTCAAAAGTAGGTGGAGATTTAAAAGTAAAAATAGCCAAACACAAAATATTCTATCTCAAAAACCCATCTGAAGTATAAAGAAAGAAAATAAGTGCCATGCTAACTTTAATCAAAAATGCTGCACTGGTTATATTAATATCAAACAAAGTAGATTTTAAGCACAGAATGTTACCAGGGATGAAAAAGATCATTTCCTAGTAATAAAAATTCGATGTACCAAGAAGTCACCATTACTACTAAAAATTTATGTGTCTAATAACAAAGCTTTATGATACATGAAGCACAAACTGATAAAACCAAAGGAGTTTATCCATTTTAGGAAAAGTACACAATTACAGGCAGAGATTTAAACCGCTTTCTATCAATAATGTGCCGAGAAGGTAACAGAAATCACTAAGACTGCAGAAGACTAGAAGCGCTCCGTGGCCTGACTTGACCCAAGCCACGTTACAGAGCTCAACAGATGCACCCTGTCTTCCAGGACACACCAAACCCTGACCAGGCTACACGTATTCTGGACCCTAACACCAGTCTTAGTACATATGAAAGAATTCAAATCATACAAAGTATGTTCTCAAAGAACATGGACTTAAAGTAGAAACTAAGAACAGAGAAAATACCTGAAAAATCCCTAAGTATTTGTAAACTCAATAAAACACTTCAAAAAAGCATTTCCAAAGAGTAAATCTAAAGAAAGAAATTTAAATATTTAAACTGAATGAAAGCCATAAAACAACATATCAAAATCTGTATGGGTGCAGCTTAAGCAGTTTTAAGTGGGATATTTATTATTTCTAATGCCAAAAGCCTATATTATAAAAAAGAAATGTAATCAATTAAAAATCTCACTTTCTACCTTAAGAAACAACAAAAAATATCAAATTAAAGCTCAAGTAAAAATAAAGAATAAAAATGAAAACAAACTAATGGCATAGGAAATGGGAAAAAAAGAACAAAGAAAATCAAGAAACAAAAAGCTGATTCTTTAAGAAAATCGATAAAGTTGAACTAGAGATTTCTCTACGTACATCGATGAGAAATAAAGATGTAAATACCAATATCAGAAATAAGACATCACTACAGTTTTAATAGATATTAAAAGGAAAATAATACAAATAACTCTAGGCCCTTAAAGTTGACAACTTGGAAGAAAAGAATAATTTTATTAAAAGAAACAGACTGTGAGATCTTACTTAAAAAAATAAATAATTGAACAGCCCTACATCTACTATAAAAGTTGAAATTACAGTTAAAAACCCTTTGTCAGTAGAAAACTCCAAGTAAATTCGCATGTAAAATTTCCAGACATTTAGTAAAGAAATATCAATTCTATACAAACTCTTCCAGACAACTGAAGAAGAGGCAATGCTTTCCAAGTTCTTATGGCCTGTGTTATAGCGACACTCAACCAGACAAAATGACGTCACAGGAGACCAGCAGAACAGCATCCCAGGTGCATATACACAGGTGCAAAGATTCTTAACAAACCATTAGCAAATCAAATCCAAACGACCTAAAAATGATAACATGTTAAAAACCAAATGGGGTTTCTACAGGATGCAAGCTTGTATTAAAATTCAAACATTAATCACACAATCCACCATATTAGCGAACTTCAAAAGAGAATTCGTATATAACCAAAGACACTGAAATTGAGAACAAGAGAGGAGAGGGATAGAAATATCCAGGGAAAAGGGGAAGGGACTAGAGCAACAAGTATGAAAGACACATGGACAAAAGCTGGGGAGGGTGGAAATGGGAGGGAGCTGGGGAGGGCTGGGGCAGTGGGATGGGATGGGAGTAGAAAACAGAAAACTGTATAAGAACAACAATTAAAATAAAATTTAAAAAAATAAAATGTTTTAAAAAATGCAAAAAATAAAAGAGAATTCGTGTGAGCATCCTAACAGACATAGAAAAAGTGTTTAATAAAATCCAACATCCTTTTCTGATAGCAACTCTCAGAAAACTAATAATAGAAAGGAACTTCCCCAACCTGATAAAGGAAATCCACAAACCAACAAACAAGAGCTGTTACTGTACCTGATGAGGTGGGTGTGGGTGGGGCGCAGAACAGTGGTGGTGGGAAAACAGAGACAACTGTACTTAAACAACAATAAAAAAAGAAAACCTTTTTTTTAAAGAAAGACTAATGTCTTCAACCGCTACAAGCAAGAATAAGGCACAGATACCTACTCTCAACACTTATATTCAACACGTACTGGAGATTCCAGCTAGTACAGTAAGTTAAATATATACAGTTATGTGAACACACCTCTGGTGGGAATGTGACATGGTACAGCCACTCTGAAGACAAATTGGCAGTGTCTTAAAATTTATACCTACACCTCCTATAATGTGGTGCTCTACTTCTAGGCATTTTCCAAGAGAAATGAAAACATAATTATACAAAGGCTTAAACATAAATATTCACAGCAGCTTTTTCATTTATTTATTTACTTATTTACTTATCTATAATAACTAAATACTAGAACTTACCTAAATGTCCATAAACATGTGAATGGATAAAGTGTGGTTTTTCCATGCAATAGAAGGTTAATCAGCAATAAAAATGACAAACTTTTGAAACAAGGAGCAACAAAAGAATTATAATAAATGGAAAAAGAGAAAAAAGTATGAACTATACATTTTTATTTTTATAGAATCTAGAAAATGCAAACTAATCTACAGTGACAGGAAGCAGATCAATAATTGCTCAAGATTCAGGGTGTGGTTTGGGAGATGAGAGAAGCATTCTGGGAAAGAGCATTTTGGTGGTGATGGACGAGTTCACTGTTACAATAATGGTGATAGTCTTAGGGATACATGTGCATGTCAAAACTTATGAAATTTTAATTTAGACATAAACATATGTAGTCTACTGGGTGTCAGTTTTACCCTTAAAAAGATGAAAAAGTTCATCTGAAGTTCAAATAAAACACATAAGCCGTTGGGCCTACAAGAGCACTCTTTCCACTCAAATTTCCCTCACTATCAGGAGGAGAAAAGAACGGCCACCCGGGGGTGTCCAGCTGGTGCCAGGCTTCATGACTGGCGCTTGAGTAACTTCATCCAGTGAGGTCGCACAGCCTTCCAAGGTGTACTCTGTCGCACAGCCAGGAAAGGTGAGTCTCCAGGGGGTCAGGATTGTCCACATCACACAGAGAGAGAAGGTCTGGGAGCCAGCGCATGGCTTTCTCAGGTGCAATGAGCCGATGGTGACACGAGAGAGCCTTGCCTGACTGATGGCTTCCGGTCTGTCTAGACCTGCTATCCTGGCTGGACAGGACAGGAGTGGGTGTGGGCCTGTTCCTCCGCAGTCCATTTCCTAACGCCTGTCCCCAAACCAGGACCAAGCCACAAGGACTCTAGTCCTTCCTCAGGCTCCCATCAACTAATTTTTGTCTAAAATCAAGAAATGAGTGGTACTAGCTTTGACCAGTGTCCAGTTGCCTTTCTCAGGGTGGCGTTGGGGTTGCTTTTTCATCAGGTATACTTTCAGGGCCACAAGTCTAGTGACCAGGTCTGCGTCCAGGTGGCTGGAGTCCAAGTCCAGCCCCGAGCCCACATTCGTGGCTGCCCCTCACCTCCTGCCCCTGGACAGCCTTTCCAAAGCTTTGGCTGAAAGGCAAAGTGTTGACTTTAGAATTTCACATCATGATTCATCAATAATTAAAATATATCCTTACAGTAAATATGAATTAATTTAGAGAACAAGTGTCTACTTCAATATTTCCATCCTCTATTAAAGTGCTATCAGTATCAAAAAGGCTCAAGCCCTGTTCTTCCCCTTGCTATGCGCCTCGTGCAAAGTTGTGCGGTGACAAGGGCTGCAGCAGCCCTCAGAGCCAACTCTCCTCCACAGGAGGGGAGACCTTGATGATTGGGTCCATTTCTGCCAGGGATGCTGTGTGGGAGAACAAATCGGGGAGTGTTTCTGCTGCCCCTCCTTTGCGCAGTCTCCTTTCTCCTTTCTCATGTGCTGTCAAAGGCAGTCACCTCTGGGAAAGGAGAAGCACCTCGCATTTCCCTGAAAGACCAGGTGGCAGGCCCGCTGCTGTGCTTCCCGAGAGAAAGGCCAAGGAGAGAGGAGGACTGGCACACCTCATTCTCACGTCCATGGCTGCAGCGCCGAGTGCAGCTGAGAACTGGACTTCCTGTGAACACAATTTTATTCTACTTGGCTGGAGAAATGCCTTGGCCAGGTGCCAGACTTGGCAATGAGGCTCAGGAAGAAGAGCCACCCCTTTTTCTCCCATACAGCATGGCCAAGAGACTGGAGACTGACCTGTGTCAGACCCAGAGCCCATTAGGTGAGAGAGGCACGTGCACTAATTAGGTAATCTCCAGGCCACTGCCCAGGATGCAGGCCTGCAGAGCTGACCACGTCCTCACAGGAGGGCGTGGGAAAATGGGCTTCAAAGGCATCAGGAAATTTATTGTGGTCACAGCCATGGGCAGCCTGGTTTACAAGAGACACAAATGCTTGGAAAGAAGGGCTGTAAATTATTTCTCGGTGTCTCTCTGTGCCTTGGCAGTCTGTCTCATTAGCTCTCACAGACAGCAATTAATGTGCACCCAGAGCCTAATTCCAGGGCAGACCTCTCTGAGTCTTAAATGAGCACCATAAACAAATGATTTGTATCCTATAATTGGCAACAAAATACAAATTCACCAGTGACTATTAAAACACTGTTATTTAACTAAAGTGCAAGAAAGCTATTAATAAAACTGGGACAGCAGTCGCCACACCTGTCAATGATCGACAGCCTCCTCCAGAGTCCTGCCCAAAAGGAAGGTGGTTCGCTGAAGTGTTGCCCATGCCGCACGGAGCCCTGCCCCCTGCTGTCTTCATAAATGTGCAGGAAATGTAACCATATCTGCTCAGATTGAGTTTGCAAAATAAAATCTCAAGCTCCCCTCTCCAAATTTTCTCTGCATCTCTAGCTGCTGAGCCTCCCAGGAACTTGGGATCCAGAAGCTTTGGGTGCTGGGTGCTGAGATCTTCCTACCCAGCTCAGGTGTCGCAAACCTCACAGGTTTTTAATTCTTAGTTTATCACATAGGCCCTCCAAAATTCTCCAAGTTCTGACTGCGAGCTATTTTTTGCTGTGCCTGTGAGATTATCACCTGTGACAAATGGGCTCACTTAGATTTGTTCACATGTGTTTCAAGTGCCTGTGTGCCCCTAATTCTGCACAAGAGAACAGCACACCTGTCCGTGCAGGCATATTTGCTAGAGGAGACCCTGTGGGCACTAACACAGAGAGCAGAAGGATGTGGTCACTGAGGCTATCAGCCCAGGGAGCGGGCAGTTCTAAATCTCAACTTCTTGGTGAGGATCTAGGTTCCCAGGGAACAGAGACATGAGGGGTGACATGGATCCTATCCAGCAGAGTATTCTGTTCACCACAGGCAAACTCTTCAATTTACCCAAGTCCACATTCACTGCATTATCCCAAACCCTCCAGATGGCTCTGAGACTCCCCAGTGCTGGTGGCAGCTCTAGCAGGTGTGGCTGAGGAGGGCTCCTGCCCAGAGCCTCCCTGTGACCCTGGCTCTGCCTTGGCTCAGCTTGAACCTGCCTTGTCTGGGAACACCTGAGAAGGTGGGAAAGACTCAGGCTCACTGGAGGTGCATGAATTCACCCCACAGTGGGGCTGGCTGGTAAAAATCCTCCAAGTTCAGGTCTGGCCTGTGATAACAAGCCTGCCCTCATGGTCAAGCCAGGTAGAGAAGCTGGATCAGCTGGGCACAGCCAGAGCAACACCTAGCAGTCAGTTCCCTATGAAGTGGGACCCACTTTCTTCAGCCCACGTGGGAGCTGAGTTCATGCAGAGGGAGGGCCTGCAAGTGCACAGCCCGTGTGGTGATGTGAGTGCCCAAGGAAGATACAAGGGGTGAGGCAGAGAGTAAAGGCAACTATGAACTCAAGCATTTATGTGGGGGAAATACCCATGCCATTATCCTCACATGTGGGCAGCCAGCCCCAAAATGGTCACGTCCAGCCTTGCAGGCTAAGCCCCCAGGCCCGGGTCTTGGCTCCTTACTATCCACCATGTGCCCACAACCCCACCTTCTGTAGTCAGGTAGCCACTGAGGTCCTCATTCCACTGGCCTTTGCCTTTCAATACAGAATTTAGGAACCTGGAAATATTCCAGGACCCTAAAGAATGGAGCAGTAACTGCCAACCCCAGGAGCTGCCATGGGCTGGGACAGGAGGGAGGTGGAAGTGGCTTAGACCATCTGCGAGGCCCAGCCACTCTCTGAATACATCTGTCACCTCACCTGACTGAGCCTGGTCTGCCCCCAGGGCTATGGGTGAGGCAGGATATGGACTGAGAATAGTGTGGCTGCCCCTGGGGAATTCACTACCTCCCCCAAGATGGAAAGCCCACCAGAAGTCAGCACTGGATATGGGACAATGAACAGTCACCAGTACTGGAGGGAGCTGAAGGCTGGCAGGGCAAAGACATTCTCTGTGATCCCAAGACTCTCACATCCAAAGGGGGCAGGGGTACCTGCAGAAAACACAGAAAGCCAGAATTTGGGCCCAGGTTGCCCCTCCTTCCAGGCCCCAAGGTCACTGAGCTCACACTCCAGAGATTGGAAGAGAAAACCTGGTTCCTACCTTCCACACACGAAACTGATTGAAAGATACCGTGGCTTTCCCAGTCCCTGTTCTCTCAGCTTCTGGCTAGATGTAGCTACTTATCTATACAAGCTTTCTGCATGGCGGGTCGTTTAAATCATTTGCTTAAAGGCTGTATTTCATTCACATTCAAATTCAGTTATTTGAAATAAATTTACTTTTAAATAAATCATACGATGTATGCATTACAAATCACAGTCATTATGCTTAGGGAAAATGACAGGCTCTGACTTACGAATAAATCAGGCATTTTCCCAGCAAGTGATCAAATGATAAATTGGCACTGATGCTCGGCTCACTTCTTATCCAGAATTCCATCTGCAGCAGTCAACACACCTTCAGAAGGTCCGACCCGCTACAGCCACCGCGTCGTGCCTGGGCAGAGCTGCTCTCCGGGGTACAAGTCGGAGCACTGAACCCCACATTTCTTTAATTCTCTGCCCAGTTCATCTGCTTGTTCCAAGGAACAAAGAAGAGAGATGGAGAGATTTCCACACTATTTCGGGCCCATAACCTGTGTAATTTTGTGTTTTCCTCCTTGCCTTTCCTGGAACCCGTTTAAGTGCCTCAGGGCACAGCAGTACCAGTACGGATTTACCTGACATGGAAAACAGTCGAGAAGCAAACAAATGGTATTCACCAGCTTAAGTAATTAAGAACATTGATTAACAAAAATGTTCTTTCTAAAAAAAAATTGAAAGAATACTTCTAATATCTGCTTCACTGATTTTAAACAGCATAAGGAAACCTCAAGAAAAATACCCTGTTGTCTTGAACGTGATTAAAAACAGGGACTCAGAGAGACACAGACAGAGAGACACAGACAGAGACAGAAGAGGACAGAGGAGACAGAGAGACACACAGAGAGAGGGAGGAGGGGAGCTTAGTTCCCTCGATCACCGATCACCGGATCACCGGTTCCCAGGTCAGTCCACAGACCAGTGGCAGCAGCACCTGGATTCCTGCTGGAAACGCAAATTCTCACCTCCCCTCACCCCTGACCTGGTGAACCTAAAATTCTGAGGGCAAGCTGGGTGGGAGAGCCTCTGGGAGGTTCCGGTGCACTCTCCAGCGTGGGAACGGCTGTCCTGAGTCTGGGCTGGCCTGCCCTGCTTGTGGCTGTGCCCCTGGTCATCTGTCCCTCTCTCCCTGCCAGGCCCTGTGGGGTTCAGAGGCAGGTGGCCCAGCCTGGGCATGGTTGAAAGGAGGATGGCTGTCCCAGCTGGCCTCCCAGTGGTGTCCCAAAGCTGCAAGGCCAGTACTGCCAGGCCACTCCTCCTGGGCTGGCTGGAAGGCCCGGGAGGGGGAGAGGGCCGCACCCGGGAGCAGAGGCTCTGTGCTGCCGTCTGCAGATCCAGTGAGGAAGCTCCCAGAAGGCCTTCCCTCAAAGGTCATCCTTCCAACACCTGCCTGGGAACCCCCTGGGGTGCATTTGAAATGCGCGTTCCTACCAGCATGCCAGATGTTCCATGCTGTGCCCTTCTTTGCTGGATTTCTGCGACTAAGTAGGAGAAAGTGCCACCTGAGAAAGTGGGCCAGGGGTGGCTACCCAGGAGGGCAAGAGGAGGCTGGGAATAAACAGAATCTCCCCAGACACCATCCCCTTCTGAATTGATTTAGAAATGTAAGACACTATAATTTGTAAGTTAATCACAAAGGTACAAAATATCATTAACAACAATACAATGATAATCATAAAAGTATTCTTAAACAAGTAAAATAATTAAGCGCTATAAGCACATTAAAAAGTGCCTTAGACAATCTGGCAAACTGATGCTGGAAGGATGAACTGTGAGAAGCAGGACGTTCGGGAAGCATGAGGACTGGGGCCTTTGGGACACTGAACTGCCATCAAGTCACAGTAATTCAATCAGCGAGTTTACAGCACCTGGGCAGCACTCCTGGCCCTGAGTGACACCCTGTCCTCACACAAGCGGAGAAACTGGCAGGTCCTGCAGCCTGCACAGCACATCATCCATCACAGTTTTTTCCAGATCATTCAAAGCTTTCAATGTAGCCCAATAAGGGTGCAAAATACTAGAAAAAAATATCTGTGAAGATTTAAATGAACTTAGAATGGAGGGAGATATTTCAAAACACATCAACAACTGCAGAAATTGTCCAAATATGTTTCACAGGTTTGACTAAATAAAAATGAAATTCTATAGTTTATGGAAAAGCCCAGTAAATAAAGATAAAAGAGACAAAACTTATGAAGTACACTTCCTTCACCAATGGCAGGAAAAGGCTGGGGGACCCACCACCTGTCTCTCAACCACAATACAAGACCCGCAGCGGAAAAACAGGCAAATGTTTCATGAAAGTCAGTTCACCAAAAAATGTAAGAAAACACTTACAAGCATTAATATTGGAAAAATTGCACCTCCACACCATACATGTCTCCAAAACCGGCACTAACTGCATCAACTTAGGAAACAGGTCCAAGAAAACTGAAACGTATCGACACTATTGCACATTTTGCAGCCAGGGGGATGACATAAGAGAAAATTACGGGAGAGTCGTTCGATGTATCTTTTTCCTAATGGATAAAGTTTACAAAACAATCTAAAAAAAAAGCACTGCATTTTTGCTACGCTCATCTGAAAAAAATAAAGAACATAATTTTTCAGTGATTATATCTAGGTGGTTAGGAACGCAACATTATTATTTCCATCTGATTTCTACTTGACAACGTGATGACATTTTTAGTTAGCTTATCACATGTATACCAAGAAAAATAAAGGTGATAAAAAAAGACTTCCCAAAGTTCCATTTCTATCCTCTGGCAGATGATGGCATCCTAGAAAACGTGTGTCAGACCCCACCAAGCACCTGGAAAAAACCCGGACGCGCCCGGAAACTCAACCTTCCCCCGCATCCCTGCTCCATCCAGATTTTCATATAAAACATTGCAGCAAATCACAGCCCTGCTCTTTGACCACTCGGAGGTAGAAGATGGAAACACTGTGGCACACCGAGAAGTCAGCGTTGATGTGCAAGTAGAAAGGGTTACTGTTAGCACTGCGCCGTTCACAGAGCCCGTAGAGAGTGTGCCAAGACAGACTTTGTGTTTGAGTATCTGTTCACCCTTATTATCCAGATTCTTAGTCTGTAGAAATGACTCTCAATGAACTTTCACGGTCCTGCTCTTAGGTGACCTTTAAACAAGTCCCCATGGAGAAGAGCCCTCGTCTGGGTAAGCAGTCTAAATCTCCCTCCTGTCACAATGTGGCTGCGCTATAAATAACCCAGACTTCTACGTCTGTGCAATTCCATAATTTCTCTGTCTTCTCCCCCAGGGCTGAGTGCTCCTTCTACAAATAGCAGCCAAGAGCCACGTGAAGCCAGTTTACAGAGTCCCCAGACCATGCCGAGACTCCTCGACCGCAGATAAGATGAACAACCGGTGCACAGTCCCTCTCTGGCGCGGCCTCTGATTCGTGGACTCCAGGGCTCCAGAGAAACGCAGCACAATTGCCAACAGGCTTCATTGAAATGAAAACATCATTTTTCCTTCCGTCCATCTCAGGGAAGTCTGAAACTGCCTCTGATAATTAATCCACCGAGAGAAATCAATACTACCACTGGGCGAAGACGAAACAACCCATAGCCGAATAAACTTTTCAGTGACGCTTCAGCAGTTTCGCAAGCACACGGTGTTCGCTGCAGACATGGAGTCTAAATAAATGTTGCTTTCTCTCCCCAAATAATCCCACCCGAAAAGCCAATTACCCCGAACCATTTTACGTTGTGCACCACTTTTGTTATAAAGACAGTCTTTGTTCTCCAAATGTGGACCAGTTGGCTTTCTTTTTCCCATTAGGTCCAGAAATGAGTCTACAATCTGATAGTTGCAAATAGATGGAAAGAAATAGGTTCAAATGTGAATGATTTATGAGGATGAAAAAATTCAGGTTTGTCCTGTGGGCCATTCATAAATCCAGTGTGGTTTCTGGTTTTTCTGTTTTGTTTTCTTTTCTGATTTTGGGTTTTGCTTTAGATTTTGCTTTTTCAAATATTGCTTACCTTTCAAAAGCCAAGTGGAGCCAGCAGCATACACTGACCAGGCTACTGCTCCTCACAAAGTGTTACAGCATCGGGGAGACAGAGGATGAAGTTTAGATCGTTTGTTCAGAAGGTGCAATTGAGTGGGCAGTGGTTTGCAGGACCATGATTCACGGAGGAGTGATGTTTGACCTGAATGGTGGACTTAAGATGACACATTATTAAGCTTCAGTGAGAGAAGTATCACAACAGCAAGTGGTTACTGCTAACCAGGCTCTTGGGTCAGCTGTTGCCCCATTCAGCTCCAGCAATTTGGGCCACCACCTGCTTTGCTGTAAGCAAAGGGAAGGAGGGAAGGAGGCTGCTTGGCAGGTCACATGGTTTTCTTACTCAATCCTCACAGCAACCCTTAGGGTAGGTCTATATCAGCTCACGTGTGCAACCAGGATACTAGGTCTGCCTCTTGTTGGCTGTGCAACCCTGGGCAAATTGGTTGCCCTCTCTGTGCCTCAGTTTCCTCTTCTATAAGACTAATACCTCTCTCCTGGGGTTGCCATGAGGATTAATGAAGCACTGTCTGAAATAGGGTGTAGAACAGGCTTGCGGTATGGCAAGAGACAGAGATTTGTTAGTTACGGCAATTGTTATCCCAGAAAGACCAAATCACTTGCTCAAATTTACCATGAGGATGTGTCAGAAAAGAACTCGACTATGCCATTCAGACTCAAAACTCCATACACTTTCCATTGTTTCTAGAAGTGGAGAGAGGATGAAAGAAAGCCCTTGCTTAAGCTTACCTTAAAAATGGTTTGTAAGGCATTCGATGCTATGAATTCTCTCAAAAACAGAGGGTCTCTCTGAAGAGCAGAGCCAAATACAGCCGGCATGCGGTTGTTCTCACCTTCCAGCCCTTGGTTTCCTCCTACCAGAAAAATGTGAGATTTACTGACTATCTAATCAAGTTTCCCATTATCTAACTAATATGTTTTAAATTTTAAAATTGGGGCAGGGGTAAAACAAGTACGAAGGAAACACATTCGAAGCGCTAACTGAAAAGAAAGAGGAAATATCCCGCCACTCAAGAAAGCAGCTCTGACATCCCTTTTCAGTCCTTCCTGCATGATCCTGGGCAATCGGTCTGAAATTTTTGTGTAATGACATTAAGTAAGATAATCATAGGCAGTTTTAGCCACAAATTAAACATTGTTCTAAATTGACAGTCTATGTATACTGTGTATACTGTCGACTTTGAAAAAAACCAGCAGCAGAAAACAAAAGTTCACGTCTGCTGGGAAAAAATAACATCCTTTCACGTAGGGACCGAGCTTCCTGCTCAACCATTTCTATTTCCATCCTCGGTACCAGAAACATATTTACATAAGTAATATTTTTCCTGAGGTCTCCACCAGTCTGATTCATCACGTAGAATTCTGGGATGAAGTTTTTACCTGACCCTTCAAACCTCCCCCTTCACATAGTGATTTCAGAGCTTTGAGTTTGCATTTGGCAAAAGGCAATGGCCGTAGTAACGCTTAAAAGGAGGTGGTGTTAATTATCCATAGACATCCAGAGCTACAGGATAATTCATTGGTTGCACCTCTGTTCCTTGCAAAAGGCATTTGAGGAAGATATTACACATCTCAGAGCAGAGGGCTCAGTTCATTATAACTGATGTGCAGAGAGTCTGCCTCTGAGATTTCTCTCCACTCCTTCCTCCTTTCGACACACTGAAGTTTTCCCTGGAGTTCAGAACAGATTGAAATGATTTTGGAATCTCCCTCTGGGGAGATGTGAAAGCTCTTTTCTTAGCAGAAGTTGGTTTTCCACTATTGATCTGCGTGCCGCTCACCTACAGCTGCAGTGCCCCGGTACCAGCGTTTAATTTATGAGCCACTTGGCAGCAAGGCTGACTCCAATTACAATCATTATCTTGACAAATACTGAAAGCACCAGGCAGAGCACGTCCCGGGCACTGGTGCTCTTTTCCCACACCTTCCCTGTCCCTGGAGCAAGGGGGTCTGGATGGAGAGGCTTGGCCCTGAGGGGAGTTATGTCCAGGCCTCCCTGCCATGGTTCCATGGGTCTCAGTGGCCCTGCATTTGCAGCTTCACCTCCAGCTCTGAAGGAAGGAAGCCAGGAGAACAACGTGGGGCAGACAAGGGATCAGGTGGAAGAAGCTCAGCAGATGCTCCTTGATAGCACACGGGGGTCCTCAGGGGGCCAGAGGTGGTCACAAAGCAAGAACAAAGCTCAGCAAACTGCCCAGAGCCATGGCCCCAGCAATTGCTCCACTGTGGCATGACAGAGGCCCCTGATAAAGGGCAGGCCTGGCCACCGTCTGGGGCCCCATCCACAGCAGCTCCTGACTGCCCAAGAGAGGCACCTCCCTCCCACACGTGTCCTTCCTTCTTGCCCACCATGGACAATGGCCAGGAGCCGTGGCCAGAGAACCTGTGTCCAAACTGGGTGAACTCCAACTTGAAGGATGTGTGCTACCCAGGAGCTGCCTCAGTTCCCTACATGCAAAAGCTGTTATTCTTCTGCTACAAGTAGCAGTCGTGTCTGAGTGCTCTGATTTGCGAGGCTTTGGCCCGCCTTGTCCACTTAAAAGATCATTCATCACCACCCCAGTTTATAAATCAAGGCGGCCGGCTCACTGCGCACCACGATGAGGTCGAAGCGCCCAGAAGTACTTAGCCAATTCCCAGCCCCGGCCCGGGGGTGCCTCTCTCTCCGCCTCCAGCAGCCAGACCATCCATCATCCCGCACCCACCGAGGCAGAATGACGCTGACAAAAGAATGCCTGGGAGCCAAACAATATGATCCGTTAAGACTCGGGGATGGGGAGCTTTTTAAAATTTCCAACCAGTCCCTTAGCCTTTTGTGTTAACAAAACCTATTCATTTCGGGATTTGGCAGTTCAAATTATTTCAGACAAGACCTCAAGACAAATGGTGATTTGATAGAGTCACACAAGCGCAAGTGGCAGCAAGGGGAAAAAATGGATGCTGCTGACAGGCAGGCGCTGAGAAGGCGAATCTGGGTGGGGTCCTGGCATGCCACCACTGCCGCCAGTGCTTTCCAGAAATGGGACACCTTCTAGAAACCTTGAACAACAGTTCCCCAGACTGTTTGAGGTTGGAGAATGTTGTGCAATGCTTTTTTTTTTTTTAGTTATCTATGACCAGTCAAAATCAAGATAGCAATTATTTTCTTCCTATTCTGTATCACCTGCTATGCTGTTCTTCACATATTTTAGGCAGGATTTTTTTGTATTTCCTGCAAAAAGAAACATAAATTGTCCATTGTCCCAAAGAAAGAGAGAGTGACGAGTCTAAGTGGAATAGACAGTTCCCATCACCCCTCACACTCACTGAGAGTCATTTGCAAAGGCTGGAAAATTGTGTCTGAAGCAATGTAATGACATGTAATGATTTCCTGTTGTGATGTCAATGAGAAGCATGTCCACTGTGGTGATTTCCGTGGCCTGCAATTGGAGGGGCAAGGTGGCCATGAGGGAGGAGAGGGAGAAGGGATGGGAAGGTCCTTGGTCTGATCTCTGGATTGAGAAACTAATGAAGACATAACCGTGATGAGCAGGTGGAGGGCCCACCTGGATAGTTACTCTGGTTTGCTTCCCCATCAGTCTGGTATAAAGGTCTCCTACTGCACATCCAACCGCAGAATCATGGATCACAGGGACACAAAACAGCTCTGCAGCTAGAGGGTGGGTGAGCTGGGACGTGAGCCTTTCATGTGAAAATCACCAACACTATAGCACACTAAATATTTTAAACCTCAAGTTGCCTCAAATGAAGAAAACACCACATCTAGAAAGAAGAAAGTGTTTGTACCTGACTACCTACTCTTGTGTCAGAGTGCGCTGTGTTGTGGGAATTCGTGAACATCACAGTTATTTTATAGATCAGCCCAGGATAAATGAAGTGCCTTCTCACACACGCATGGCATTTCCCTATTTCTCCTCTCTTGAGCTGAAAGGAAATAGTGATGTTTTCTTACTTATTAATTTGGTACCTCACCTTCCTGGAAAAAGTGGCCCAAAAATGGTACCCTACCCCAGGAATATGCACAAGCTGGTGCCTCCAGCAGACTCAATGTAACAGAACATTTTATCCAAAAAGACAAGCATGATCCTACAGCCACCAGAGCTGGGTTCACACTCCCTGTGGCTCCTGAGGGACCAGGACTGGGTCTGCATTGCTCACCAAAATTATGTCAAAATAAATCAGTGGCTTCTCTGAGTCTCGCAGGCTGGTCTCCTTTTCCAGTTCTGTCATCATTTGTCCTACCTTCCTGGACATAACTTGTCACTGGAAAATGAGCCATCTTGCTTGGGAAGTCTGTTCCACATCTGCACTAATTGAAAAAACAGTTCTTTCCCCAGCAAGCATGTTGTGGAGCTGTTTTTGTCTGTCGTTCTGGGAAGCAGACTCTAGAATTGCCTGCCATCGTCTGTGTGCTGAGCCCAGGGGCACTGTCCTGTCCAGACTCGCTCTGTTGGCCCATGGTGAATTGTGCTGAGCTTCCCATTTCACAAGTATGTGTAATAATAGCCTTTCAATGAACACCGAGTCATGAAATCACTAAGTTAAGTTTCTTCCTTTCCCCCGGACTGAGGGGTGGACTGTCCATACCAGTTTCAAACTGGCCCACCCAGGCCCTGCCCTGCACTCAGACCTGCCCATGGCAGAAGCAGTAAAGCCAGAGTTCTTTGCCCTCCCATTTCACAATCGTCCCCATTGGTGCTTAATTTGCACTAACCCCTGACCTGCTTCCTCTTTTCCCCAGCCTGCTCAGGGTAGGGACAGGGATGAACAAAGTTTGTTCATGTGAGAATATCAGTGACTTTAAAATATTAAAGTGTTGCCTGTGTCACTCTCATGTGTTATTTTCAAACATTCAGAGTCCCCATTGGCTAACATAAAGAAATATATATCTAATTATGAAGTTCTAAGCATCCATGACTGTGTTTGTGTTTTCATTGCTACACAACAAATTTCCACAAATGCTTAAGATGACGTGTGTTTGTGATCTCCTGGCTCAGTGGGTCAAGGACCGTGGCAGGCTCAGCTGGGGCCCCTGACAGAGCACCACCAGACTGCAATCCAGGTGGACCGATTTCTCACCTGGAGGCTGGATTGCAGATGAATCTGCTTCCAATCTCATTCTGGATGTTGGCAGAACTGGTATCCCAGTGGCTGACTGAGGGCCCCACTTTTGTTGGCCTCAGCTGGGGGCCCCTTCAGATCCTCAGGACTGCCCAGCTCCTTGTTGTATGCAGTCACTCAATAGGGTCACTCATTTCAGCAAGCCCGCAAAAGTCTCTCTGCGGTGTGCTGAGATGTAAGGTAACAGTCATAAGAGAACGTCCCACCCATTTTACCACATAACATGGCTGGAAACCAGTCCCAGCCCTCGATCTACACTCCAGGGTCAGGGACTACAGAAAGGCTTAAAAGCAGGAGGCAGAGGTCATGGGGTCACCTTTGGGCCAACCTGCCTACTGCACAATGAGTTGTCTCCCCATAAATGCCTGCCCCCTCGTATATTTAAGACAGGCCTTGTACAGAGCTTGCTTCTAGGGTCTTTTTGCCTCCATGTCTACAAGAGGGTGACCCTGTCCCCTGGACAGTAGACTGGACAATCTGGTCAGTCAACTCATGACAGCGGTCTCCCAGCTCACCCAATTGGAGAGCCAGTGTGTGCCACTATTCCATGTCTATGGGCAGCAAAAATTGCCCAAGGAATGCTCTACACCATCCTGCAAATTAGGCTATTTGCACCCTGCAAATAGACTCTAGCAAAACCAAACGCAGAGAATGTTTACTGAGTGTACAGGGTGTGAAAACCACCAGGAGCCAGGGGAGGGGATGCAGCACCTAGTTTGGTGGTCAACAAATATTTTCTCCATGAAAACCCAGAAGAAGAACGATATGGTGAGTTAGCCATCTGCTGTGAGTCCTTCGAAACAACTGGTTCCCACTAGAGGCAAACCTGGAGATATTGCTGGTTAGATTTCAGGCCACAGTAAATCAGGTCTCTACTGTAAAGTGGGTGGTTAGTAATCTTTCTGATGGTGGAAGGTCTTGCCTTCAGTTTTCAAGAAACACATCTGTGAAGTGCAGTAACACAAAGTACAATAAAGTGAGGAACATCTGCATAGAGACCTGCACAGAGCACTCTGCTCGTAAGATGCTGCCAACAGTTGAGCAGGGGAATGCTATTACCTTCAATCTCACTCAGAACCTCTGAGGATGGAGCCTAAAAATCATCCTGAGCAAGTTCTCAAATCTGAGAACCACTGGCCCAGATCCAGGTGACAGCCTTGTTACAAACACGTGTGCACAAACATGACCTTGCATTCATACCATGTGTGTGTGCACACTCAAACACACATGAAAATGCAGCCCTGTCACCATCTGCTGTCACCAGATGCTGCCTCCATTCCATGCGGACCACACTGAAGACATTGTCTACAGAAAGTATTGCTTACATTTTTGTGTTTATTGGCATTTAAGGGTTTTATGGTGTTATATTATCACTTGGTATACTTTTGTGAAAAAATTATAGACCAAGGAGAAGCAATTATGCACAGAGTATAAATTACAAAATTATAAAATAACTTTTATAGACATATTTAATTATAAGGACAGAGAGTGAGTTGCAGCATCTTTATTTGTACATTGCAAGTAGAAAGAAACATCTGCGCTCCTTTTAATCTTTACAAAAAGTAGTGGGAACTTCATCAAGCCCATTAACTTAATTAATCAGGAAAAAACCCTTGACCTGTGATGATTCTGGAAAAGGGTCAGGATGAAGCGGCCTGTTCCATGGACAGAGACAGCATCCAGCCTGGCCATTCAAGCCTCTTTCTTATTCTTTCTTAGGGCCCATGAATTTCTGCTGGAGTCTATGCTCCAGCCTCAGTGGCCTTGTCTCAGGTCTGGCCTTATTCTCAGATCTGAGGTGGATCAGTGGGACTTCAGCACAAGGAAGTTCTTCTGCAATGTCATGTGCTTGACAAGTAACCAAGATTTGAAATTCTTGTACTGCCTCTTGTGGGGTTTATGGCAGAAAGTGGGAGCATAACACTCATCCCAAACGTGAGTGAGCAGGAACAAACCCCACTTGTAAAGAAGTGTCTAGAACTTTAGTAAAAGCAGCCATTAAAGATGGTACCAAAATCAAACCAGAAAGGAGAGAAAGATAAGAAAACTATGGCTGTGGTTATGGATGTTCATGCTCTCAGTCACCAAATACTGAGTCATCTTCTGAGACCCATGCCCCAGACCTACAGGTTCTGATAACCAGGAGAGCAGGTATAAGGAACTGCCCCTGTAAGAATGAGTCAGGGGATCCAGGGCAAAAACATGGCAGGCAGGTGGAAGCAGCAGGCAGGTCTGCAGCTGGAAGGCAAGGTGAGGATGGCTGAGGTGCAGGATGAGGCCAGGGCTGCAGGCAGGGCCGACACAGGGCAGCTTGCAGGTCAAAGTGCAAGCTGAGAAGTATTTCCAGTGCAATGGAAATCTTCTGGGTGGTTTTAACTGGACAGTAATGTGGTTTGAGTGGTTAATTAATAATGTGTCTGGCCCTGGCTGGTGTAGCTCAGTGGATTGAGTTCGGGCTGTGAACCAAAGGGTCGTGGTTCGATTCCCAGTCAGGCAGGGCATATTCCTGGGTTGCAGGCCAGGTCCCCAGTGGGGGCCGTGTGGGAGGCAACCACACACTGATGTTTCTCTCCCTCTCTTTCTCCTTCCCTTCCCCTCTCTCAAAAAATAAAGAAATAAAATATTTAAAAAATAAAATAAAATAAAATAATGTGTCTGGCTTCTGTGTGAGAATGGAAGTGGGAGCTGTCACAGTGGTCACAGCAAAAGCCCATGTGGCTGGACCTCAGGAGAATGCAATTAGATAAAGAGAAACAGGTGTGCAATGGGTTTTGGAGGTGGAGTCAGTGGGACTTGCCAATGGATGGAAGTAGGACATGAGGAATGGAAACCATCATAAAAGAAGGAGCTCCTAAAGATGACACATCTGACTGTCAAATTCTCCCACTGAGCAGAGCAGGCTGTGTGGAAAATCAAGGGTCACTGTACCAGGAAAAAAAAATCCCTGTAGTTTTGAGGCAGGATAGTAAGAAGCTAGGAAAATTCCTGGGCAAGTGGCATGAGGAAACTGGGACAAGAAAATCAAACACAGCCAAACATTTTGAGCAACTTAAAACTGTTGCTCAGTCGTTAAAATTGTCTGTCCCTTTAAAAACTGGACAGACCCAAGACAAAAGTAAAACTGTTTAGCAGACCAAAGAATATTTCCAAACTCCCTATGCATTCATTCTGATGCATCAGCATATTAAAACTGCAACTAGAAAACTAGTGAATATTCTGCTAAAACACTTCCCTAAGATTCTCACCTGCAGGGAAAGATGATAAGCCTTCAGAACAAAGGTGCCATGAGGGCTCACCCCAGAGCATGCCCATGCCCCTTCTCAGACACGGACTTTTTATTTCCTCCTGAACTCTAAGGGTCCCAAGGAGACTTGCAGCCAGGGGAGCAGTGGGCAGTGGCAGCTTGACCTAGGCTTACCACCTGATCCTGTCTCCAGGGCTCCCTTTCTCCCGACTTCCCAGGGAGCTAACAGCCGCCCCGCCTTGGCTCACTCCTTTCCTATAATGTTTCTGGGGAGCCAAAGCAGCCCTGCATAGGCTTTCTCTTGCTGCTTCTTCTACCCTAAGGCTTTCCCTGTTTCACTGTCTCCAGCCTTAATCAGTATGTCCTCAAACTTACCTGAACATGTGTTGTGAAATCTTTCCTACTCAAAGTCAAGAACCCACATGCTACATGACAGCCTGAGGCAGACCCACTCCAGGCCAGTGCCTGTGTAGTAACAGTCTTACAGACAAGGTTATGAGTACCTCAAGGCCAACCTAAAACATCTGGTCATGTGACCAAACCCTGGGGAATATTTGGGAATATCCCAACCAGGACTGGGAGCAAGACATTCTTGTCCATGTAATGATGAGCATGGAGGGGAAAGCCCTCAGCAGCGGTGAGGCCTGTGCGTGGGATTGAAAGGCACCCTGATGGGATCAACCCAGTCTGTTCAATGTGTCTTTCCTCCAAATGATGGAGGCTGGTCACTTCTACATACTTGACACAGAGCTGTCTGCAGCATGAATATATGGCTGGTTATTTTCCTACGTCTACTTGAACTCATATATCTGTACATTCATCTGCTGTGTTTTCATCATTCCTTTTCAATAACATATGAATGTAGCTCTGTAAAGAAAAACAGGACCCCCTGCAAACCTTGCCCATTCCTCAGGGTACACTTCTGGTGTCACCTACCTTCCACCTCACTCAAAATCTCCCTTAAAATCAGATGAATGCATGAAGCCCAAAGATGTCAGCTGTCCCCTCCTGCCACTCTGTGCTCTCTCTCTGGCCTTGATACATGGTGATAGCCTGAAGCCCTTCCTGGAAAGCAGCAAAGAGCCTGGAAGCTGCAGCTATCAGGGACACCAAGGTCTCTTCTCCTGGGGAGGCTTGGCACGTACAGAGCTCTGTCTGTAAGCACTGGCCTCAAGTGTCCCTCAGGTGGACACAATTCCCATGTTGAAGATGAGGGTAGGGAGTCTCAGTCTGATGGAATACTTGTCCTGGTCACACAGTGGGGACATGGCAACATCCAAAACTGAAGAAAAGTATTACTGTGTAGATTGTGGTTTGTATGCCTGGAAAACAAATAATACTAAAATACAAAGACAAATTTAAAATACTTTTCCTATTTAAAAACTACCCTGACTGGTATAGCTAAGTGGATCGCGAGACATCCCACAAAGCGAAAGGCTGCCAGTTTGATTCCCGGTCAGGACACATGCTGGGGTTGTGGGCCAGGTCCCTGGTTGGGAGCCTGCAAGAGACAACCGATTGATGTTTCTCTTCCACATTGATATTTCTCTCCCTTTCTTTCTCCCTCCCTTCCCATTTCTCTAAAATTAAATAAACAAAATCTTTTTTTAAAAATGACCAATCAGATATACAAAGGAAGAAATAATTCCATTACAAAAAAATGTATAAAATATTTAAAGAACAAGAAAAATATAGGACATATAAAAATAAAACATTACATGAAGATATAAAAGAATATTTGAATAACTGACAAATCTTATTCTTACCTAAAAACACAACTATATAAAGGTGACAATTTTACCAAAAACAATCTATATTTTCAATGTATTTCCAATATAAATAACTACGGAATCTTCAATATGTGATGGGAGATACAGCTTTATAACATGACATAGTAACCCTAGAGATATTCCAGAAATATAAACATTTATAAATAGAAAAGTTTTGAATAAAGAGAAATTTAGAGGAGCTCCCTTATTTGACATTGAAATATGTTGGAAAGCACAATCAGTAAAACTGTGAAACAGGAGAAAACCAGCATGTTGATCAATATAAAACATGTAAAATCTAGAAAAGAAACAAAATCCAGAATGATTAGCATGATAAAAGCAGCATTTCAAATCACCAGGTAAAAGATTAATATATATGATTTCTAAATAGTATTGAGACAACTTGTTAGCTAATTAGATAGAGCTAGGAATTCTATTTCATGCCTTACTTACCACAGAAGAAATTCTTGTTGGATCATCAATTTAAATATAATAATTAAAAACTATTAGAACAAAATCCCAAGTAATTAAAAACTAATCTGTTATTAGAGGACCTTATAAATATAACAAAGCAAGCAGTTTCATGAGAGGTGAAACTGTTGGCATTTTATTTCATAATAATGATATTTCCCTAAAGCAAAACATTTCATATACAGTGAAAGGACAGACTGAAAAGCATATTTGCAACAAGCATTATAGAAAGGATCTCTTACAAATTAATAAAAAACAAATGATTAACTTGAAAACATTGACAGTTCAGAGTAATAAGAAATAAAAATGGCTGATAAATATGCAAAAGATGTAAACTAAGTCTGCAACAGTTTCTTCAAATTGGCAGATTGTTTTGATGCTTTTCCCCCTCCCAGTCAATACAGGTAATAGAAAACGGAGATTCTGATAACCCTATTGGTCACAGAGTGTTGTAGGGCACAGTTTTGGAAGGCAATTTGACAATATCCATCAAAACTTACAATATGCATGCCGTGTGATGTAGCAATCACATTTATGAGCATATCCTACCAGCATACCAAATAGGTATGGGGTATAGGGATTGTTTGTGATGCAGGGAAATGGAATCACCCCCAAATGGCCACTATTAGAGGCCATGGAATACCAGGAAGCCATCCTGGTGGGCTGTAGACAAATGTCTTGTAAAGCCATCATTAAGTTGAGAAACAAATTCACAACAGTATACGTGTAATGTGGTGCCATTTTCGCATTAAAAAGGGATGGATGGATGGATGGATGGATGGATGGATGGATGGATGATGAATGGACAGATGATATACAGTTCTCATGTATGAACGAATATTTTTCTGTATACATAGAAAATATTTGGATGTATACTCAGGAGACTGTAAGCAGTAATCTACCTGGAGTGAAAAGGCTCAAGAAATGAATAAAGAGTATGAATTCATTTTTTGATGTTTGGCTTCTGAAGGTTTAAGCTCACCACTCCTTTCACCTTTGGCCCCACATCTCAGCAAGCTAATAAGAAAGCCTGGTGTTCCCTCCCTGGGTACCACTGGGTGAAACTACGTAAGCCCCTGCCCATAGTTGGGGACCCTCAGCTGCCCTCCCTCGGCCACAGTACGAACCCAAGCTAGTCTCCTTGCTCTGCTCTCACAAGCATCTTCAAACCCGCTGGGGGTTCTGCTCTGCTCTCTGCAAAAAACCTTATTATGTAAAGAATGAACTTTTCATACCCTCTCTTCTGTGTGATGTAATCAGTCTTGACATCCAAACCTAATTTTGGATGGTGGTCTATTCTGTTTCTCTAGGGTGGCCACAACAGGAGAGAAGGGGCATATTAACATTTCCTGTCATATACTTCTTTATTTTGTTTTGTAATTTGTCTACAATGAATAAATATTGTCTTTATATTTAAAACACTGTCTTTTAATTAAAATAAATGATAGTAATAAAGTAGTTCTGAAAGAAAGAGTCCTGACTTCAGCCTCCTCTAATCTTAACGTCTGAAGAGCTTCCTTATTGAGTGCTGCTGTGTGGCCGCAAAAGCACAGCTGGACAGTGGCCACGCTGGCATTCTCACCTGGACTCTTCTTCCACAAGCTCCCTTCTGGAAAATCTGCACATCGCTCTTATTCAGGCTGCAGAGTTTTACCAAGTACAGGATAAGTCTGATCAACTTTTTGGCTTCGGGCACTTCAGTCATGTAACAAGTGTGGGAAATGATTTCTAAATGCAGCAAAAATTATTAAAGCTCAATTATTCATGGTGGCACTGATGGTTTTCTCCACACTTCCCTCCATCTGTCAAATCTGGGCCCACTTTCAGATGAAATACAGCACTCAGCCCACAGACAGCCCCTGAGGTGGCAATTAATAATTAAAATCCAGTTGATGATAATTACATGATAACTTTATTGACCAAGCTCAAACTGAAGGTCTGATGTGTTCGGTGTCCGTGCAGTGACAGGAAAGCCACAGCTGAGAAGTCACAGGGTTTCCAGAAATGACCCACCATGTCCAAACTACACACACCCCTTTTCTTTTCATCACCTATTATTCCACGTAGGCCTTGAGTTGGGGTCTTCTTTCATTTAAAAAAAAATAACACTTTAAGGTCTGAGAATCACCGTCACAGGTTCTCACATAGTTCAGGAGCCCCCCTGCTCCCTCCTGCTTCACACTCCAGTGGTCCGATCTGTACTAGGCATTATCTGAATTGTTACCAAGGACATGGCTGCTCAGGAGCAAAGGAAATACAAGGGGCCGCCTTGTGTGAGAATAGTTGAGAGAGCTTTCCATCTAGCATGCGAATGAAGATTACCCAGAGAAGCCTGATGGAACACTCTGGTGTGTAGTACATTTCTTACTTGAAAAATATCTTTTAATTACCTACAGAGTTCATCAGAAGGGCTATTATGCTTCCTCTCCTAAGGGAGGTGGGGTATTTTTGAGCATTTTGTTAACTTCAGAGCACATGCTTTGGTTGTAACAGACTTACTGAGAAAAATTATTAGCAGCAATATTTTAGAAGCTGATTTTTTAAAATAGTATTTCAGATAATGACCATTCCTCATTCTTCTCCACTATACGTGTCTTTAACTTGTCTTTCGGATTGCATCCCACTGACCAAGAGTGCCCCAACAGTGAAGGGCCACCACTGGACCCTTCGCTATTGACCCACACAGCTCTGGCAGCGCCTTTTGGTGGAAATGATAGTATGAGAAGTGTAAGGGGGCTTCAGTGCTTCCACACATGCGGAAGAGCTTGGAGGGAAAAATAATGTGCCCGTGACTGTAAGTGTCCAGTCCAAAGACCAGGTAAAGAGTCAGAAAGCTTCTGTGACTGAAATAAATGTGTGTCCTTTGTAACTATAAAATCAAAACTTCACAAACCGGTATAACTCTCATTCTGCTGATAGAAATATCACAACACACATTGAACCCACAAACTTGTGGGGGTGTCCTATTAAATTAAGGCTATTGACTGGAATGGGTGTGAATCCTGGAATGTGGAATGGGCACATTGCGCAGGATGCAATGAGGCTGTCAGTCTCAACCCCCAAATTCTGCCCAAATCCCTTTAGCCTTAGAAGTAGCCCTTCTTCCCTGTTTGTGGGGTCAGTCTTTCCTTGCCCAAAGAACTTGTGATGACCTCTTCTGAGATACCTCTAAGTGTGTGGTAATTTGTTACACAGCAGCAGGTAGCTCACACAATGGGCCAGGGGCTGGTGTTGGGCAGCTAGCACTAGGAAAGAAAATACAAAAATGTATGTGATGCAACTGTATGTAAGGAAAATCCAATGAAATAGATAGATAGGTAATAGATCTCATTAAAGATTTCAGAAAATTTTCTGGACACAATGTAAATATTCAAAAATTAATAGTTTCCTATTGATTAGCAGCAATAGGTTTTAAGAAGCAAAATAAAAAATACAGTGAGCTAAAAATAAAAAAAAATTAAAAATGAGCTAAAACTACAATGGGTCAGAATAAAAGAAACTAAAGGTGTAAAACACCGCTGTGAAAAATGTTATCCAGTACTTTTCAAAATCTAAAAGGTCATAGTAAATAGTGAGATACTTCTCACCCACGACATGGAAGACTCAACAGGACTGAGAGGCCAAGTTTTCCCCGAATCTGGCTTTCATTTAAATGCAACTGAAAACAAAACAAAAACCCAAGGGCTCTAATTAAAAATTCAAAAAAAGCATTCTAAAGTTCCAATATAAAAGGGAAGATGCAAGGATAATCAAAATGATTTAAAAAAAAGAATGAAGGCTTTTCCTGCCCACTATCAAAACTAACTTCAAACACACAGCAATTAAACCATTGTAATGCTGGTGCATAGAAGGAAATATTTCAGTAAAACAAATAAAAAACCTAGAAATGGAAGCAGTCAAATGAAAAACCTTGATAAATAATAGAGAAAACATGTTATTTTATTTTTTTTAGTTGTCATTCAAGTATAGCCGTCTCCATTTTCCTGCCCCAATGTTCACAGAGAAAACATTTTAAATCCATAAGTAGAAGACAGGCCTATTCATAAAAGCATCCCATGTAGAAAATGAAATACAATTAGATCTTTACCCCACACTATACACAAAAGCATGTTCTGGATAGATTTTAAACCAATGTGGAAAAATAAAACTATGGACAAAATTAGGTGATAAGGAAAAATTCTTCAAGATACAAAATATAGGTATAATAAAGGGAAGATGAATTAAATTTACTTCTTTAAATCTGAAAACCTCTATGACAAAAAAAAACTTTAAAAAAATTTAAAAAGCAACACCCTCAGTTTTTTGCATCGTTTCTCACAACTGTGAGATGATGAACTTCTGTTGTTCTCAGCTGCCTGGTTTGTGATGCTTTGCTACATCAACCCAAAAGACTAACATAGTCCCTAATGTTCACCAGTATGGAGATCACCAAGCTCATATTTTCCTAAGTTGTCTATGCTTCATCAGAGTTGTAGCAAAGTCCAGAACACACCATCCATGTTCAAGTGTGCAAGTTATTAAAATGAACAATATGTGTGTGAGGTATAAGTGTACATCTGATAAGTGTACAGGAACATGGACCCTACACACAGCACATGTGGCATGGTGGAGGGCTCTCACGAGGGGAGGGGCAACCCTGGGTCTGGGTCTGGTGGGGAGGACTTTCCTCCATCTGTCATATGTACTTGCACAAAAAATTAAAAAGTGCAATGCAAATGTTTGTATTTCATCATTTAATATGAAAGGTTTGTGGTTGTTTATTACATTACCCTCTGATTTTTGTTGTAGTTTCATTTTTGCAAATTAGAAAAGTAGGAATTAATAATAATAATAATTAATAAAAATAATAGTAAATTGTGCAATACTTCCAAACTGATTCAATCACTTCCCCACAGATTATTAAAAATCTTTCCCTGCCTATGTCTCAAAACCACAGTCTGTAGACTCCAGCTTCATAATCTTGACGATGGGAGTGTTGAAAGCAAAGTCTTCCGCATCTGTCAATCGACACCTCTCTCTTTAATAGTTTAAACTCTATTGCTTTTTTAATGTTCTTATAATGGATCATTTGTTTTTTAGTTACATCTCCGAAAAATCTAATCTCCATTGCCTACTCTCCATTTTTCTTAACTCTTTAATAATAATCCAGGCAATGGCATATCAGAATGGAAATTGCTTCTAAAGAACATTGTAATAAATATATGTCAGGCATATTACATTGGATTTGCTTACTTTTGATTTAAAAAGACAACATTTAATCTAGGAACTTAGAACTCAAAGTATTCATCTTGCACTCGCAAAGCTCAAAAGTAAATGCAGATCCGAGAGAAGTAGACATCTGCCCCCCACCTACTCAAAATGAATCATTTGCCATTTGCCTCTTAAACAGTGGGTGCGTGCCACTGTTACAGATCTGAGTGCTGGGCAAATATTGACTATACCTGCTGGCAACTGTTCTTCTCTGGGCAAATGGCACCAGCTAAGGAGTAATTGGGGTCTTGAGGGGCGAGCAGTTCTGAGGGGCAGCTGCCCAGATGAGAGAGTTCCCAGATGAGAGATTAAACCTGCTTGAATGTTTCTGTGTGAGGAGTTGCTTTGAGGTATACAGAGTTCAGTTCAAATACTGATTATGTTCAGAATATTTCAATGCAAAACAGTGCTTTAAACTAAAGTTATAGACATGGTATTTTAGTATTTTCTTCAGAGAAACCTGAAGAGAGGGCTGACCTATAATCATATGTGCATGGCTACCTTCTTTCTGGGCATAGTGACAGGGGTTCTTGCAGGGTTTTTAATTGTGCGGTGTGAAATATAGAATTTTTAAACAAAAAGAAATCTTTGAAGCTGCCCATTCTAATGCCCTTGTTTCACATAAGGAAACTGAGGCTATGACATAAAATACTCCACAGGGCCCGGGACGCTTAGATCCTGAGTGCCCTGGGCCAGAAATTTGTTCGAGTGGTCTTGGCCATGTTATTTGACTTTTATTTCAGGCAGCATCTGGGTCACTTCTGTTTGGGTTATTGCGGTGGCTTCTTAACGGGTCTCCCTGCTGCCAGGGGTTTCCTCAGTTCTTATTACAATCACAATTATCTTTATAAAATGAAAACCTGAACACACCACTTTTGTACTTAAAACCTGCCTGTGCCTCCATTATCACTCCCAGAATAAAGTCACAAATGCACAGTGGGAACCACAGAGCCCCTGTTTCCAGTCCAACTTCACCTGCAGACAGCTCTGGCTGAGTTCCTGGTCTGACCAGACCTGCTAAGTGTTCAAAGTATCCCCTGTGCCCTTCTGGCTGTTACGTGTGTTGTTCCCAAGCTGGAACACTATTTCCTCACCCCCAAGTCTATTTCTCTTGACTGAGACAACCTCATTCTGGTCCTGGTCTGACTTGCTTGCTTTGGTCTTAGATGTTTCCTCTGAGTCCCTTTGCATCTGTCCAGCACCCTTGCATCCTCCCCATTTTGCCATGGTGCTCTGGTAGGGTTACGAGGCAGAGAGCCATCACCTCCTGGCCTCAGAGATGAGCAGTGACTAAAACCATCTTTAAACTATTTCTACAGACTTGGTTCTGGATGGATCTGTAACACCAGCTAACTCTGTTGGTCTTTTCCTGGGAACTGATAGGCAGGTTTAGAGGAAATGAGCTCTCTTTTCTCTGGCTGCATCTTGTTCTGTCTGTGACCATGCCTACTTTGGGCAGTATCCCCCACACTGCTGTACATAGCCATATTCAGTAGAAGAGAAAGTGGGCAAAAGAGAGAAGGAGGTGGAGTCAAGAGATGGAGAAAAATGGTCCTGATGCTATGGTCTAAGTTCCCAAACCCACCATCCTGGGCTTCCCAGGCTGTGAGTCAATCTTTTTGTTAGTTTAAGCCAGTTTTGTGTTGGGTTTTGTCCCTATCAACCCCAATTAATAATGATCACACCATTTTCCCCACTGACTGCCCTGTAACTGCCTGTTTCACTGACCATATTCTCCATAAGAATGTCAGCTCTGGGATCCCAAGGATGGCTCACACTCACTTCTATTGCCTGGTACATAAAACAGGCAGTCAGAAAATATTTGTTAAAGAAAGGAAGAAAGAGAAAAGAAGAAAGGGATGAAGAATGGAAGGGAGGGAAGAAAACCTAATATCACTAGAGGAAAAACTGGGGACTTACAGCAAGGAGAGCTCAGGTTTCACCTGACTTAGCCACAAACTCACTGTCTGTGTGTCACCTGATCTCCTCTTCCACCTAGACATCAGTATCCCACCTGTAAAATGAGGATGTTAGGCTAAATGGTCTCTAGATCCTTCCCAGCCTCTATGTGATTCCGTGAAATGGGAATGAACTGACCAGATGAGTTTTCTGCCACTGGAAGAGTTCACAGAAAGACTGGATAACTGCCCAGTGAGGATACCACAGCCAAGATCAGGTAGTGGCTGCTTCTATCAGAAACATTTGGAAATCTATACCTTATAACAGATTAATAATAGTAAATCTGTGATGTCCATTGCCTTTCCAGGCCTAAAGTCCCAGAACAGTATCTATTGAACAAACGAACGAACGAACGAACGAATGAATGAATGAATGAATGAATGAATCTCAGATTCTGGTTCCCTGGAAACACATGTCTGTAGTTCAATAATGTAGCCACTAGATGTCACCCTCATTCACCTTGGCAGCAGAGCATGGGGTTTCCTGTCTTCAGTTAAAGGGTGGGAGTCCCAACCAGAAATGGGGAGTCTGCAGTCAGTGAGAGCTCACATCCCAGTCTGGGTGAGGCAGCACTCAAAGGTAAGGATGTCCAAGAAACAGGAAGTTAGTACTTCATTGGCCCTGTTTTTTTTTTTTTCCCTTGAAACAAAAATGAGGTTTTGTGCTATAAGTCTCTCCATCTGATTTCATAAGAGTTGGAGGCAGACAAGATAAACTACAGAAAAGTTTAGTAATGTAATTATTGGATTTTTTAAAAATCAATAAAACAGACATAGGATGTAAATATTTACAGCGAATTAAGGTTCCAAGAGCACAGTTACCAAACAAACCAAATTTGTGAGCACAGAAATAGACCTCGTAAGCCTCCTTAGTTGTCTGGGGCAGTGACCAGTGAGGTGACCAGCCTGCCTCCCAGCCCAGCCTGGTCTGTCTGGGACCCTCGCATCTCACACTGAGGTCCCCCTGTATCATCTTCATCAGCCACTGAACACCTGCGCACAGCACCTCCCAGGCCCTCCTGGTGGGATGTGTAAGGCCAAGTCTCCTCCATGCTCTCTGCCTTGCAGACCCTGCCCCAGAGTTTTCCTGAACTTCTGTATGAAGAAGCTGAGCTGTACACAACAAAATCACAAAAGGGCCGGTTTAAAAAGATGGTTGAAGATAACAATGTCACATCCGACTCACACATGGCAGGACCCTTCGGTAGGAAGAGATCATTCCCTATTCATGTAAAAAATGATCATTTCCTAAACAGCCTGCTCAATACATCTTTTGAGAAGGTTGATGCCTCTCTTTTAATCTCTACAAATAGACAGGAACACAGGCAAGATCAGCCAATGGACAATTTTGTAGATTTCTTTGGCTTTCCCCTAGATTCTGTTAGGCATCTGGTGCTTTGAACCAGGGTGGAAAGCCAATGCCTTGTACAAGGCAACACTGGGCTCATCTCTGATGGCACACACATTGCTGACAGTGGTGACAATGGCTTTAGTGCCACCCCCAAGGCGCACAGAGAACCTTTCTGCACAGACACTCACTAACCCTCCCAAAGTCTTGTGAAGTGGATTGAATTACAGCCACAAAGCCAATGACTGTCACATTTACCATCATGCTTCCCATAAACTGTCCCTCATAGACCAGCCAAGGAGTCTGGTGTCCTGAACCCAGTGAAAGGCCGGCCCTAGGAGGTGCCCTCCACCCAAGTCCCTGATGAAAAGACCCTATTTAATGTGAAGAAGGAGAGAGAAAGAACACATCCCCTATATCTTTGAAAAGGGATGAGACTAATAGTGAATGCAAAAGAAACGAAGAATAGAAACAAAGCTAAACAAAGAATGGTTGGACAAGCTGGTTCCTTTGAAGTCTATATGTGACCTGAAATGTTTTCAGGCCATGGAAGTTGAGGTGCTTGAAAAGTAAAATTATGTGGAGTGCTGGTATGGTCTCTCCCCTCAGCTCACAGCACAAACCCAGGCTCTGGGTCATGATGGGAGTCGCTGGAAACAAGGCAGAGGGTCTGTGGAGCTCTCCTTAGAGAAACTAGACAGATAGCTTAGGGATCCACCCGCTCACCCATGGCCTGGAGTGCTGCTGGATACAGACAGGCAGAGTCAGAACGGTCTCCTGGAAATCACAGAAACCTTTCAAAATCAAGCCTCCCCTGGAGATTGGGGGAATGCTTGCCTCCAGCTTCATTACTCAGCTGGAATACAAGATGTCCTTCCCAGACCAATTATTCCTGTCTGAACTTCAAACACTGAACAACAAAAATTAATTCAATGGGAACTAGCTTGAAACCCGGTCACGTTGCTGAGAAATAAGCCTGCTGCTCTGAAATCAATAACACATAACCCAGGGCGTTTCAGCCACTAGTAGGGTAGTGGGGAGGCGTCCTGCCTTCTGTGACTAGTCCATGAAGACCTGATGGCCTAGACATGGTGGCCCCCCAGGAAATGAAGATGGCGATTTTCACAGGAAATGGAACCAGCCCACTGGGGGGATGTGCTCACAACCACCTTCCACACTGTGTTAGGAGGATGATAATTACCACTCCACGACACTGAGGCAAGCAGTGTGTTCTCCCTCCCCCTGTGTCTCTTAAATTGGTTTAAATTCAAACTTTAACAAAAACTTATAACAAGATGAAGTCTCTGGAAATTCTGGAAAAACAAGTAGCAAAGTAGTAGGTTTAATTGTGAAACAGATTATTTTAAAGTCGGGGGCATCCTTCCTGAATGCTAAGGTGTTGGAAAGGCCTCTAGAGTCCCACTCAGCAATACTTCAACTCTACACACACTCCCCTATGCACACTCTCGACTCTCACCTTGAGACCCAGGTGAGTATGTTAGCCATGCTGTGATGAACTGTGAGACAGCGTGCATTCTGAAAGTGCAAAAGAGCGGGAGTAGTACCAGGAATGGGATTTTTAACGCCAAAATAGGGAGCACAGGTGTGCATAAGCACTGTGGAGTCTGTTGAAGCATGTACCCCCGTCTTCCCCTGGTAGTCAAGTTTATGTGCCAGCTTCGCTGGGCCATGATGCCCACATATTGGATCAAGCATTATTCTGGATATTTCTGTGAAGGTGGTTTTTGGATGAAATTAACATTTAACTTGGTGGACTGTGAGTAAAGCAGATTGCCCTCCCTAAAATAGGTGGGCCTTGTGCAATCAGTCGAAGGTCAGACTAAAACAGAGGCTGACCTCCCCAAGTGGAAGAAATCCTGTCAGCAGACAGCCTGTGGACTAAAGCATAACACTTCCCCAGGTCTCCAACCTACCAACTGCACTGCATATTTTGAACTTGCCAGCCTTCATCATTGCATGGCCTTAAAAGAGAGACAGACAGACAGGTAGATATGGAAAGATTAGTGTTTTTTAATCATGTATAGCCCCCATGGGGTGTCTGGACATTGGTGGGGCATTTTATTGCCACGATGACTGGAAGTACCACTGGCTGTACCTGGTTGGAGCTGGGAATACCTGTACTACGCACTGGAATCATCCACCAAAACCCTGTAGTGTTCGCTTTGTTTCTTTGGTTCCCTCTGGATATCCTAGGCTTCCACAAGGAGATGATGCTGAGTGGATGCACTGACAGGGGAAGAAACAACAGGGCCATTGGCCTAGCTTTTTAGCCAGAGCAGCATAACTGACCCATTGGAGCGTGTCAACAAACCCCTGGGGAGGAAACACATCGAGGAAAAGTCTGCTGTAATTCATAAGATGGGCTCAGAATCCTATCACTGGGATTATGCTAAGGATGGCCAGCAGCCACCCTTAGGTGGCTGCCAGCTACGGAGCAGAGGTGCCAGTGGCACAGGAACCAGTTGAGAGCTGAGAGGCACCCAAGGGAGGGAGGGGCCCAAGGGAATGGGCCTCGGCACCACTGGGAAGGAGCATAAGTGATGTGGTGGCTCAGCTGGCCTGTGGGACTGTGGGAGAGGCGTCAAGGCCAACCCCAGCTTCATGATCCTGTTTACCTACAGGATATGTGGTAGGTGATGCCTCTCACTGGAAAAAGTCAGCACAGATGATAGAACAGATTCAAAACAACACGGCAAGGTTATTCAGGATGTGTTGAGATGCGGAGGCTAGAAATATCTGCTCCGGAAGATTAAGTCTAGACTGGGCACATCCACATATAAGTGACTGCGCAGTTGTGTGGATGAACACTCTGTATGTCATTCTAGAACCTTCCCAGCCCAGCATCTGCAAACCATGCATGAGTGGCAGGGACGCAGAAGCAACATGTTATCTCTGCCCTCACAGTGCCTTCTAGTGAGTGGTGTCTTAGCAGAGGAATTTTTGGTTTTCTAATATTAGTATGTCTGCGCCTTATTTTTGCTGAACTCCTGAGCATGCAAATGCAACGCAGGACCCCACAAACTTCTCTGCATAGCAGGGAGGCAGACTGGAGGATGATGTGTCCAGTGTCTTGGAGGATGTAGTGATGTGGTTGAACCCTCCTCTGACTGCCCTGCTCACACATGATTTGGGGCAAAGAGGTTTCTTCTGGGAGGGGCAAAGAAGGGTGTGAGTGTGAAGGGAAGAGATGTGTCAGGTGGCCTTAGTGGGCTCAGCTCTGCAGGCACAGATGATTGTGCATATCTGGGTGGCACAGCAAGGAAACAGGCTACTCAGATCAACTCAAGGTCTGTCCACTTACACATACTCTATGTCTCTCTATATAATAAAAAAAAAAAATGCAACCCTACTGGTTGCTTTCCTTGAAGCAGCACCTAACTCACTCCCTTTGCCTTGGGGTAGCTGGTGGTAGGAAGGAGGGGCAAGCCCTGAGGATGGCAGGTATCGATGTGGGTCATGTGCCTGTATGAGCGCCCTCTGTGTTCCTAACTTCACCTCTGGGGGTGTGAGTAGGAGGCCATGGGTGTCCATTTGCAGCTGCTGACATCTCTTCATTACTGTCACGTTAAGAATACATCCTCTTCTGGAACCTTCAAAGGTGTCACATTGTCAATAGCAATGAAAGAATTGTCTCAGCAGACTGAACAGAGCTCGGTCCAGCTGCGGAAGCTCCTGTGAGCAATGCTTTCATGCTGTGCGATGCTCAGCGCCAGTGATGGGGAGTAAGGCAGGTGAGGCCTGAGTCCGCGGTGCGAGAGGACCTCTGGGCAATCCCCCTGCAGGGAAGGACACAGGTGAGGAGGAGTCCAAAAGTCAGAATCGGGGAGTGCTGGGCCTGGATCGTTGGGTGAGAGGCCGAGCCCACAGACATGGAACACGCACCCCTCTCTGGAAAGCCCCTAAATGTTCACAAGTAAGTTACAAAGCAGAAAAAAAAGCAGCTAAGTGTTCAGGGAAGTAGGGGACAAAGGGTGTGATGAGGCAGAGGCTTCATGTCCCCTAAGTGGTCACGCACCCGGAGCTGTGACCAGATTGATTTTCTTCCCTGCTCCCCAGTGTTCGTTTCTCTTCTGCCTTTAAGGGACGATTTTGGTTCCCAGTTCTTCCTTCACTGTGTTGTTGTGAAAATTAAATTAGCTGGTAAATGGAGTGTCCTTAGAAACCTGCCTGGATTCAACCATTTTCAGCTGCTGTTTGTATCACCATTGTCATCCCTGCAAAGACCTCCACCGACGGCCAGCATCCCACCGCTGGTTGCTCTCTGCGCCCGACCTTCCGGGTCTGGGCGGACGTGGGGCTGCTGCGTGCACACAGCAGCCACCTCAGAATTCCAACATCAGGAAAAAACAGTAAATGAAATCTGAAAACGTTCAGGTGGCTAAATAAATTATGGAAGAGTCAAGCATTTACTGATATGTAATTATTTTAAATACAACTAAAAACAAAAACTGCCACTATTTTAATTATAAATTTAAAAAGTTGTTTAGAAAAATGTTCACTTCAGTATTGTCTAATGTTTGTGTTTTCTATTTTTGTAAAGAAAATAATAGAAGAAAATGTATTAATATTTATCCTGATGGAAATATCAGCGTGCCCTCATTTTTATCTTTATGCTTCTCTCTGATATGTGAATTTTCAAGAAATGCTATTTCTAAAACCAAAATAAATGGTGTGCTTATTTTAGAAAAAGAAAGGAGAAAAGAGAACGAACAGAAAGTTTGCAGCTGCGGCGACAGCTACTCCTACCTGGCCAGACCTAAGTGCCCGCCCCGTGTCCTGGTGACCAGCCGGCGCAAACCAATGCAAGTTCCTGGTCTCCGCTCAGTGCCCGGTCCTCCCCTGGGCTGAGTGTCTGACTGCTGGCGCCGCCCCACGGTGAGACTGGTGGGGAGGGAACACTTCAGGTGAACTTCAGGAAGTCCTACTAGAAAGGGATACAGGTTCTCCAACTCGGGAAATGCTTCAGGGCGTGAGAAGGGGACTGTTCCTGGAGCCATTTGTGCTACAAGCAGAGGAAGTGCCTGCACAACCTGGAGAGCTGGCCCAGTCGCACACGCGGCCACCGTCCTTCTGTAGCTGTCCTTGGCTTGACTTCCGTCAAACGGAACATCAGGCGAAACGAGCTGCAGGAAGAAGTAGCTGAGTTCTAGGTTTATCAAACTGCTGTCTGAACATTTAAGTTGGGAGAAATGGTTGATCTCTTGCTGGAAGTTATTATTTCAGAATGGAGTGCTGTCTCCAGGGAACCAGGAGACAACACCCCTCCCCGCACTGCCCTGCAAGGCAGTGTCCTGCCTGCGCCTGGGGTGGAGCCAATGAAATTAGGAAAAGTGCAAGCAAGAGGGCGATCACTCGGGCTGTGCAGACAACGGAACTGAGACACCTTCGGAGGGCTTTGCAGGATTCCAGCAGGGCTTTTAAACCAGGTGCTGGGAAGTCGTCACAAAGCACAGCCTGCTGCTGCGGTGACTCTTCCCGACTCAGCCTTACCTCTCATGGGCCATGTGACACTGGCAAGATAGGGATGCACAGAAGAAAAATCATATGCCCATATCCCTTCATAGCAAACAAACAAAAAAATGAAACAACTGTTATACTCTCGGCTGTGTTTGCCTGGCTTGGAAACAAAGAGGTATTTTTAAACTAAGCATGCTCACACACAAACCCTAACACAGAACCAAACTGGCTCCAGGTACCTGTTCTAACACGTCCCTGTGGCTTCACTTTGTAGTAGATTAAAGTGGCAATTTCTTTTTTCTTCAAAATAAAAGCGAACACTGTAAATGCCTCCAGCACCTAATTAGAGTTCTACAGTAAGAATGGTGTTTTCTGGAATAAATAGCTTACAAAAGAGACGTGAAATTAAGATCCAAAGGAGCAGTAATGTAATGTAAATAAAAATTACAACATTTTCTTAAGATGTCCTCGGTAGTGCAGCTGTTCTGGGTGCTAAAGCCTCCAGGGCAATATTCCAATTTGACTTGGATAAGTGGGACTCAGCCCTTACCACCATGCTTGGCAGCCAGGCTGCGGCCTGTGCATCCTCTGTGCATCTTCATCTGCACCACAGGCCGACCTGTGCCCAGTTTGCACCCCCTGCTCCAGATATCAGCACACATTCAATGACACATGTTAATTTAAAGGAGAGATAAACAGGAAATGTCCCGGGCCCATCTGCTCATTGATATGACATATAGCTAGGAAGTGAACTTTCTCCCAAACTCACACATCAGGGCACAGGGCGGGAGTGGGGTGGGGGTCGGAACGCACCATCTTCTCTCAGCTCTCCATTTGACCACACCCTCTGTCTCCATCCAGGACGAGGCATCAGACCAGGGTTTCTCAACCCCACTGCCATTGCCGATTAGGGCCAAATTTTTCCTTGTGGCAGGGCTGTCCTGTGTATTGTAGGCCTTTTAGCAGCATCTCTGGCCTTGACCCACTGGAGGCCAGTAGCACCCCTCTAGTAGATGGATGATAAATTGATAGATAATAGATGGATAGATAGATAATAGATGATAAGTAGATAGACAAATAGGATAATGAATAGATAGATGATGTAAAAATGCTAGTTAAAAAGGTTTAAAGCTTAATACATTCTAGATCCATCCATGCTGTTTCAAATGGTAAGATTTTATTCTTTTTGTAATACTCACCTGAGGATATGCTTATTGATTTTTAGAGATAGGGGAAGGGAGGAATAAAGAGAAGGAGAGAAGCACTGATGTGAAAGAAAAACATTGATCTGTTGCCTCTCATACATGCCCCTATGGGAGACCAAACCCACAACCTGGGCATGTGCCCCAACCAGGAATTGAACCCTCAGACTTTTGGTTTGTGGGATGACACTCAACCAACTAAGCCACACTGGCCAGAGCAAGATTTCATTCTTTTTTGTAGCCAAGTAATATTCCATTGAATATATGCACCACAATTTTTGCTAAGCGAAATAAATCAGACAGAGAAAGACAAATACCATATAATTTCATTTATATGTGGACTCTAAAGAACAATATAAACAAAACAAAAAGAGATTTGTAGATGCAGAGAAAAAACTGATAGTTGCCAGAGGGGAGGAGGGTTGGGTTACTGAGTAAAAAAGGTGAAGGGATTAAGAACTCCGAATTGGTAGTCACAGGACAGTCACAGGGATGTAATGGGGGGATCACTTTGTAAAGTATATGATTGTCTGACCACCCTGCTGTATACCTCAAACTAATACAAGATAATATTGAATGTAAACTGTAATTGCAAAGTGAAATTTTAAAAAAATTTTAAGCTGATAATGATGTGAAAGGAAATAAAAGTTACTTTTATTATTCCCTTTATATGCTTGGGGATCTGGGTCTTTCTTGAAGCTTGAAGACAATCATTGCGATTTTATGCCCCATTTTGGCACTAATTTATACCTTACCATCCAGGAAGCTCAAAACTCCCAGAAAATGTCAGGCAGACAAGCCGGGAATATAGAAACTCAGGGCTTTTCCACTCACATGGGATCTCTGGGGGAGAAAAGAACCGGTGCCCTGTGCTCCTCCCCCACCATCAGGCTCATGTCCTTGGTGCCTGGAAAGGCCCTCGGGTGTCTGCAGCGGGACTCTGTTCTTTCCTCCCTCTGCGATTCGATTGCCCAGAGTGACTTCCATCCCCTCATCGAAGTGCTGGGCACTTAACTCCAAGGAGACCTCACGAGGGCGTGCGAGTCAGCATTGCCTTCTTTCCACGGCGCCGCTTCGGTGCTTAACAAACCGCCACGTCGTGTGCTCTCAGCAGACTCCGGTCTATTGCTCATTGCCTTGCTAAGAGGCCAAAATGCCATGCGAGGCTTTCCTGGGCACACCGCTCACTGTTCAGAATAATGTCCCTGTCCCTTGCCTCACTTGGTCCACCCTGTCATTTATGTCATGGAAATATTAGCAAAATGCACCTTAACGGTGAAGCCCCCAAAATTGCTGTGTGGTGCTCACAATGATGTACTGAAATAATACGCAGAAGCAGGGACCAGAGAACCAAATAGAGGGTTGGCCATAAATGCCGGGTGCCGGACCCCTGAGCAGTGAGGAGGTCATAAACAGAAGATCCTAGCCCTAGCATTCGTGGGTGTTAAATAAGATTCTTTGTGACTTGGAAAAAAAGGGGAACACGGTGAAGAATTATCAGTGCGTCCTCCGCAGAAGTAATCTACATGTGTTTATTTAATAAACAGAAGACGGCTTTATTATACACATTTGATTTCCATATGCACCGTTTCCTTATCTGTCACTTGTATCTAAGCAGGATGCTTTATACGAATCTGAAAATGAAAAATTCAGCACAGGGCACAGGAAACTCATTTAATGTCGAGTGCAGTCAAAATCAAGATTTCTTTATTTGTCGTAACAACGCTGTTAAATCAGAAAATTACTCTCCCTTTCTGCATGTCCTTCTTCTTTCACAATTCAGCTGTTTGATCATAAATTGTGGAGTGCAGTGACTTGTCTCCTCCACTTTCCACACTGGCCAAGACAGATTAAAAACTCCGGCACACCAGCGACCAGTCTCGGCATACCATTAGCATATATATGAGATTTGAGACATTTTCTAATATTCTCCAGCAGAACTCATCTGTCAACCAGGTGATGAATTATAAAAACTCTTAGCTTGTTTAGGAAATAGAAACAGGGGCAAGAAGGAAGGACTGTGATCCACCTTCTCTTTTCTACCCGGTGCTGGGCAGAGGGTTCACAGTCTGTGTCGGCTTCACTGAGAGAGCGCCCGAGACCTGCCAGTGCCAACTCAGGGACACCTACCAGGGCTGGGCCTCTGTGTGTTCGTCCTGGAAGGGAGAACTTGGCTCATATCACGAGGTCTTAAAAACGCAGTGCTTTACTTCTGAAATGGATGCCTCTCGGGGTTAATACAACTTGAATGTGTGAATTCAAGGCTTCAAATCTGGATTCAGTGAGATGTGGAATTGTGTCCACTGGTGATGGAACCGCCAAAACAATCAGAGGAGGGGAGGGAAGGGAGGGTTGGTCAGTGGGTGTTTTTGTTTTGTTTTCCAGGGCTCTGTCCTCACAACCTAGGCGCATCTATGCACGCTATCAACACCCACGAGTGTCTGCAGGGTGGAACTATAAACTGTGTCCAGCAAATTTTGCTTTCCGGATGACAATTCCAAACAATAGGTTTGATTTCTCTCTCTCCACTCCACAAATTTGATGTAAAGGCTTGGAAAGTACTGCCTTAGTCCCTTTCGGCTGCTTCAACCAAGTACCACAGACCAGGTCTTACAAACAACGGAAGCTGAGTGCTCACAGTTCTGGAGGCTGGAATTGGGGTGCCAGTGTGGTTGGGTGAGGCAGATTTCCCCGTGTCTTCACATCGTGGGAGGACGAGGGCACTATTCTCATCATGGGGCTCCACCTTCATGACCCCATCAGCCCCCAAAGGCTCCACCTCCAAAATCCATCACCTTGGGGGCTTTAGGCATGTGGATTGGGGGCAGGGGACCCATAGCAAATACCTAATGAGCATTTGATTTGATGCACCAGAAAATTTAGAATCTGTTTTACAGAAGTTGCTGAAACTGGGTGAAGTAAGAATTCAAGCCTGGGAATCTCTCTGGGGATCTTTAATGGACAGAAACCTAGAGAGAGGTTTCTGCCCTTCCTTTCTGCTGTGCTGCCCCCAACCCACATACAGGCAGTCAGCCACCACCGACATTCCCCCAAAAGCCTACATTGATGAGTGCCTGGCTCTTTTTGCGTGTGTCCTCCCCACACCAGGACACTGGTCCCACAGGGCCTGCCTGTGAACTCAGTTAATCCTGAAAGACGTGGCTCACCCATTGCTCTCTGGGTGGCATCTTCCCTGGCCACAAATCTCTGGAAGCATCTACAGTTTTCTCCTCTGTGATTCATAGGTACTGAGCCCATATTTCTAAGGCAGAAATCAAATGTGGTATTTAATTATTTGTTTACATTTTTTTTAATTAAAAGGAACCTATCAGTTATGGGGTTTGTGTGTGGGTCACGGGCACAGTCCACACCATACACAGGAGTGTGGCCCCCATGCTCTCCAGTGGAAGAACCAAAGGGAGGCACACTGAGTGTGAACACTAGCAGGATGCAGGATGGTGAGTGGTCTCCTCTGCACGGGAAGGATGGTGAGCCGAGGCCTTGTGGGGAACTGTAAAAAGCAAAAACAGCCCACACTGGTCCAAAACATGTACTCAGAGTGCAGACTCATACTTGCTCTGGGAGATGTTGCAAAAAAAGGTTCAGGGCAGCCTCTGCCCATGCCTGGCACGAGGTGCTAGCGTACCACCCAGCTGTGGGGGAGCATGTGGCCTGCTTGCACCATGGAGCACGGCGGCCACCAAAGATATGCAACTGTCACTTACTCATGCATGGAGAAGGGGGCGCTTCGGCAGTGGCCTGTACTTTGTGTGTCTGAGGATGGCAGAGGGCAGAGGACATTCCTGTTGGTTTGTTCCAGCAGCACTTCTAGCACCACCCAACAGGGAGTGAGGGTTCAGTCAGTGACTGTTGCAATAAAATGAAAAATTAGACCAGTTCATGGAGAACAGTGCTTCACCATCTTGATGATGAGGCAAAAAACCCATAAGGAAAATAACCCAAGATTAGTAAAATAGCCCCAGAGAGAGGTTAATTGATTAGGCCCCTTCCCCATCCTAACATCGGGGCATTCTGTTCTCAGTGACAGTTACAGCTGTCACTGACACCAACCCGTGCTGTTTCACAATGTCATTTATGAACTACAATGCGATTCTGAAGAATCCTGAATGGTCTGGGGAGAGAGATGGGCATTTTCCTGGTTTTCTGAGGGGAGAGGCTTATTAGTGAGCTCTCAGAGCTGGGATCCAGGTGGGTGAAGCCACTGTAGGTGAGCTCCCACTCAATGGTGAGCCGCCATGAGAGACTCAGGGTGTGCTGTGCTTCGGGGGAGAAGGGTCTCCAGGAGGAGGACACAGCCACCCCGGGGCTTCCCACCTGTCACCACTAACATCAAGAGCTGGCCTGACCCTCACAGCAAGGCCTTAATGTCTTGTCCAGCAACTTCTAACAAATCCATTCTGGATCCTGTCTGAGCAGACAAAACATGTGCCAACCACAAAATGACCCAACAGCCCACCCCCAGCTGACATGAGTGACAGCTTTAACCTCACTTCATCCCCCACTCCTGGGTTCCATTAATTTAATTTATTAAGACACAGTCACAGAACCACCCAGCTTCCTGAGGGCATCCAGCCCAGGGCAGATTCCTGGGGAGAGGCACGGGGTGGAGTAGCCATAGGATGGAGTGGCCACAGGGGATCTCACTGAAGAAGTGACTTTTGAGCAGAGGAAACAGACATTGAGAAAAGACTTCCTGCCTGAAGGGGAAAGGACAGGCTTTGGGTGTGAGCTTACCAGGCAGAGCCCCAAATCAGCAAGGAGCCCATGTGCCCAGAGCAGCGATCAAGAAGTTGATCAGAGCCACTCAGGGAATGAGAGCTGCAGACTAGTGTCCAGACGTGCTCTGCAAGACACTGGCTCTCACCCTGAGGGTCGAGCCTTTCTGGATCTGACTTAGACAGTGACAAGATCTCCCCAGCTCTGAGTGGGGACTTGGAGGACCAGCCATCTTGACCTTCAGCACTCCAAGAGGAGTCCTGATGTACCTGGACCACCGAAAGCAGGGGAGCTGGAGGAACCTCCAACTGTGACCATTGTCAAGGTGCGCTGTCAGATTGGATGTGGGACCTGAAGATGGAGAGAAACTAAGTCTAGTTCCGAGTTTGGGACTGGAGCAGTGGGAGGGAAGCTCTGCAGTGTGCCAAGGCGGGGACACTGGGGGCCCAGGAGCAGGTGCAGAGGAAGAGGAGGTGTCACATCACCACAGATGCTGTTTGCAGAGTTGACCATGTGTGGAAGTGGGGTCATTCGTGTAAAGGCAGATGGATGGGTCTGCAGCCTGGGTGGGTACCCGCTGCTGGAAGTGCAGATAAGGATTCATTTGCATATAAAGGGTGTTTGAAATTCTTGAGAGAGGCTGAACCCACTGTAGGTAAGGACCCAGGACTGGAGCCTCCAAAGTCAAGAAGCCATGGAGATGGCCAGAGATAGGGAGAAGTGACCAGTGCTAGGGGCAACTCTGCTCTCAGAGGTGCCATGTGCACCCCTGCCTTAGTCTCCTGCTAACACACCATACACTTTACTTATCTACCCTGTTACCTGTCCTCCAGCCCTGGAATGACAGCCCAGAGGGGAAAGGTTCTTGTTTGTTTCCTGCACAGTGCTGGGCACACAAACAGAAGTTCAGCAAACTCTGGCTGGCCACATAATGAGTGAACACACTGAGGAGTTAACGGGGTTCACTCTGGAAGCCAGCGCTGCTATGACTGCTGCTGCTCGTGGTAAAATGAGGATTCAGAGGCCAGTGGAGGCAGACATGCACAGTGATGGTGGCCTCAGAAAAGGCCATTTTCTGAGCAGTGGTGAGAGAATAGGCCTGACCAGGAGACTCAAGAAAGTCAAAGAAAGGAACCAGAGTCAGCAGAACTTTGCTGGGAACAGAGGCACAGAGTGGTAGGTGGAGTCAATAGATGTTATGATGTTTCTGCTATGAAAGAGAAGAAAAAAAAGGTTGTGACCCAAGCTCCATGTCAGAGGTCAGTGAGAAGTCGTGGGTGGATGGGCTGAAAGGAGAGATGCTTACCTGAGAACAGGCTTGTCTGATGTGTGGTTTATGTTATTTAAGCTTCAAGGTGGGGCATGGGATCATCATGTGTCATGTGATCATACTATGCCATGTGACAATCACCCATCATGCGACCACTGTATCATGTGACTGCCACACATTGCAGCCACTACGCATCATGTCACCACTATACATCACGTGGCTACAGTGCATCATGTGACCACTGGGCAACATACGACCAGCAGGAATCCTGTGATCTCTGTGTGGCTTTGGATGTTGTTTGTGTGTTTGTTTTGTGTGTACCCCGCATATGGCACATTGGGAAAGACCGCTCCAAAAGACAGAACTGAAGAGAGGAGGAGAAAGCTTAAATGTACTGCAGCAGAAAGTCTCCAAGTGTTTGGACCCCAATGTGATCTATTATTTTCTCCTGGAGACTGGCCTTTGTTAAGACCCTATTTTTTTTAAGTAGGGCCCTATTTTTGAAGCAGAAAAGAGAATGAACATCTGACCAGCACTTGGGAAATAGTAACGTATTTTGGAATTCTTCTCTGTGATGCTGGAGCAGTGCCAGGAACCAGTTTGTAGACCCTGCCCTGCTTGTCTGTGAGGACGGGAAGTACAAGGACTCAGTTGGCGTCCCAGGAACCAGGGTGGCAGTGCTGGGGTGGAGCTTCCGCCTGGTTCTGGGTGATTCACCTGAGCATATGGAGCTCCATTTCCCTGTTGGTGAGGCATGGATGCCAACTTGTCACCCCCAAGGGGCTGTCATGAGGTTTCAATGGAATGAAACAGGCCAAAGCTCCAGCCACACCATGCTCACCTGAGCATGCTCTGCTTGGGGGCGCTCAGTTTATGGTCACTCTGCTGGTTGCTGTCCTGAGGTATTATTACTGTTCCCCCCAAACAGCATGTGCACCTGAACATGAGTATGCATGACTGGCTGAGTGCCTCTCACCACCCACCAGGCCAGCCTGGGCTTGTTCACATCATGGTTTCAGGGTCCCAAGATAGTGACGAAAGTTCCAGGATGAAAACTATCACACTGTCACTTCTGCCATGGTTGTATTGGCCAAAACAAACCTCAGCCAGACCAGCCCACATTCATGGGTTGTTGGGGAGCTGTAAAGTCACATGGCAAAAGGGCATGGATACAGGGAAGGGATGATGGAGCTACTTTGGTAGAAACCCAGCATACTCCCTTAGCTTATTTAACAGTAAAGGGCCACCTCCCAAATGGCTCAAGCCCACCACCCTCTGCTATAGCCAGTTGTCATGAAAAGACTCCTGCATTCTGGCCCCACTCAGCTGTAGAACTACCACTGACCAGCTACTGCTCCCTCTGGCTCACGTGCCATCATGGGATTCTAGGGCAACCTCCCTCTTTAGAGATTTCTGTGTTCCAGTCTATCCCCAAAGTCTCCCGATTGTATTTCTGGTTCTCCTAAGAACCATCTCAGGGTGTTATCCTCAGGCCCCAGCACAGCACAAATAGCTGTAATTCCATTGTTCATCAATTGAGAGAGAGATGCCATCTCCCATTTCTGAGGGTTCCAATCTCTGCAGGCACTTTCCTTGGAGGTCCCTCATACGGCCTGGGTGTCAGGGAGCACTCCCCCCGCCACAACCAGGGATGGGGCAAAAAGCCAAAGCACGCTCCACTTACACAAAGGCCCACCCCAACTCCCCCCAAGCTTCTGCTTTCTTCTGTGGTTGGAGGAGAGTAATGGTAGACAGAGAGGTTGTATTTTTAGAGGTGAGTCTTGTTTGGGAGACTGAACCCTCTGTAGGCTGAGGATTCCTTGTCTTTAGCTCAGAGCTTTAGCTGAAATGTGGAGGCAATAAGAAAATACCCATTTAACTTCCTGTTATACAAGTCACCTGATTATCTAGTGGCCTCACAAATGGTTCTGGTCATAATGGAACATGTGGCTTTTTAACACCTTATATGAAAAGGTTACTTTTCCATCTACACTGTGATCTTCTTTAGGTGGGGGTGGAGTGGGGGTGTGGGGTAGAAATAGTTGTATCTATTTCTCTTCTGCTAGGAAAAATCAAGTCCAACCGCCCCAAAGCTGGAGTCTCACAGTCTGCTGAATACTCATGTAGAAAAAACTTAAATCCCTCAGGGACATCCTAAAATGCTGCTTTATGCCACCTCATTTTAAGGCTTATCCAAGCCAGTTTTTGCTTGATGGATCTGCTGGGTGTATGGAATGGTCAAAAATATTGAAGGATAATGGATTATTTCCTTTAAAAAGTGATTGCTTGTTTTAAACAAAATATAGTTCAAGGAAAAACAATGAACTCATTGATTAAGTGAAATGGGCTATTCAAGGGCCCAAGTCAATATTCAGATAGTCCAGGGCTCCGGAATCAGGCTTTATGCCACGCTTCATGCCCTCTTTCTAAAACTTGGCTTCCTTTTCTTTCTTCTTGGCTTTCAGGCGATGGATGGAGCTGGTTATTGTCGTTTTTATCACCCTGACACAAAGCAGGTGAGCTGAGTGTTACTGTCCCTGAGGACTGTAAAACTCTTAGAACTGAACAGGAAACTTCCATACAAAAGTGCTGCGGAGGAGGAAGCACGTCCCGATTGTTTTAGCAGCCTAAGCACTTTAGAGACTATATTTGCCCTTGAATTATGTTTTTCTTCTCATGATGATTTGCAGGTCTTGAAGAACATCACGGTTTAAAAAAAAATTCAAAGGAGACAAAGGAATGAATAAAGCCCCTGCTCAGAGGGGAAAGCAGCAGAAGCTGTGTAGAGAAAGCTGCCAATAGGGAGATTTCATGCTTTTGTTAATTAAACGAACAAAGAAAAAAAAAAAAAAAAAAACAGTGCAGCAGGCTGTATCCTCCATAACAGCTTCCACTAATAAAAAGTAATAGACAATTTCCTGCACTCAGTTTTCCTGAATACCATTAGAGCAGGTAATGGAGTTTTGGAACTGGGAGCCTCGCCGGCTGTCAGTGGAGGGCTGCCCTACCCTCCTCTTCTCTTTTTATTAAATGACTAAGTGCAGCCGCCTGTGTCCTATCTCTCCCTCTTGCAACTATTGGATTGTATTATTTTACATTTTGATTGAAATGATGTCACAGCCAGATAAAAGCCAGGCCGCATTGTAATTGAATCGGCGAGTTGTTTATTCTGGTGATCTCCAGCCGGCCTGCACTTGTCCTAACACTGCATACAGAAAGGGCCTCTCTTGTTTAACACGCAGCCGATTAGATCTATTAACAACAACAACAACAAAAAAGGTATCGAACTGGGGGGGTCCAGGGCCTGGAGCTGGAGTTTCAGGAAAAAAATTGGAAAAAAAAATTTAATGAGAGCAGACACCATCTGCCCAACTTTCCAAGTGTGACTGCAAGTTTCAATCAACACGCTTTGCATGGTGTCAGTGCCAGATGCAAAAGGCTTTGACGGACAACATCTAAATGACGGCTAATGGGAGTCCGGGTGTTCCGGAGATGCGGTGACGCGCCCTTCCGAAATGTCATGCCCATGTTTTCATTTGCAGAAAAGCCCTCGATTTCACTTACGGAGTAAAGACTCATTTATTTTATTTAGGCTGGAAGTAATGTAACATCTACAGTGATGACAAAGATGGGAGAAATAATTATATCTGTTTATGTTCAAATTATTTGTTTTTTTTTTTTAAATAACAATGTTCCTCCAAAAAACCCTGCGTCTAAAGCAACTGTAATGACATGTTTTCAATTAGGAGCTATTGAGCCTGTTACACCTGTATAGTTACACACAGAATAAATGAAGGAACAGCGTTATTATTATTTATACTAACGAGTGAAATCATTGTTTAGTCCTATGTATTTCAATATAATGCTCAAACTTCGTTGTAAGCCAAAGTAAATTTAACATGAAAAGAAAATTAAGAACTAAAGAATAAAAGCGCAAAGCAGAGTAAAGTTCCTCCGTTTTTCCATACTTCTGGGTCCCAGACCCCTGACTCTCTGCATCTTTCTCACCCGATGACTAGGCGCCCGAAGACTAGGCGCTGTCCCACCTAAGTCCTGCAGATCTGGCAGTGCCAGAGTGCCTTCCGGCAAGTCCCCATCCAGTTTACCTTGTGTCTGTGTTCATTTCCCATGGTCAGGTATTTAAAACGGTCTGTTAAATGTACCGTTACTACTGCTGTAAAGTAGCTTATCTATGCTATCTGTTAGAAACGCAAAATATATAGTTATTTATTTCACTTGCTAGTGGACCTAACCAGCAAGTCAAATAA
>PVKU01003032.1:0-196502 GCA_004027475.1 Anoura caudifer | reverse complement strand
ACTGCCCAGCTTAGACTCAGAGCTCAAAAATTTTTGTTTTATTAATGAAGTGGGAATCTCCTGTAAACTTAATATAAAGAACGGAGTTTTTGTGCAAATGCAACACTTCCTGCTGATGGTGATAAAGAGGACCCATAAATACCTATCTGAGTCTCTTGTACCCATCATCTCTGACTCAAAACAGTCTGTTGCTGTGTTAATCCAGGTCCTCTAAGAAGCAGACAACAAGAAAGGATTAAAAAATACAAGAAATTTATTAGGGGAAACCTCTGTCAGAGAAAAGGGGAAGGGAGTCAGAGAAGGCTGGAAGAGCTATCAGACAGTGATGCAGGTCTGAGCCCAAGGGAAGGAGGGAGGGAAGGAGAAAGGGGAGGGAGGGAGGAGAGGAGAGGAGGAAGGCAGGAGGAAGGCAGGGGGAAGGGAAGGAGGAAGGAAGGGAAGGAGGAAGGAAGGGGGAGGGTAGGAGGGAGGGAAGGAGAAAGGGGAGAATGAAGGAGGGAGAGAGGGAAGAGGGAGGTTGGGCAAACATGTGTTATACTACAGTACAATTCAGGGAAGGCTCCCTCAGGTCAGAGGATCCCAGAGACCCCAGGCTGAGCCTGGTTCAGCACCCCTGCTGTGCTCACTCACTGGCTGCGGGCAGACATAAGCAGTGTAGACTTCTCATGCAGTGATGGAACCCCAGGGCAGCTGAGCCTGATGGTCAACTGCATTCCCAGCAGCTGGAGATCTGAGAGCTGCCTCATGGCTGCAACAGTTCCCAAAGTCCGTATTCCTCCAGCTGTACCATCATGGCCACTGGTAGTCCTCTGGACCTCTACAATCCCCAGCACCCTGCAGTCTATAGTTCATTAAATCTAATACACCACTAATCATAAGACACTCCATTATTTTACATACTATGAAGGAAAAGCGCTAATGAAGTCTTGATTTAATATCTTAATGCTTAGAGGTTTTATATCTATGGATAAAGCTCTTTCGTCAGAGTTAGACATATTTTTATCCTATATCCCTCTTGTGCGTACATAAGTAAGCAAACAGCTTAAGATACTTCTAAGACGTCAGAGTCTAACTCCTCTGAGTCACTTGCGTTTCAGTCACCAATATCTGGCTTTTGCCACATATTTTTTTTCTCTCTTTGTTGTCAAGAATATTGGAGATGCACCCCGGCCAGGTTGCTCAGTGAGTTAGAGCATCATCCCACTACACTAAGGTTTAGGGTTCGATCCCCAGTCAGGGCACATGTAAGAAGCAACCAATGAATGCATAAATAAGTGGAACAACAAATCTCTCTCTCTCTCCCCCCACCCACTTTCCCTCCCAAAATAAAAGTCAATACATAAAAAAATATTGGCGAATCATTATTTCTTTAAAGAGTGCTTCGTCGTGGTATCCAGGATTTTCTTTCAATATGATGACATCCCCTCTTCAGATACTGGTATTATTAGCACTTCCTTGACCTAACGAGAAGGTCTTGTTAGCAGGTCTTCAAACACCCACTGGAATTCATATTTCCTCTTTAACTGGTCCATAAATGGTTTGGTGATTGAAATACTGAGATACTACAGCTGTCTACATAGGAGAAATACAACCAAATTCATGTTTCTTCATGGCTGCTGCTCACTGGACAGCAGCTATAAGGACACATACCCATTTCACCTGTGTTTAAAGCTGGAGGAAAGGGCATTAAATCTTACAAGGAGCTAAAGGCAAGGAATAATGTCTTCGGGACACCAACAGAGAAGAGCAAGATTCGATTTTAGTCTCTATCACCAACTTATGTTGTGATGTATATCAAATCATTCCAGCTTACGAAATCAGTTCCAGTGGTCAAATGTAAATCATCCTAAGGTCTCTCTCAGCTCTTGGTTTTGGGGGCCAAGGCCATACCCCTGAGTACTTCAAGGCAGGAGCCAAAGACTGATTTGAGGTGCCCTGGCTCCACTCACAGTATTTTTCTCATAAAACTATACATTCAGCTGAACTAACTCCCACTAATGGAACCACTTCTCTGAATTAGACAATTCAGGATGGTCCCATGCTAGTGTCCTTCCCTTGTGACATGGGGGGTGGGGTGGAGGAAGAAGAGTCTGTGTCTATTCTTTGCTCTTTCAATTCAGTATTATCTGGTTTTTCAGAAGAACTCGCTGATTCCTCAGAAGCAGAGAACATGCCCAAAGACATTAAATATAGGAAACCCAGGTTTCAGTAGGGAAGTAGGATGTGAGGATGACAAGGCTGCGAGGCCACAGATGACGATGAGTCACCAATAGAGAGAACACTGAGTCAGAGGCACGGCCTCTCACAAGAGGGGCTCCGGGTGGGGGGCCCAGCCTCTGGCCTCGCACATCCTCACTCGGTTAGAATTTTTATCTGAGTGAGTCCTCACTGAAACCTTCACAGGGTTCTGGGCCAGTAAAATTCCAACTCTCAAAAGGAACACTCTCAAAAAAGACATTTAAAAAAGAAAGAAAAAACAGGTTTCACAATGACATCCACATCTGACTGAATTATAATGGGTTTATAAGAAAAAAAAATAACAGGTTTTGTATGAAAAAAACAATGCGGTCAAATTGTAAAGGTCAGTTCCAAGGAGAAAGAGTCTTGTCTTCGTAGAGTTCGTTCCCTGACAACTTTTAAACTGAACTATTTTTCATAAATAAATTCAAGATGGATTCCCCCCATCTGAAAATGCCTGCCAACAGAATTTTGCGCAAAAAAATGTGACACTTTAAAATAAATAAAAAAAAAAAAAACCCTGATTAAAACAGACCTGATATACCATAAAAAAAAAATTCAATTAAAGGCAGATGAAACTAAAACACACTCTCTCCAATGGCACAGAATGCCTAGGCACTTAACACGTTACTGGAGCTCACAAGCAATGCTGAACACAAGGTAACACGAAAACTCCCAGCAGCAGAAACCTGTGCCATTAAAATAAACAAGCTAGATACAGCCCAAGATCCTTTGGAAATCGCAGGTAAAAGCTTAGATTTTTAAAGATTATTTTAACCTTGCAGTAGACACAGCCAATGAAAGGCAATTCACAGCGCCTCCACCTCCAGGCAGCTTTGGCCCCAAGGTTAGGGATGCCAGCAAGAGATTTCACTGGCACCCTAGGCAGAGGTTCTGATTGTAGCAGGATTTGAACATGCCTGACAATACCCTGGGGGCTTATCACACACAGACCCATGAACCCCACACCCCAGAGTCTCCAACTCAGTAGGTCAGGGGTGTGCATTTCCAGCGAATTCCCAGGTGAGGGCAATGCTGCTGGGCCGGGGGCCACAGTTAGAGAGCCCATGCCCTAGGGGTCCTAAGGGGTCCTAAGAGGTCCTAAGATGATCATGAAAATTTCTACCAAAAGGTAAAAATGGTTTAGTTCATTCTAACCAACATGTGTTATTCTAGTAATATCATGAAACACTTTTGAAAATTTTAAAAGAAGAAATCCAGAGCAAAAGTCACTGTCAAGAAACTTCAAAAAGATCTAGAAACTACTTACCTACTTGACTGTAAGATATCTGACACAATGAAAAACAGGATGAGAAACAGAGAAGCATATCCGACGACTACTACGATTGAGGAAGCACTGTCTTCCCTGGAACCATTCAAACTATTAACAGAAAGCCTTTGGACCTCAGAAGCCTCGGGCCTTCCTCAGCAAGGTGTCAGCCAAGGGCAGATCACCCAGAGAGCGTTCCCTGGCCCAGCGCTTTCACGACAGGGGAAAAAAGGAAAAGGGTCTCAACCACCTCCAGAGTCTCTGCGTGCACAGGGTCATCCTGCTCACATGGCACAGGGATGCAGCTGGTGGACAGGACACCTCCTCCTCACGTCTGCTCACCAGCCCCGTGGGCCCCAGTCCCTCTGGATGCAAAGGGGGCGCCTTTTGCACACCATCTGGCAAGCCAGACCTCCTCCCTCCTGTTACCCACCTTCCCCAAAGCTCTCCTCCGCCGCTGGGCCTCCCACAGCTGCCCTGATGTGCCAACCCTCCAGAACTGGGCCGTCCAGCTCGGGACTTGCAGAGAAGTAAATACAGTGGGGAGCCCTTTTAAAAGAACATCATAAACACTACAGGGCTATTTTGAAGGTTCTTAAATTCCTGGCCAGCAGCCCACCTCCGAGAAGTACACCCTGTCCTGCCATGGTGGAGAGAACATCTCCGGAATGCTGGTGTCCACACCACGCAGGGCTCCCCTCCGAGAGCACTCCCAGGGCACGGCCCAGCACAGCCATGCTGGCCCCGCGCTGGCCCCGGCTCCCCAACTCGAGTGGCAGGCTCACTTTCACAGTCAAGGCTGGCAATATTTTCAGCACAGACCAGTCACTTGAAAACACTGTCCCTGAACAAGACAATCTTGACCGTTTAAGGACAGACCACACCATTCAGAGAAAGTGGACTTCTGTGCACAGAGGAAAACACAGTGACTGGTGAGACTGGTGCCTTTCCACTGCCCATCCTAACAATTCCTTTAAAACCTGCAGAGCTGGACCCGAGTGTGGGGACAGGCAAACACACCCCTCCCTCTTCTCCAAAATCAACTCATTCTCCTCAAGGAGGAAACTAGTGCCACACTTACCCTCCCCTCCTCATCTGGCTGACTGGTTCACCTGTACACGCAGCTCGGGAACAGTGGCTCCAAAATGCCTGCCCTGTCCCCACATGGCAGGACGAAACATCGTGCTTTCAGCCATTGCCCCCAGCGGACAGCTAACTCCTGAGTGGTAGGAACCATGCACTGGTCTTCACAGCATTTGGCAAAGTGCTTGGCACGCAGTAGGCACGCGGCAGCATTTGTCAGAATGTGTGTGCACGCAGTAGGCATGTAACAACAGCATGTCGGAATGAATGCATGTGCATACACACATCCCATGCAGCGCACAGACTAGGCATGTCAGCACACGCACAGCTGGTGGCTCAAAACCAACAAGAATTTGTTCCTGGATCACTGAGCTTCCAGATGACTATCCCTTAAAACCCAAAATCCTATTTTAACATTTATTTAGGAAACAGACTGCTTTTTGAAAATATTTGGCATTGGTCTTTGCCTTCTAAAACACATTTTTTTTTAACATTTTGATGATTCAGTCTTACAAACACACAATTATCACACTACACCACCGTTTAATGTAGGACTTCAGAAAATCCCGATTGCTTTTGGAGATGCAGTGACCATCAGGGTTTTCCTAAATTCTTGGAACCCATCTTAGAATATTTCTACTTTGATTTACAGCTGTGTCATTTTGCATTCCTTTTTTAAAAATGCGGTTTTTCAACATGCTGCTGGTTTATAATATCTGAAGTAAAACAAGAGTTTTTCTCAGAATGCGCTGGCATCCAGCTACTGAAAGATCATCCCTGCCACCTCATCACCGCGCCGGGGACCGTGTGAAAGCACACCAAGTCTCCTAGGCATCCGGGCCCCTGACCTCCAGCTCCAACACCACTTCTTCCATCGGTGTCCCCCCCCCCTGCCCCCCCGAGAGCACAGGCACAGCCGCTCCCCACTCCACGCAGCCACACCCTCCACCTCGGTCACTGCTCGGAATCTGTGTGCTTTAATTCTCTCTTCACCACTTTCTCTCCAGAACCACACTGGACACTTCTTGAGAGAGGTACCTTTTCTTACTCGAAACTTTAAGGTTGGTGTCTAGTAAAGCACTAAAGATTTTTTTCATAAGTACGCAAAGCTATTTAAAGGAGAAAAGGTAGCCAGAATGATTCGATACAATTGACATGCTTTAAAAAAGTGACCACTAATTATCAAGATTAGACAGAAACACCCAAATAACATCAATATGGGTTAAGTGGCAAACTATTAAATTTTTATTAATTTCATTATAGTAACTGATAACACAGAAAGCCAAGTGTCATATAGGTCCTTTAAAGCTCATAGAAAAGCATCAGGAACTCTTACCAAGGGGGTGGGGGGACAAAGAGAAAGAACCTACAGATTAAAGGAGACTTAAAAACTTATCAATACAATGTATTGTGTTTGGAGCCAGGTTCAAACAAACCGTTACTGGTGGAGGGGGTAGGAATGACAAAATGTGAATGAACATCAGAAAAATTTGAATATGATCTAATTTTTTGTAATATTAAGGAATTATTGTTTTCAGGTGTGACAAGGACACTGGTACAAAAGATCTAACAAAAGCTAACAAAATGCAAGAGCTACATACTAAGGTACTTATGGATGACACTGGGCTTTCTGTCAAAATAATGGGGGGCAGTAACGGGCGTAGAAGAAACAAGACTGGTTGTGTGGCAATGGCTATCGAAGCCGGGTGATAACTGCATGTGGCTTAATTATATATTTCTTCTCTACTTTGTACCTGCTCAAAGTTTTCCAAACAAAAAAGGGAAAAAAAAAAAAAAGCAGCAGCAGCAGCAGCATTAGACGTCCTGTTAATTCCATGGTTGGCCACAGCAGCGCCCGGGGCTCTCCGGCTTTGCGCAGCTTCCTGCTACCCAGCAGGTGTTGCTGTTCCCACGAAAGGGTCATAAGAGACACTCCCACTCCTCCCTGAAGTTCCTGGCCTTATACAGACAACATCAAATTCTTCCACCCTGCCGGAAAACCAGCCTCCAACCTGAGATGGATAAGATTAAATCAATAAGTCAGCTAACAATGGCTCTCTGAGAACCACACCATCTATAGCCTGGAGCTAAGAAGACATTCCAGTTTCTTGACCTAGTCAATTCAATTCAAGGAACATGAAGCAAAAGCAGAGGATCAAGACAGGGATCATGCAGTATTCCTGCAGAGCTAAGACTCAGTGCCAATTTAACCAGACCTCTCTTCCCCCAGACACCAGGACGCCTCACACCGTTCTCTGTGGGAAGGCCTGCCCCCTCACCACTCCAGCTATAAAAGGACCCCACCCCACTCTCTGGCCACTTCCCCTTCTTTATTAACTTTTGTAGTGTCTGTCACTAGCTGACAATGTAGTATGTGCTTGTCTGATTGTCCTATTATCGCCTCCCCTTTGTAGACTGTAACCTCCCTGAGGGCAGGGAGTTAGCTTTGTCTGTCTCTGTGCTCAGTTTCTAAGGTGATCCAGTACACATCTGCTGAATACTCAGGATCCCAGGAAAGTACACTAAACATCAAAGACAGCTGAGACAACAATCGACACCATTCATAAAAGCCAAGGTGCACGTGCACGACCACCCACACGCTCACACCCATCGCGGGTAGTAGAAAGGTGATGCCACAGCACTATTGCCATGTACTATCACTCAGCTGAAAAACCAGTGACGACAGGATCACAGGAATAATGGCTGAACAAGTCAGTCTGTGCCAGAAAAACCTACCAGGGCCACAGTACCTTCACATGCCCTCTACAGTATTTTCAATATATACAAATTATCTCAGAATTTAGGGTACAGTACAGACTATATGAGTGCTTTTAGGGACCTTATGTCCCTAGCAAATCAAAATCTGTGCCCTCCCTCCCACTTCTTCCCCTACTCTAACTCTACTGGAAAGAAATCCCACCAGATACTACCCACGAGATTACAGTCACATCAAGAAAGCTGGCTAAGAAGGTAGGTGGTGCCCTGGCCGGATGGCTCAGTTGGCTGGCACACCATCCTGTACACCAAGTTTGTGGGTTCGAGTCCCCGTCAGGGCACATACCTAGGTTGTGAGTTCAATACCCATACCTAGTCGGGGTGCATATGGGAGGCAACCAGTTGATGTTTCTCTCTCTCACATCAATGTTTCTTTCTCTTTTGCTTTTACTCTGTCAATTCAGTAACATATCCTAAGGTGCTAATTAAAAAGAAGGAAGAAGGCAGGCAGGAGGAGGGAAACAGTGTCTCATACATAGAGTTGATGTGAAAATTAAATGACTTAATATTCGGTAAAGAGCTTAGACCAGTACTGGGCACAAAGTAAAGATTAACTAACTCAGCTATCACGTTCAATAAAAAAACAGGTGAGAATAGGTAGTGTGCCATAATCCAGTTCCAATTCTACTGTGAATTCTCTGTGGGACGAATGAGCATCAGCCAATAGGAGGTAAACACAAGCTTTTAAGGCAGGTAAGCAATTATCATTTAATACACTCAAAATGCATAGCTGACGTAAATAAGATCTTCCACTGGACGCACTCAGCGTAGCATCAAACACGTGGCGAAGACCCAACAAAGTGCGGCTCCCATTGCTGCTGGGATCCTGGATGCCGAGGCAGAGCGGGATGTCACAGCCTTCCAGGCCTGAGTTCTCTCCCTCCCCACACAGCCTTGAAATCTACAGATTTCACATCACCCTGCACTCCCTGTGCCTCCACCCACGCTTTTCTGCTTTTATCTTTTTGATACGTTAATGTTCTGCGTGAGATGCAATTTAAATGAAAATGCTCTGCCTTACACAAGCCTGGGTGGCCCTGAGAAGGCCAACCCACTACTTTGCAGATAGAAAAACAGGTCTAACGGTCCAGCAGCCTGAGATCTTGCCACGGCCAGCACCATGGCGCAACTAAAAACCAGAGCTCCGGAAACCTCGCCCAGAGCTCTCCACACCACGTCCGCCATGGATGCGGGCACCAAAGCTCCACCAGAACCAGCGTGGAAACCCAGGTTTTCCCGCTTAAAGTGGACCTACTCGTCTACATCCCACGACTCACCATGATTTCTCTCTGCTCTTCCAGGTTCTTCAAAAAATTAGAAAATTCACGCAAGGAAGCATCTGTCAAGAGACAGGAATAATTATTTGGCGGACAAAGCAAAGGAGAGCAAACCCGAACCTCACCCTCACGTACCTATACAGCGTTCATCATCAGTCTCCGCGTCGCCGATGAACTCAAATTTGAAGTCTCTGAGTGAGTGGGCAAACTTCCGCTGGGCCGCCGAGAGACCTAGAGAGAAAGACCTGATCATGACTTGGATCCTCGTTGTAAGTCACGGCTGAAGACAATTATTCCTCCTACCAGCAACACAGCTGGAGAGCTCTCCTCCCCTCAATCTGTGAAGAGGCGCACCCTGACTCCTGCCCCACGGGGCCCACAACCCTCTACCTGGCACCCTCTCGGGCTTGCTTATCCTCGACTCTCCGTTCCAGCAGAGGACAGGTGCTGGAGAACTGTTCGCTGCCTCCCCAGCCTCTCCTTCCACAGAGGTCTCATAGGTTCACCTTGCTCCCTAAGGCACTTTCCCTTTCTCTGCTTCATCGGGTCAGAGCTTGACCGATTTCTTCCGGCTGTGAACATACACCCCCTGGATAGTGTCTTCCAGGGCTCAATGAGATCTGGCTGGCTGCCAAGGTTTCAAATACAAGGGTCTCAAGTAGACTGGCATTACAAAATAGTCATGGGGTTGTAAGGTACCGCATAGGAGATACAGTCAATAATATTGTATTACTAGGTATGCTGCCAGGTAGGTACTGGAAGTACTGGAGAAAACACTTGGAAAGTATATGATTGTCTAACCACTATGCAGCACACCTGAAACTCATACAAAAATACCATATACTGCCACGTGTAATGCGCACCCACAATTTTTGTGTACGTTATACATAAGATTGTTATACCCATGGTATGTGGTCATTATACCCATGCATGACGCGCATCCTTATTTTTCCCCTCAAATACTTGGGCTAAAAGTGTGCATTAAACACAGCAAAATATGGTGATATTGAATGTAAACTATAAACAAAAAATGTTTCAAAACACATATAAGGATCTCAAAAGCCTGACAATGGCCAACCAGATGCCCTTAACTGGTTGTCAAACTCCAGACAGAGATCCCAGAAGGTATAGAAAGAGTTTTCATAAAAAACAACATGAGGGAGGTAACCAAAGGCCCAGCTTAAATGTTAGGAAGAATTCATTCCGCAAAAGACTTACATAGAGGTCCTAGTCTTCTTTTTTTTTTTTTCCTTTTTTTTTTTTTAATGGAAGATTAATAGAAAATAGTGGAAAACCTGCTTCTAATACAAGGTCACGTTTATGTTTTCTATTTCATTCAATAATCTTGAAAGACCAGTAACATAAAGATTATCTCTACCTTACAATGGAGAGTTAAAGCTCAGAGATGTTAAATAATTTGCCCAAAGCTCCACAGCTACTCGAACAGCAAAGGCTTGGTTGTGCTCCCGGGCAATCTGTCTAAAACCCAGGCCCGGCCCAGGTACCAGACTGCCTCTGGTCCAGCGCACCTTCCAGGAAGCTGCTCCCTGACTCCTGCACTCCTTATGGCCGCGGCCTCAGAACAATGAGTACTGACAGACCATGTTCAAATACAAGTTCACGTCAAGCAAGCTGAAAAGTCAAAAAAATTAAAACGCAATCCGTAACTGCTGACTGAAATAGTCTCTTGCAAAAAATAAACATGGACAAGAAAGTGAAGGTTAATGGTAAAACTCTGAGGGCTGTTTTAATAAGATGGCAGGATAGTAAAAGTAATTGTTCTCTGTGCTCCTCATTGCATTATAGCTAGCTAACAAGAAATGAAAGCAAGAGTCTTTACTTTCGCATTATAAAATGCTACCTAACATTTTGTAACCTACTCTTTACCCCCAAATTATGTTCAGTGGCTCCCCCATGCCCTCCTGAAGAAGCTGCTTTTGCTAGCACGTCTTAAGCTCTCTAGTAATGCTCAGCATAGTCTGGTTTCGAACCTTTTAAAATTCATAGTAGACGGTTCCTGGGAGTAATTTTAGGTTCACAGCTAAGTTGGGCAGAGGTGACCCCCAGCCCCACACATGCACAGCTCCCCCCAAACAACATCATCCCCCACCAGCATGGCTTCTGAAACTTCATTCTTGCTCTAATTCATGTGTATCTTGTTGTTCTCAAATTCTTTTTCTCTTTAAAATGTAACTTTTTAAAAAACACACTGAAAGACCTCAAGGTGAAAGGCAAAACCTTACAACATTGAGAAGATGCTGCGGGACTGTACGTGCTCACCCCTGGAGCATGGAAGACAAGCACAAACCATGGCGTAAAAGGTGGCGGACCACACACGTCCCGACGCTCTCCCCTGCCTGCGGGCACTGCTCTTTTCAAGCAGACTCCGCAGCTCGCCTACCAGGATGCAGAAGCTGCTTTCCTGCCCCTTGAATCCGGACAGAGCTTGTGGCCAACAGAACGTAGAGAATGTTCCCCTCTGCTAATTCAGAGCCTCCACACCTCAGAGAGTTTTCTACATCTTTACCCGACTCCGTGTAAACGAGTGCAAGCAAACCTGACGAAAAGACTTGTGACTTAGCCACCCTATTGTTGTCCCGTCAGTCAGATGGCCAACCAGCAGAAGCAGAGCTTCCCTGCACAGGCAGGAAGCAGTCAGGACAAGACCATACTGTTAAAGTTTTGAATATTTAAAGACATAAAAAAGACCCTGGTCAGTGCGGCTCAGTTGGTTGGGCATCGTCCCACAAAGTGAAAGGTCGCTGGTTCAATTCCCAGTCAGGGCACCTGCCTGGGTTGTGGGCCAGGTCCCTGGTAGGTGCACGCAAGAGGCAACGGATCGCTGTTTCTCTATCACATGGATGTTTCCCTCCCTCACTTTCTCCCTCCCCTCCCCATCTCTAAAAATAATTAAATTTTAAAGAAAAAATAAAGACTTAAAAAGAGGAAGATAAGCACAGACAGAGAAGGTATAAATAGCTACTATACAATGAGGTAAGGCAGAACCCCAAGAAAAAACTGGGGAAAACACTGGAATCGGCCCATCAGAAAGGCAAGTGAAGGAGATCCACATGGCCCGTAACCACATCAAAAGATGCTCAGACTCATTAGTGATGATAACAGTGAAAAGTGAAACCCCAATGCTTCGACACACCCATCAGACTGGCAAAAACTACTAAGTCTGGCAATCTCAAGCGTCGGTGGGAGCCTGTCCGTGCAGCAACAGACAGCTCTGACCCGGCTGGTAAGAGTACACTTGTGCACAATTACTCGTACGGAGCTTGGCACTGTCCAGCAAGTCCGGTGACATCCTACAACCTAGACTTTGTTTTCCTGAGTAAATTCCCAAGATAAATTCTGGTGCACATGCACTTTGTAGACTAGAAAATCCACAGACCCAATCACAGTAACAGCCAAACCCCAAAAAACCAATACCGATCAACAGATCAAGTGGCTAAATTACACTATATTCATATGCTGTGGAGTAAAAACGAACGAAAAATTCACAGAGCGACACAAATGAATCTCGGTTTGGAAAAAAAGAAGCAAGTCACAGAAGAATACACACAGTAAGGTTCTTTTATATAAAATTCAAGACAAGCCACACTACACTGTACATTTGGGGCACAAGTGCGGGTCACTAAGTCACAGAACAGCAAGTGAATCGTTATCTCCAAAGTCACACGGTGTTTCACACGGGGTCGGGGGAGCAGCACACTCCCAAAGCTACAAGGGGAGTAGGAGGAGCACTTCTGGTGGTGGGTCTGTGGATATTAGCTTTATTATTCTTCTTTAAAATGTACATCTGTTTCATACACTTCTGTATTTTTGCCATAACTTTCACATTAACAATAGAAAATGTTTTAAATTCTATAACAGCAGAGCCTAGCTACTCATAGGCCATTCAAAAATCACTCGGTTTCTATCGTAATCTAGGCAAGCACACCACTGCTCTCTCAGGTCTAGCCACACTGGCCTGTTCTCGGTTCCCACAGGCCGAAGTCACTCCAGCCTGAGAGCCCCTGAACTGGCCGCTCCCTCCCCCACCCCCACTGCCACTTGGCGGGTCCTTCTCAACACCGATGGTCAGCGAAGAGCCCCCTCCTCTCACCATCCTCTCTAAAGTCAAGTCACCCCTCTGTCCTAAGCCCCCTCTCTTCCTTAGCCACTTTGTTTCCTTCACAGCATTATTACTACCTGACATTACCTTACTTAGCCAACGTTTACTCGGGGCTTCTATTCTCCCCTTCTAGAATATCACGCCCCTGAGGCAGCCCCTGAAGCCTGCTGCTTCCCATGTCCCTGACACAGGGCCCACAGCAGGCTTCTTCTGTTTCAATTGATGTCAGGCACCTATTTCCACATGTTAATAGTGTGTGGGTTTATTATTATTTGTAACAACTTTGTATTATTCTATTTTGCTACTGTTTGCTTTGCCAGTTCTCAACAGAGGCTTGAAGCTGGTTCCATTTTTGTTTATGTAGATGTGCGTGTGTGTGCGTGTGTGTATTTATGCACATGTATATATATTTATGTTTACATTTACTTAATATTATTTATATTATATTACCAATGCTGGTATAAATTATATTTTCCCTCTTGAGCTGTTTCCTTTGAGCATTTTATCCAAAATACCCAGTCAGGACACCTTAAAGACCATGGTTCTATAATCAACATAGGAAGCTCTATGGAAAGTTAAAACTTAAATACAGCAGTTTTCAACATTTATTTCATAATTCCTAATTCTGTGAGTTGAAATGTTTATAACATAGCAAGTCAAATTTGGGTTCAACTGCACAGCTATTATATTTCTTCTCTGTAAGAAGCATGCTTTTGTCTAACTTCTGCACTAAGTATTGTAGTCACATCAATTTATTTTAGAATAGAAGCATTTTCCTCTTTCCCTTCTTGTTGACTTCCTTCTGGTGTTATTAGAGTTCATTATGCAATTTGACTATACCAAACTCCATCCTTTTAATAATCACAAATTCATCACCTTTCCATTACTTTGCACATTTTAAATGTATTTCTTCTCTCATGTAGTTTACACTTTCACAGGTATCTTCTGCCTTGCTTAACATAAAATCTTAAAACTGCTTACTAGGTTTAGTAGAGTCTATGAAATAAGCACAAAGTTGCTTTGTGCAAAGGATAATGCTTTTTCCAATATCAGTGCACGTGAAACTCATCCAGTCTTAATTCGCTAGTTACAAAGGCTGGCAATATCCCTCTACTGTGGAAAGATGGGGGTGGGGGAGGGCTAGTCCGAACAACCTTTATTGAATGTTTACTCCAATCATTTATATCATTTACTTTTATAAATAATTTATATCATTATATCATTTACTTGACTACTATATCATTTACTTTTTATAATCAGCCTGCAGATAGGTGTTGGTACTACCTTATCTTAAGTAGGTTCAGAGATAGATTAGTGACTTGATCAAGGTCACAGACTTTTTAGAAAGCTGGGAGTGAGTCCTGGAGGCAAAGAATCTACTCCTTGTTTTCTTGAGCTTCCACAAATGTCCTGTTACATCATTCCAACTTTCAAGAGGTTTCACATCATTCCCAGGTCCTTTACCCAGAGGTCAACTAGTTATCCAAATGGTTCAAATGCAGAATTCTAACCAAATGGAAAATTTACTTGCATGGGCCTCCATGCCCGGCCCCCATCCCCTCCCACCCACTAACTCCTCAGTTACTCTGAAGCTCACTGCTCTCTGGAAACACCTTCAAAGCTGATACGACTCCAGGTAATGCACAAGGCAAAGCCAGAGTGTACACAGAAAGCACAGCTAACTTGAAAGATTTCATGTAATCTGCACTCTTCAAATGAGCTGGCCACTTCAAAATCGCCCGCACTGGAATTTTTAGATCCTCAATCTGTAGACAAATGGGAGAGAAAACCACAACCAGGGCCTTTGCAGGGTTAGGAGCAGTTTGAGACACGAGGAACTATAATTGAGACCTGCTGAGTTTGGATTGGAGGACGCCACATGGAAAGACCCAAGCCCAGCTGCAATCCAGATTGGGAGAGCCTCCGGACACTGGCCAGGCTGCCGCTGCTCACCCGTGATGACTGTGCACGAGGAAATTACTTCTTATGGCACAGCCACCTATTAAGAGTTTGCAGTTAAGACTGAACTACCAGACACATAGAGGCATTTGGGGGTGAATGGGACACCTCTCTACTCAGGTTGCTCTGCTTGAACTGAACTTCTAGGCAGCCCCCCGGGGGTGCTATAGCCCCTGAAGTTAGGAGCCTGACCTGGCTAATAAGGCTGTCATCTCCTGCAACTTCCCACCCCATCAACCAAAGCAGTAATGGGGCCATCCGAGGAAATGTTCTTGAATTCTGGGCTTGAACAGGAAAAATGATACAGCAAATAAATGAACCTTTCTTGCACGTTACATTTAAAGTACAGGATTCTTCACAAACCATACTGGATTCTGAAACCTTCTTAAAACTGGGCAAACTGCACCTAGCAGCTCACATTCCTTTGCATGCGGAGACCTAAATTACCAGATTATCAACTCTGCGAAAGCTCTGCCAAGGGAACCTCTGCCGCCATTCCGCACATCAAAACACGTCACAGAATTCTTCAGCGCTTTATTTAGAGAAAAGCAGGGTACGGACTCTGAGAACGTAATATCCTTCACGCCAGATTCATGCCAAGGAAGTAATGCTGATGCTAATCCAAGTGCCTTGGAAGGGAAACAAAATTCCTCTAGGACTGCAGACCAGCTTCCCATTTTGCTCCGTGTTTTCCACACTTACAAACGCAGCAGCTGCACTTTACACAGGAACAGCGCTGTGGCCTCTCTGTGTGCATAAAAAAAGAAAGTAAATAACTCACTCTGCAGATATAAAAAGCTGTGCAAATATCTCACAAGCCCGAAATGCATTTCTGGGCTAGTCGAGGCCTGAAGGGCAGATCGCAGGCTGTTCTGGGCGCAGCTTGTGGGCCAGCACGGTCTCCACAACTGTTAGGTTAAGGCATTCCTGGCCCTAACTCCCAAAAATCCAGCCCAACCGGGATGTTTGTGTAATGAGTTCTTCTTAATCATTGGGAAAGCAGAGTCTAATGTCACTAGGATGACCTGAATTGATGAGTTCATGCGGTAAAAGGAAACTAAGCTGAGTCCACAAAGATCCAAGCGCCCCAGACAAAATGCATAAACCAGGATGGAGTGCAGGGTTCAAGAACAAACACAGCACATAACAGACATCCAGACCCTGCTTACTAACAGCCAACTAACCACAAGGAAGCCTTCCGAAGAGAGTGAGCTGGGAACTGCACACAATCCCACGGAGGTCCCCACTGGAGACCACCACCCAGCCTTCCCGACACCTTATCCAGCTTTCAAGTGCACTGTACACATTCAGCAAAGGTCTCGGGCTGGGTTCTGAGTACAGAGAGCACCTGCCACACAGGCTAGCAGGTAAAAAGGGCATGCTGGCCATCACCCGGCCCACTGGTCTTCAAAGTGTCTTTGGCCACAGATCCCTTTGTTCAAAGAAAATCTTATTTACCGTGAGAACAGAAAATACAGCTAACACTTATGTATTAGTTTCCTACTGTTGCTGTAACTAACTTCCACACACTTAGTGGTTTAAAATGACACAGATTTATTATCCTATAGTTCTGGAGGTCAGGGTCCAAATTGGGTCTGACAGGGCAGTGTTCCTTCACAGGCTCTAGGGTATGATCCATTTCCTCACCTTTTCCAGAGCCTAAAGAATGCCCCAATTCCTCGGCCCACAATCCCCAGCCACCAATCTCCTCACTGCAACTTCTGTCATCACACCCCTTTCTCTGACTCCTTTGAGGACAACTGTGATTACAATGGGCCCACTAGGATGACCCAGAGGATGACCTCTGCATCTCAAGGTCCTTAGGTTAATCCCATCATCAAAGTCCCTTCTGCTGTGTGAAATCACACACTCACTGGCTCAGGGAATTAGGTAGGGACATCTCGGGGGGGCCACTTTTGGACCTACCATACCTTGTAAGGTCAGGTGTAGCTACATTCATGGATTCATTTAAGTATCACAACTCTATGAGGCAGGCTCTATTATTATACCCACTTTTCAGGGGAGCAAACTGAGATACACACACACACACACATAGGCGAAGCACCCTGGCCAAGACTGTACAACTAGTGGGTAGTTCAACCAAGAGATCATCAAAGCTGCTCAGGTAGAGGATGGATGAAAAACTCCACTCAACGTCCCTGTCTCTCACAGACTGGTCCCCAAAGAGACAGCACCCTGCAGAACACAACAACCTGAAAACCAGTGACAGAGTCTCTCCCCTTCACTTTACAGTTGGGACATAAAAGCACAACTCTGGACGACTAGCTCCATGGCACACACCTAGTTCAAGGAGAGCTTTAACCAGAGTCCAGGTTTTGTTATAGAATCCTAGTTTCAGTATAACCTTGGGAGGCACAGGAAGACACTAACAGGTGCACCTGTGAGGAACACATGGTCCAGCAGTTGGCTGGCACATCCCAGAGAATGGCTGCCAAGGACACGTGTGTGTGTGTGTGTTTGGGGGCAGTAGAATTGCTTAAGTACGAAAAAGTATGTCCAGGCCAACACACTCTCACCCTGCGCCTTCTTAATTACACTTCATAGAAAACGAGAATGGCTGACAGGCTGACACACAGTGTACCGCCGAGACTGCATGCTGAAAATGAGGGTGGCCTGACATGTACAGGGAAGTGCCTAAATCTGAGTGTCAAAAGCTGGTGGCACAGCAGACTGACTTATGTAGCCACCCCTTTTATTAAAATTCTAATTTCAGTCTCTCAAACCCTCTGGTTACCATGCGTCCCATTATTCCCTATGGTCACTGGCCTCATTTAAAGTATCTTCCTGACCCCTGGAGGCATTTGGATACCAAAGTCATGGCCTCAGTTAAAGAACTTTAGCAGGGAACGTATTCTTAGAGACAATTTAGTCTAAGGATCCAATTTTACAGATGAGAAATCAAAGGAACTATGAACTAGAGGCGGTTTGTGGAAACAAGAAAGGCACTGTAACCCTCCAGGTCTAGGCCCTGACACTGTCTCTGGGCAAGACGCACATGGAATGTACTGAAAATTCCATCTATAAACAAAAAGCAATCAGTGTCACATCTAACTAACAGGTGACCTCTCACTTTCTGAAACAATTTGCTTGACCCAGAGTCCCCACTTCCTACACTGGGAGGTGCTGTAGCACGTGACCCTACCCAAAGTTCACAGGGCAGAATGAATAGGAATAGCACCTGACCCCAGAGCTGCCCCCAAAGGCCAGCCTGAGACACAGACACCTGGGAAACGTATAGACAGAGGAGAAGAGAGGACCCAGATGCCTGAAAATGCTAAACAAGTGGTGGGTCTAGGAAAGGGTATAGGAATGTTCATTATTCTGTTTTTTATTGTTTTCACAGATCAGGGATTTAAGCTCAATGACAAAACACAACACTCTTCACACATTTTGCTATTGAATATAGTAACTTGGCAAACAAAGTGGTTTCCAAACCGTCTTCAAGATAGGGGAAAGAGAAAAAGAAAACCACAAACAGGGACAATGTCCAAACAAGCTACCCTGTTAACCACAGTACACGCTTAAGGCCCGAAACAAGAATTAGTAGGGATTCAGATGTTGGGTGTTATTGTGTTATTCTGGGTGAACGCATGTGAGCTTTTCCACCCTTCTGACATAACAAGAAACTCAGCTGTCCAGCAACACTAAGATACTACAACTACCTCGTTTCTCTCAAATGCTTTATTTAATATTTATTCTCTTGAAAATAAATTTTTAAGAGGGTAAAACAAGACTCACTCGAAGGAGGGGCTAAAAGCGTCCCCTTTGGTGCCCCAAATTAAACCAGGGTCACAGAGGTCAGAGAAATGCCCCTGGAAACGCCCAATGACCCGCATACACTACTCAGGCGGCAGAGCCCGGTGTGCATGAAAAAATTCAAAGAGGACGTGACGGCTGCCCCACAGAGTTCATGATCTCCATCTGTGAGGGACCAGCACATAGGAACCAAGGGGTCCAGATTTCGAACTCCAGAGAAATTCGAGGATGAACTTAAAACAAAAAAATAATAATAACAAATGTTAAAGTCATCAGGAAAACACAGCATGGAATGGGAGGGCTTGAACGGCATCCCAAAAGTGGGTTTAAGTCACTGTAACCTACAGAGGAGACAGTCGATGCACTAAGAACGAAACATCGGAATCCTTAGATGGGAATAAGGACAGTTGGTCCTTGAACAACGTGGGGGTGAGGGATGCCAACCCCTCCCTCCATGCAACGGAAAACCCCCATAGCTTTTGAATCCCAAAAACTTAGCTACAATAGCCCACTGATGACCAGAAGCCTCACCAATAATATAACATCGATAAGCATACGTCTTGTGTGTTATATGTATTATATACTGCATTCTTACAACAAACTAGAGGAAAAAAATGCTATTAACAAAATCATAAGGAAGAGAAAATATATTTACAGTATGATACATTATTCATTGACCTGTGCAGTTCAAACCCAACATTCAAGGGTCACCTGTACCATATGACCTATATAAATGAGGGCCTGTTGAACACAAGGAATAAAGACTTAAACCATGGAAACACAATTGCAAAGAGCCCAGAATACAAGGTGAACTTGCTTTACACCCAACCCCTGGGATCTTCTCTCCTGACCTGTGCTCTTAACGTACCTTGGTCCTCAGGAGAGGAGTGTTTAATCTCTTGCGATCGGTCTTCCTCCAGTTCTCGCTGTGGGAGCTGCTACTGCCCCGCCGCTGCCTGGCGGGGCCCTCTCATCGTCCTCACATCAGCTTATGACATTCTTTCCACTTCAGCTTCCGCTGCCTTTCCCCTTCTTATTTCCCAAAGTTTTCAAGAGAATCAAATTGGCCCAGCTCATTTTCTTCCCGCAGAAGGCCACGCACGACAGAAGTAGCTGTCGTATGGCCTACCCCAATCAATCAAGCCAGCCAGCTCAGGGACAGGACAGATGTCACATGGTTCTCCGAGAGCTTTCTGCTCAGCAGGAGCTGCGAGCAGAGCCACTTTCCCTGGTAGGAGCTGTGACGTATGAGGTCATCAGATGCCATGAGAGACAACTCCGGTACCAGGCCAGCAAATGCAAAACAATTTTTTAAGACTCTCCTATGTTAACATGTAACATTCCACAAAAAGCCCCTAAAGGCAGAAACCGGTCCCTCTGAAAACTGCAGTAGGCAGGGCCCGAGTCCATTCTCACATGATGAACTATGCTCACTATAAAGACATGGCAACACTCATCACTGACCAGAAAATTGTTCCAAACCCAGTGCTTCCAAATGGATTAAGCGTGTGCAATAAGCATCTACTATTTATTTAGCACTCCCTATGCCTGTATTGTTCATTTGATCCTCACTGGACCCGATTAGGAAAGCATCTCTTACTGCATTTACAGGTGAGCACAGGAAGACACAGACCAGGCACACTGGGGAAACGGTCAAGGCGGGGTTTGAACCTGGAGCCAGGTCTTCGGTAAACCATCACGGCAGACGGCTTCACCATCTGAACAAAACCTGCCCCAGCCACAGCTGGGCCACAAGACTCTTTCCCTTACAGAAAGAGTCCTTACAGAATGGACGTAAAAACACTCCCAATACCTTGATCCTGTTGTCCTGTTAGAGGAGAGGTGAGAAATAAATTTTTTTTTTTAAAGGCTTTGTGGAGAGCCCCTGGGGAAGGGAAGTTTTCCAAGCAGAAGGGCAGGGTGACAGAGTGCCACCCTGAGGAGCACACAGCCCTGTTGGAAGAAGAAACACGGTAAACTTACCAAAGTGGCGGTTAGAAAAGGAGTGTGCGGGCTGGGCAGTGAGGTCTGCCTCTAGGTTTCCTGCTTCCTCGAGGGCAAGGTCAACTTTCACCAACATCGCAGACAGCACATCAACACAATCCAAGCTTCCTGGGACAGACTGACGCAGTCTGGACCTCCCCTAAACTACCCGTGTTCAAAGAGGGAGGGGGTGCCACACAAATTAAGACACAGGATCAGTGTGCAAAAATCAATTGAAGCGTGAGAAAGATCCGTGAGTCCACACACAGCAGTAACTCCCCCAAGTCTTAACCAATGGTTCTTTGTATGTCCTTTACGCTTTTCTGTATTTTCTAAATAGTCTTCACTCAGCATGAATTATTTTTATGATCAAAAAAGTGGTTAAAGCCAAAACAAAATGAATGATACCCAGCTATCAGGAAAGGTAGAGAGGTGTAAGATAAGGTGGCCGTGAAGGTTACTTTGTGTGTCAACTTGACTGGACCAGGGCAGGCCTAGGTATCTGGTTAAATCTGACTTCCAGGTGTGTCTGAGAGGTGTTTCCAGCAGAGATTCACACTTCAGGCAATCCACTGACCGAAGCATGTGGCCCTCATCCCAACTGGTGGAGTGGGCATCATTCCATCTGGTGGAGACCCAAATAAAACAAAAATACGAAAGAAATGTGAATTCTTTCTCTCTGCCTATTTGAGCTGAGACATCGGTCTTTCTTGCCCTTGGACTTGAACAAGGACTTAACGCCATCAAGGCTCCTGGTTCTCGGCCTTTGGACTCCGTGGAATGTACACCACGAGCTTTCCAGCGTCTCCAGCTTGCAGATGGCAAATATCTAATCGTAAGACTTCTCAGCCACCATACTCATGGGAACAAATTCCTTACAATAAATCTCACTTCATATGTCCACATATAGGAATATAGCCTAGAGAAGCCTGGCTAACACAGTGGCCATGTTTAAAGGCAGGAGTCCCAGACCAGGGCTGTGACTTGAACTATACAAGTGCAAACTACACGCCCCTGGTAAACCGAACTTCCCGGGGAGCAGTAACCCCATTACACACAGTGAGCTCACACTTACCCTACACTCGTTTCACCACACAAGGTGTTAAAGTGATGGTCAGTGCTCCAACAGGGGACTACCATGACAAGACAGAAAGGGGACGGAAGAGAGTTCCCACAGGAGAACACTGGTGGCCCGAGGCCCAGCCCTTGACAGCCAGACTTAGGATGGGATTCAGAGTTGCAAATAGGAAATGGTGAAACCGAGACTCACGGAAGGCCCCTCATCACTGTAAGCTGTTCAATTTAGTAGCAGAACACTGAAGACAGAGGAGGCCAGAGGTGGTCTAAACACCTGGGGGAGAGTCAACAAGGCAGGGAACCAGGAAGCAAGGAAAGGTGCTAGACTCGAGGAAGTCGAGAAAGGTGAGCCAGCCCCCACCGGGATGGCTCTGCTTGACCCCAAATGCAAAGTCTCTGAGGTCAAGGCTTTCCCCTATCCATCTGGTTCACTGCTGCAGACACAAAACCAGGCAAAGAGGAGATGCTCCACTAATATACGCCGGGTTAACGAATAACAGACCCTATCCCGATGGACTCAAAGCCTCTCCAGGTCGATGTCACAGGGACCAACATTCGGGGCACAGTGCTCAAAAGATCGAAGGGTCACTGAGGGCTCTGTGTCTGGGCCACTGCCCTCATCCATATCCTCAAGCACTACAGAGAGGTCTGGGGGTATGGGGACAAAGCCCTGTTCTCAGACTTACGTCCCCCTAGACTCAATGCATTCTCTGGCTGAGCCTCGATCCCCTACAAACAGGTGACTCTGCCCTGCCGCACCCAGAGTTTATAAAGATCAGATGCCAAAGCAGATGGCTAATGTAAAGCTTCTTTTAAAACTTAGCGGTCATATATATATGAATGACATTCTCAACCCAATTTCTGATGCAGAACTTATAAGACTGATTGCACATTTAATTTCATCTTTACACCTTTTTTTTAACCTCAGGGCTATTTAAAAATTCATCATCATCATCAATGTAATTCACAAAAGAAATAGTGACTAATAAACATGCAATTTAGCCTCACTACCAATGAAAGAAATTAAATTTTAAAATAACATTTTTTACCCAATGGCCAACATTATTTTAAATAATAAAATTCAACAATTGCAAGCCAATGGGCCCCTTTCATATACTGATTAGGGGAGAACAAAAATGAAGAACGTGCAGCTACCACTCCTCTCTTCTTCCCCCTCAAAAAGGGGAGAAGAAAATAACCTGGTATAGCAAATTAATAAATTTCTTTTGTGTTTAATAAAAGAGAGACAGTACACACAGTAGTCACAGAGAAAACAGACAACTAGTATGACTTGTTAACAGCAGTGATCTCAACCGCTGAAAATCTGACATATTTTAAGAACAAAGTGAGGTTAGGCGTCCTTTGGAAACCCTTATCACAAAGCTCTGTGGCCTGTAGTGCAGCACAGTGACTGGGAGTACAGGCTCTGGTGTCAGACCTGGGCTCACACAGTAGTGTCACCAGTGACCAGCTGGGTGACCCTGAGCAGGTGACAACCTTTCCGAACTTTGGTTTCTTCCCTGACAACTTGGGAATGATACTGGATTTTACATAACAAATTGCCATAAAGAAAAATAATGAATCAAAGATTACTAAGTTATCCTGTCTGGGTGACAGAAAACGGTGGAACCATTAAAAAGAAAAAGGGAAGTCAAGAGAGGAAGCCAATTTGAGGTGAGGAAACAAACAACTGCATTTTAGGTATTTCAGAAAGCAGCATACTAACCGAACAGAAGTTCTGAAGAGCAGCTGCAGGTAGCAGTCAAGGCCAGAGGCTTGTACTCTACCTGCAGAGAGGTGACTGGAGAGAAATAAATAGTGTTTTGGGGTTTTTTAGGAAGAGAAGGTACAGAAATTCTAGAGATGAAAATAGAGATGTAAACTACAAAAATGACTCACAAATGGAGAAAAGAGGAGACAGAAGAAGAAAAGACTCAGAAAAGCCAGCCAAAGTGAGGGGCAGGAAGAGTGCAGATTCAGAGAAGACACTGAGAATGCTCAAAAGCACCAAATGTTTTGTAAGGCTGTTAGATTTTGGCAAGAGATAGTCCTCTGACAAATCATCCTGATTCCTTTCTTTCCCGTAACTGGCTACATCCACTCTCCATCCAAAATGTCCCGGGGATCTGTTTACTTCTCTGTCTCCACTGTTAATCCCGCCACCCCCTTCTCCGGACTGGTCGCTCAGCTTCCGCTCATTCCCCCTTAGCCCAATTCCCACGCAGCAGCAGCAGCAGTTAACTGAAAGTATAAATTGGATCTCCTTACTGCCCTACCGAAATCCTGCTACATCAATTCTGTTGTACTTGGGATAAAACCCAAACTCCTCACCCCAAAGCTCTAAAGACCCCACGTGATCTGGTCCCTGACTGGCTGGCTCTCCAGCCTCATTCATCCACCCCCTGAGCTCACTGAACCCCAACTTTTATCAGCCTCCCTTCTATTCCTGGAATGGGGACAAAAAAGCCAAAGTGCTTTCTTTCCTTGGGGTCTCTGTACATGCACTGCCTTCTGCCTCGAATCCTCTTCTCCCACCTCCTCCAAAACTCCAGTACAACCTGCATTAGAAATGGTCCTCAAGCTCCAGCAGGCTCCTCTCTGATGGCTTTCAGAATGAGGGCTCAAGTTACTAGACATATATACGGCAGAAGCACACAGCTGCGGTACATTCTAACTTCAACAGGTTTTTACTCTACGTCAGTACCTAACTGAAAAGACTACACTAAGATGTTTAAGAAATAACTGCCTATATCCTGACCAAAGATCTACATAAGCCTGAAGTATATTTTCCAGTTAAACTTTTTATTACTATGTTCCTAGGTTTAATTACATTATCGATTACCCTGCTCCCACCAAACCTCACATGCAAGCAAAGGAATGGTAAGGACCCTGATGAATTTTTCAGGCCTATTAATGACTTCCAGGCTCCAGTTCAAAGGACTTTCAGCGAGAATTTAGCCAAGTCCCTTATTCTCCAAGCTATGTCACAGAAAGTACATTTATCACAGGGACACTCAGTGTAAAGGGGAGCGGGCGGGGGGCCGGGGGGAAGCTGAAGCAGAGGTGGAAAGCTTCCAAAAGGAAATAGTGAGTTTCCTTTTATTTTTCTACAAGTGGATAAAACAAAGACCTAAATTCTTTCCCAATTATATTTAAAATGCACTGTCTGCCAAATATAACCCCAGAAACCAAAGGCTCAAACCTGTGAGTTACAAACCTAATTAATAAGACATCCTTGTATCAAGCCTGATTATAAACCACAGCACTTGACCATGACTTCGTGGATGTAAAACACAGGATCAAATACAGTAAAATTCTGTAAAAATTACTGAATCTGATCAACTTTTTTCAAAATTGAGTTTTGTACTTTTTCATCTTTATTATTTCCCTTTTAACAAGAATTCCTATGGCATAAACTCCCATTAATGTACTATATTTTCCCCTCTCTATTCCAACTTTGATACGTAATTTTGTTTTAAATATTTTCCCTCTTACTTTTGTGGCCTCTATTTGGGATTATGATTTTGAATTCTGTATATTTTTAAGTAGTCATTTTTTTCCATTATTTTTGCAAATATTGTGGTTAAATATCTTCTAATTGTCCTAAATGTGATTTTTTTCTTTTTAAAAAAAAGAACTTAATTCTGGCATCTCTGCCACATTCTGTCCCTCTGTCTGTTTCTACGGGCCATGTCCGAACCAGGGTCTCATGTCACACTTTTATTACCTAATACCACCAACAGTCACCCCACTTATTTTTCTTTTTCAAAACGTTAACATTTCATAATTCTTCTTAACAACAAGTATCTAGCGTTACGATGAATATTTTACATAACTATTACCCAAATCCTTAGAAGCATCCTAAGGGGTACTCATTCTATTTCCATCATATAAATGGGGCCAGGTTGGAGGTGGGCCAGGAACCTAACAGGTCCCACAGTAAACCCAGAATTAAACGCAGGTCTGATCCCCAACTCATGATCTTTCGTCCCCAGACTCTGTTTGGCAGAACTACTTGCTCCCACACTAAATGGCACTTAATGGCATAGCAAATTTGTGTGGCATCTCACCTGGTTCCAAATCCATTAGAGGCTTGGAAACCTGACAGCCACATTGCTAAGAACCGGGTGACAAGAACATTTTGTTGTACACGTGGCCAGTGCTATTCAAACTGCCAGACCCTGAACTGTTTGTCCCAAGGTTCTTGCAAGACAAGGAATTTGGACAAAATGCAAATGAACCAGGTCACCAAGTGCATTGTTTAGTTTGGCAGACACTGTTTTGCAGCAAGATATTACACCTCCACCGTGTGAGTGAGTGGTGGGGGTGGTAGGGAAGCACACCCCTTACCTCCTCTCCACCAACAGTACGCAGACAAGCACCGGTCCGAGCATCATTTGAAAAATGCTGCTCTAGGTCACTGCTCCTCCAAGTCCCATGTGTGACTTAATGGGGATAAAACCAGTACATTGTCACACCAGCATTCTCTTCAATTACGGTTTACACTGAGTATTATTTTGTATTAGTTTCAGGTATACCATGTAGTGGCTAGATAACGATAATCACACCTTACAAAGAGTTCCCCCTGATGTTTCCAGTTATCACAATATTTATTGAATATAATCCCTATGCTATACCTCAGATCTCCATGACTATTTTCTAACAATCAATTTATACTTCTTAATCCCTTCACCTTCTTCACCCAGTCCCCCAGCACGCCCCCGCCCCCTCTGGAAAACATCAGTCTGTTCTGTGTCTGAGTCTGTTTCTATTTTGTTTATTTGTTTCTTTTGTTCTTTAGATTCCACATCTAAGTGAAATCATAAGGTATTTGCCTTTCTCTGGCTGACATTTCACTTAGCATAATATCCTCTAGGTCCTTATTAGCATAAGGTTAAACAGGCTTGTTACCCATCCTATAAGCAATATGAGTAAACTAATTAATTCTAATTTCTAGATTATTCTTTTGCTTTGATTTTCTAAGGACCAGCTTTGTTAAAAATGAAGAGAAAGTGATAAATGAATTTACAGATACCCTGCTTTTACATATTGCCTCCACATCTACATATAGCAAGGGAGGGGCCCCAAGCCACAGAGCCTGGGCACTTAGAGATGGTCATAAAAAGAAGAAACAGGTTGGTTCACCAAGATCACAGAAAAATGGCAACACTGTGCAGTGACTTAAAACCTCCCACTCCTTGTAACAGGTGGCCAGAGATTCACCTTCCACGTCTGGATCCCTGACATGCACGGTCTCTAACACAGGTAATGGCTCTGCCAGACAGATGTGGCTGTCCCTCCTCTACTGATGAGGAAACAGACACAGAAAGTGTGGGTGAAGGTTCAAGTTCAGAAATGCCCCTTTCTATACATGGATAAAGCACACAAAATGCTTATGTTTACAAGCTTATTTTTAAATTTTTGTGTTTTAGGGTCTCTCTTTTTTTTTTTTTTTTTTTTTTTTTTAAAGAAATAGCATTCCCAGCATGAGTAAGCAAACTTTTGGGGCACTGTGTTTAGTTTGGGTCACATTTTAAAGAGCAAAACCAAACATCCAGAAAAAAAATGTATCAGGATGACAAGGAGCCTGAAAAACCCCATCGGTTAAGAAGCAATCGTGGCAAGGGGGAGTCATTACATCTGTTTCTCAATTTTGAGGGACATTAATTAGAACAATTCTTAGATTCACCATTCATGGTGCTAGAAACTCATCCAGAAGCCAATACCACAGGTAGAAGTCACAGGGAACAGCTTTGGTTTGGGGCAAAGCACAACTCACCGACTATAATACAATGGGCTGCCTCACTGCAGGTAATAAGGAGGCCTCACCACCACTTGGCCTGTGGAGACACCTTCCTGAGGGTGGGCTGTCAGATCAGGGTTCCCAAAGACCCTGTCCCATGCTAACATTCTTCAACTCCAGGCCAATCAACACCTGGTGAAGCACTGGCAACAATTACCACCGCTTCACCTTTAGCATCAGAGGCTTAACGACATGGAGCAAAGACAGGTTGGAAAATTTAGCCATCATACCATATGGGACTTTCTATGAAACTTTACTCCAAATTCTAAACAACTGCTTTTAGCATGTGGACTGCCTGCCCTAGAGTTCTATCATAAGAGCTGGGAAGAGTTCTCCAAAGCCCTTTATGCTTAATTCCCTTCCTCACAGAGTTCAGAGATTTTGTCGTCACAGCAAGACTCAATGCTGGGGAAGAGGAAGGAAACACAAAAGCAGAAATAGGAGCAAGTGTGCAAAGGGAGAAGGGAGCCAGGGCCAACCTGACCTTCGGCCCCCCTGGTCATTATCACCCCAGCGACATTCAACAGAGCCCAGGCTCGGTCCTGTGTATTCAGTCCCCTCCTTCCTGCTGCGCCTGGGGGAAGTCTCAGGGGAAGAACTGCTTCCCATGTCAGATCCCCAGGGAATTCTGGCTTCAGGTCGGCTCTGACTCTAGTTTCTCTAAAACCCTGGAGGCCTTTGGAAAAAAAAAAAAATTACAAACAACTGAAAAGTTAACTTCTGGGTTTCTCCATTTCTCTAACTCTGCAATACAGGGAGAAAATAGTGTGAGAAGTACCTAACGTCTGTGAAGTCCACCAAGATTATCTGATAAAAGGCCATGTGAAATGCCCCATTATGGTACCGATTTGTTTGGGTGGTGCCACCAATCCTGATCACGTTCTTTCCTCTCTTTGAAACAGAATACAAATGGAAGGAGCCTTTAATAAGGTCATTCGAATGTTTCGGAGTACAAGCAAGAGGTCTATTACTTTAGACTTTGTAAAAAATGACTAGTGTTAAATGAGAAGGAGGATACAGCCCGGCATTTCGTCTCAGTCTGTATCATTTAGGACTAGATTCTTTTCTTCTTGTATTCTGATAAGTTTTCCCTTTGGGATACAAATTCTTCAGTGTGTTAATGTTCCAAAACTCAGAGCATTACAGCACTTTTCCAGAGAACTCTCTGACTTACTTGGCTGCAATGAAACAAATAGTACTGGATTCCTCCCCAGAATCCCACTTCTAGTCTGGATTCTGCAGTTAACTAGCAATGAGACCCCTGGAGCAGTCATGTAACCTGACTTGGTCTCAAGTCTCCTCACCACTGAGTAAGACTGCTCAGGTCATGATTCGCTACACAGAAAAAAAAAAAAAAAAATGCTGAATTTTCATTTTAATTACATTTTAAATCCACATTTAAGAATTAATGAGTAGGAGCAAGAGAGCAGACTCCCTTCTCTCTGCTCCTCTCTAAGCTCCATAAACCCTGGAAGTAACAGAGGAGACAAGCAAAGGAGAACCCTCAAAGGTGCTAAGGAGCAAGCGAACCCATCTGTGAGTCCAGGAAGACCAGCACAGCAAACGGCGTGTGGTGTTCCTGCCGCCCTGGGAAGAAAGTCATTCAGACCCCCAAACCCCATCCTAACAGCAGCAGACAGCCCTTGTGGCCTCATTCCTACTACCCCCAGATGAAAGGAGGGTCCCACTGGCAATACCAGACAAGTCCTACTCCACGTGGAGGGCGATCTGTCGGGAGCTCCACCAACAAGAAGCAACAAGGCGGGGCCAGGACATACACACAAGGGCAGATGGACCCAACGAGAGGAACCAGACACAAAATTGGGAAAAACTTGCTGCTGGAAGTCAAGGGGGCATGAGGGGGACTTCTGGAGAGTCTGCAACAATTGGTCCATTCTTGCTTTGGGTGCTGGTTACACAGGTGTATACGGTTTGTGCAAGTCCACCCAAGTGCAAATGCATGAAAGTATACATATATATGGTAAATTTCAATAAAAAGGTTTTTTTTAAATAAAGATAATTATAGGACCTTTTTCATAGGGGTGTGGCGAGAATTAAAACTATGTTGCAGAGATTAACTGTATATAAAAATTTGGCTGCCTAATACATGGGTGAACATGCAATAAATATTAGAAACTCTTATAGTCCTCCCAACGCTAACCACATGAGAAGCACTATTAAGTGTTCACTGAATGAACAATTCTGCAGGCAAAATGAATCACATACAACCCCTGCAATCCCGAAACTACTTTGAAAATTCACTATGTCACTTATTTTGCACTTTGCACTTTAAGACTTATGTCCATGTGGGTCACTCCCCTACACTCACAACCCCCTGGAGGCAGAACACACGTGTGTCTGTGTCCTTCAGTGAAGATGCTGACAACAGCAAAGGCTCTCCATACACGCTGCTGATTCTGTGGTCTGCAGGATATTCTAAGAATGGAAGAAGGATCTGCAGGAAATTTGAACTGCAAAAGAATATCCTTCCTAAGCTTTACACTAGAACATGTTTGTGGGTGAACTTTATGTTCTGCTAAAAAGGCCCATGTGGTTCTAACTTGTTGACTGATCCATTCGTTGAAAAACTACACTGCTGTGTAAAGGTGCACTGGATCAGGTTCCCACGTTCCAAGAAGTTTACTCTAAGTGGGGAGGAAGACGTGGAAACAGCGCCCAACTGGTTTCCCTGAGGCACCGCAGCAGAGGGGCATCACTGGCTCTGGATTGGTTTTTGCTCTAATTCCTGGAAAATTTGGGTGGCGTACATTTGAACCCTAAGAACCTCTGTGCTTTCTAGTTTTAGGACAAGATCAGAGCACTTTTACCCCCTACCCAGAGCCCAGGCTAAGACAGATAAACTTCTTGGTATTTCAGTGCTGAGGGGCAAGCTATTTCTGGTCCACAAGGGTGCAGCCACTGGAGGGTCCTGGCTACTCAATAGCGAGGGAGATCCCAGGCCTGACTCCCTGCTCAAGGTTCCATTCTCTCTCTTCTCATGCTGGTGTTAAGACTCCAAGCATCGTGTTTCTGAAAGTTCAGCTCTGGTATACTGTTCTGGAAATATGTCTTTTGATTTTTTGTCAAATTCTGGAGATTTTGCCATACTTTTTTTTAATAATCATATCTGTGCATTTAAAAGGATGTGTGTTAAATGTTATCCATCATTGCTAAGTAACTTGTAAATTAAAACCCCTACTCTATTTTAATACGCCTTTCAGCCAGGTCCCCGGGTTCCCAGAGATAAAGCCCAAGTGAGAGCTCACAATCCACAACTAAAACACACACAAGGAAAAAGTCCAGTATGAACCAAACAGGAGACACTAAAAAGGAGCAGAGATTAGATCTACCATAAATTTTAGATAATAAACCTTCAAGACTATAAAAAGCAGTAAATTTAACATGATTACAGATATAAAAATAATAATCAAATACACATGAAGTTTCGCAAACTGACCAAAGTCCGCTTGGCTACCCAGCCAAGGTCAAGTTCTTTTCATAAACACGAACAGAGTCCAACTATTAGCAGGGTAGGGTGGGCTCATGTGCTCCCCCGCCACGCACTCCACACCAACTGCCTTAGTAGAAGGAAACCAAATCTTAACACCCAAATCCACCAAACCAAAACCTATTTATAATGAGAATTATGTACGCAAAAACAACTGGAAATTGAATAGAAGCTCTGGAGCAACCTGATCCTCTGCATGTGGGAACATAAATGGTATACAATTTTGAGAGAAAAGTGGCATTAGCTAACAAAGTTAAACATCAAAACACTTAATCCAGCATCACTACTTACAGGGAGTATACAAGAGACCACCAGGACGGTGGCCTCCCAGACTCACATACGTGACTGGTTGTAGTAGTGTAACAGCTCCTGACAACTGGAAATACCCCAAATGCCTATTCGAATGTGAAATGAGAAAAATACCACCACCACCCAAGAATGTTGTATGACAGTGACAATGAATGGACCAACGCCAATGCAACAATGGGGACAAATCATACTAACAAGGGAGAATGAGGAAAGCAAGGCCCAGAGGAAAATGACTGTACAGAATAGGTGATACAGAATAATAAAGTTCAGGACAGTACATGGGGGGGGGAGGAGACGATGGATGGAGTAGGGAGAAGCACAGGGGCATACAAGTTGCTGCTCATGTTTCAGATGTTGATGAGTTCCCAGGTGTTCATCACATTAAACATGCGAATAAGAGGGCCATGCCAAATACAGTGATGAGAGTATGTCATGAATCAAAATTATGAACAATCACTTCTCTGCACCTGAGTCCCTACACCGCCACCAGTAAAGCAGTAAGGGATTGTTATGAACAGGCAATTCACAGAAGCAACAGCCCGAATGGACAACAAGCACAACCAAACAGAAATGCAGCTTTAGAGAGAGAAATAATAAAGTATCACTTTACAGATAACCAATGGGCAAAAATTCAACACTTTCATAATACCAAGTAAGGACAAGAGGCAGATCCAAAAATACGGTGAGACAGTGTGGGTGGGGGGAAGGTGAAATGGCTACAGGGCAGGGTGCTGGGGCGCTATCCAGCAAGGACAGAGACAAGCTTGGACTTGCAGACACTCACATGCTGTCACCTACATTCCTGACTCCCGTATGTACAAGGCCACATACCAGGAGACGTGTGCAAGAACATCCAGAGCAGTGCTCTTTACAATACTGCAAGTCTGGGAGCAGAAACTCACTGATAACCTCAGGAGACCTGCACAAGAAGATCCACAGCAGTGCTGTTTACAGTAATGGAAATTTGGGAGCAGAAACTCACAGACACACCTCAGGAGTCGTGTACAAGGACGTCTACAGCAGTAATGTTTACAGTAATAGAAATCTGGGACCATTCCAAGGTTATCTGACATCCAGAGAATAGACTAATATAATGTCCAATAATCATACGATGGATTACAACATACATCACGTTAAAAAAAATTAAGCTAGAGCTATGTATCCAGAGGAATAAATAATGGAGCTGTTTTTTTTTTCCTCTGAAGGTACAGAATATATGTAGTTTGCTATCTGGTACGAAGTTTTAAAAATGATATATTTTATATTGCTTTAAACTCATACATACATAGTAAAAGCATAAAAACAGGCATGGGGATGCTACAGCCCAAATTGAGGACAGTGGTCCCTTGTAGAAAAGGGGATACACAGGTCAGAGGGGCACACCGGAGGCAAGTCTCCTTGAGGTTTACTTCTCGTATTTTAAAAATTATTTTCACATGTTTTCTTCAAACACTATAAAAATCTGATAAAGCCAAGTGTGAATACTTTAGTATTCACTATGTTATCTACATATCACATGCAGAATATTCCTTACTAAGGAAAGAGGACACACTTGGGACTTGCTGAAACGTATCTGAAAGAAGACTGGAAGAAAACAGCTGTGGGGAACTTGACCGCTGGCTACCAAACAGCTCCTGACAGACGGCTCTGTCTCATTATCACCATGGCCTGTGACCAGCACAGGGCCTGACTTATAAAACACGCTCAAATGTTTACTAAATAAACTGGACAAGCACGTATAAAAAAGTCAAGTTCTTAACCTAGCCACCCCTGAATATTTTCAAATACATTCAACCACATCTCTGAATATTTGTGAGCATGAATAGTAACTACTGACATGTTGGATCCTCCCTTAAATTGAAAAGATACTTTCTGCTGGGTAGCCCATTTAAACACACAGTCTCACTAGGCATGATGGACTGAATGTGTGTGTGTGTCTGTGTGTGTCCCCTGCATATGTTGAAGCCTCAAGTCCCAATGCGATGGGTATTTGGAGAAGGAGCCTTTGGGAGAAACTCATGTTTAGATGTGGTCCTAGGGTGGGACCCTTGATGGGATTAGTGTCCTTACAAGAGGAAATGACCAGGAACAAATCTGCTGTGAAGTTGATGTTGATCTTCTCAGCTTCCAGAACTGTGAGAAACAATGTCTGTTGCTTAAGCCACTCACTCTATATTTTGTTACACAACCCAAGCTAAGACACTAGGACTTAAAAAAAAATAGCAAAGCAAAGCAAACTTTCTGTTCATTAAGAACATGCCTTAACTACTAATAGAAAAGCACCTGATGGGAGCCCTCAGAAACCCCCATTAAGAAGAGCTGATGAGACTCCCACTGTATCATGATTCCTTTCTCCTGGACCAACAGAAACACTCTGACTCAAAATGACTTCATCACTGTGTCACAGAGAAGAGCTTCAGTTTGTTGAGGAAAGCCCTCTGGACGAAGTGAAAATACGAAAGGTCCAAGTTCTGATACCACCTCGTTGTGTGACAGTGGGCAGGCCAGTTCCCTCTACTTAAGTGACAACCTTACCAAAGACATGAGACGGGTCCGGTGAGCCCAACCTCCTAGGTGTCAGGATTAGGAAGTGTACTAATCAGGAACATCTAAACCGCTCCCTTACAACATTTGGAGACCAGAACCGACCGGCCCCCAGCCCATGGACACAGATACAAACCTTGTAAAACATCGCTCACAGGACCATCCTACGAGGCTGGCTTGAACACTGCAGTTAAACTGACTTCCACAAAGTTGAAAGAAAACAAGACAATGCTTGTTTTTTGTTTTTAAGGCCCCTTTCCCCAGGGCTGACTTCCAGAGAAAGCTGGGGCTGCTGACAGTGAAGGCCACTCCCAGAAAAGGCAGGGACCACCGTGGCAGTGCACGCTGATGTCACCAGTTCAGTGCAAATGCCACTGGCTGCTGCAAGGGCTCAATGGATTTGCGGCATCAACATCCTATGTACGGTGATTGAATAAATATAAGTGGATGTTCTAACCAGTTCTACTCCATTTGAGTAACTTTCCAGATATTGTTTTATGGATTATAAATAACAAGGAAGCATGAATATTTTTTCTCAAGCCCACGAAAATATCTTGCTTTCCTGACGTCATGAGAATGTACCAAAACACGTATAAATCATAGTCCTCTACAAATATCTCATAAGGATGCTTCCCCCCCCCACCACCATTTTCATCAACAAGAAAGATCTGGCATGGATATCAAATACTGATGTAACGAACGCTGAAGGTTTATTACCCACTGCTCAAGTCATTCACATAGAACATTCCCAAATAGGTGTCCAGGACGAGACACAGACGAAGGGGAGGAACCGCCCTTCCCAGCCCAGTGTGCTCACCACTCTCCCTTGGTCCTTGCCCCAGGCTCACGAAGGTTTGGACAAACAGACGTTGTCAGAGTTCCTCCTTCATAGTTTCACTGGATGTCCGAGGCACTTACACATTTAAAGACACAACAAGCTATTACGGTGTCACCATGGGGGGGGGGAGGGGCTGGAGGTGTATTTGGTTCGTGAATGTGGGGAAAGGAGGCCCGGGAGCAAGAGCTGATAAACTCTAAAGTATATTCTTGGGAATTTTTTTTTAATATCAGGAACTACTGGGGTTGCAAGACAATTAGCCCTGATTTTGCCCTATGCTCCTGAATGCTGATCCCACCCAAGGCGCCAACCTCACAGGTCCCCCCCCCCCACTCACTTTCTGACCACAGCCGCCTCCACCCCCAGGGACCTGGGGCCTTGCACTGACTGCAACCACAGGCTGCTGTGGTCCCACAGGGTAGGGTGACTTCTCCTAAGGTTATTGGGTTAGCACTTGTGTTATCAGAAGACCTGAGATAAAGCTATTATGACTCACTACGCTGTGCACATAAGGTGACAAGAATTGAATGGTCACTGGTCATGGGACCAGGTGACCCAGGTAAAGGGGCTAAAGGGCAACAAGGGAGTCACTCATGAGGACTGAGACAGCGCAGCATGAAGGCAGTGTCTAGGAGTCGGCCCCTCTGGGGACAACATGCCCAAGGGGAGTCCAGAGGAGAGACCAAAATGAGGATTTTCCCATTCTGATCCCATTCAATCCACTGCCGTGGAATTAGTTTTCCCAACTCCCACCACTGCTCCAGCTCAGAATCCTTCCAGGCCACCCACTGCCTGACAAACACCACCCCAAATTCCTCGGTGCTATCCTCAGCCCTCCGCAGTCTGGCAAGAACACACACCCGCTCCCCTCCCACCTCACCCCTTCCGTCACTCCTCTCCCATGAGGGAACGACTGAGTTTTACCTTCACCACCTCCACCTTCCCCTCCGCTGACAGGTATGCTCTGCTGTTTCCTAAAGGAAACATGCTCTTTCCTCATCCAATCTGTTGGTTTCAACCCTGCCTTGATTCATTCAGATATTGGGCCCCCATCTCGCCAAGCGCATCTGAAATGCCACTCAGCACAAAGAAACAATTCTACTACTTCTACCGAGAAATGACACCTGATCTCCCAGCTTCCCTCCTGTCGTCTGAAGGCCCACAGCACCTAGCTGTGTTACACCCAGGTCTTCCAGTCGGTCACTTGCTGGGGAGATAAGACTCGTGAGCAAGAGGCTGACTTTCTTCGGGGTAAGGACTGTGCATTCCAGGCCTCTCCAGAATAGCAAGGCAGTGCTTCAAGAACAAAGGAGTGACTGACTGTATATCAAACGCTGCCAGGAAGTGAAGATAAGATGTCAAAGGCATCCACTACATTGAGTCCAAGGCCATCAGGGGTGTGACCTTGGTGAGGACAGTTGTCACCAGAGCAGAGAGAGCAAAAAGACTACAGAGGCTTTAGAAAAGTGGGAAGGTAATAGGGACTAAATATTCATTTCAATCCCCACTTAAACTCCATCCACACCCCCAGAACACTTTAGCGGGTCTTATGCATTTGAGGTAGAAATTACTGATGAATAAAGTGATTCAAACATGAAAAGTAATTTGTGTCGCCCAGTATACACCATCCGCATCATATCCACCAGTTTTTATTTACCAATGATTTAAGTTACCACTTTATCCTCGGATATCCTTGGTAATATCACAACTTTTTCCCTAACTACACTGAAAATCACAATGTTTTGTGGAATTTTCCCGCCCTTTGCCCCTACAGATGGGACAGTACTAGGTTAAGGGAACAAATTAATGAGAAGGAGGACGGAAACCTCCCTATGAATTCTGAGGCACCCCTTGACCCCACCGTTGGCAAGAACTAAGCTGCTGCTGACGGAGCCCTCAGTAGGCTCCCACATCCCCATTCCCATGGGGCAGTCACCCAGGGGTCACGCAACTCAAATGTTTGTATCACCAGACTCACAAAACAAGTACTTGAAAAGACACTGCTTGGTCTGCTTTTGGTAGTAACATCACTGCAAATCACTTACTTGACAAGATGCAGCTGCGTAAGAGAGGCTTCCAAGCTCTCCAGCTGCCTTCGAGTAGGGGCAGTTCCACTTCATAACTGACTGGCTGTGGGACTCCATCTGGAACCTGCCCAGCTTCCTTAGCCTAGGGTTGCCTCTGCCTTATCTTTAACCAAAACAAAAAAAATTTGTACATGGGAAATTAGAAAAGCAACAGCTTTTATTTATTTATTTTTCAAGGGAAATAAGGAGAGAAACATCAATGTGCAAGAGATACATTGCTGGGTTGCCTCTGGTGCACACCCCCTACTGGGGACCTGGCGCACAACCCAGGCAAGTGCCCTGACTGGAAATCAAACCAGTGACCTTTTGGTTCGCAGGCTGGCACTCAATCCACTGAGCCACACCAGCCAGGGCAGAAAGCAACGCCTTTTAAATGACCAATCTCAGAAAAATTCTTGTCCATAAATATGAACCCACTAACCTCAATTTTCCTAAAATCAGAAACAAATTCATCTTATAAAAGAAATTCATAGGTTCAGCTTTTTCACTACTTTCTTGGGGATGTAAAAAAATATGCATTGAGTGCTGAATCATGAAAACAGGGAGTGGTTTGCATACCTAGAGGATTAAGAAAATGAACATCATTTAAGAGTCATCTATGAGCCAAGCCTTGACAGTAATTTTTAAACCTAGTGTAATATTAAAGTCTCAGGGTGAAACCTTCCTTATATGAAATGACTGCTGAAAATCCACTCTACTTGGCCAAAGTCATGGCTAACGATGCTATCGAGTGGAAATCAAGTTCACTTCCTCCTAGCACATTTCTTCAAGAGACTTGGCATTCCATTTTACGAGTGAAGAGCTCAGCTATGACAACACTGCAGGGGGCAGGGGAGCCTGCCCAGATGGCCTTTTTTTTTTTTTTTTTTTGAAGGCTTAAACTTCATGTCATGTATGTCCTGGACACCAGACACACACATCCATGTCAGGGATGTCCAAGGAATTCAAGGAGGGGATAAAGATATCAAGAACGTTATATCCACAATACTCATGTTCTAAAAGTTACGTGCGATTAACCTGAAGAGCGTAACACAGCTGCTACGTGGGCCTAACACACCGTCAAGCCACCACTCAAAACCAACTGGGAAGCTCTATCAATACATGTTAAATCAGAGCCAGAGAACAGGAAGGCCCAAAATGCAGCACAGAATTACAGACACAGCAGAAAGAGGGGAACACTGGGAAATCGAAAAAAGCAGAACTCCAGTCCTGTGATTTTATTTTTAGATTTCGTGAGGCTTCCAAAGGCATAAACACTCATCTTAAGTCTTGATCAGAAAGGCTCTAAGAGCTAAACAAATCAGTAGTCAAAGTCATTCTTTCCGTTTAGCTTAAGTGTTACTATCTGAGTGGCACGCTAGCAGCAGCATTTTCCTGTTACACATTCATCATCCACACACTCCATTATTTTGCAGTGGCTGTCGTCTACCATTCGTGAAATATAAGGACATCCTTCCTGGGTCTTCTGGGTCCTTCACAGACCAGCTGAGCTGGAAACGACTCAGGGATGCTTTCAAACCAACCAGGAAGTCTTCTCACATGAACTCTCCAGAAGTTTCTTCTCTCCTGTTTGCAAACTGGTCCAACCCCTCTGAGCAAGTTACAACACGGTCAGTAATCAGCACCTCAGATGCAGGGCTGGCACACCGCCCTCAGACGCTGGCAATGACTGAGCCGATTACCACTCGGGCTTCAGCCCACGGCTTCCTTCACTCCATCTGACCCAGCGATCTACGTGCACCATCCTCCCAGAGCCAGCTTCTCAGCCTTAGTTCGTGCTGAGGTAAGGAAGACTGTGCGTGTGTGCACATGTGTGCACATGTGTGCGCTGACCACCATTTCCACAAAGCGGTAGCTGACTGGTCAGCTGCACGAAGCTGACTCACACTGGAGGCACCCACTCCTGAAAACGTGCTGGTTTCTTGGTGATGACAAAATGTAGGTGGCACGTGAAAAATGCCACCGGCGCTCAATTATGTTTTACAACTGTCATCTCTGACATAAAAAAATCACATTCACCATGAAAGCTGTACACAGCTCAACATGCCCCAGTACTTGCTCTCCTGACCCTATTGCGCAAACTCAACAAAAACAGAAGGATGTCACACTCAAATGCTTCTATGCCCACACCCATGCCAGCCAAAGTGAGTATAATCTAGTCTCTACAAGACATTCACTCCAAGGCAATGTGAAAAGTGCTGCATTAGCAGTAAAAACATTTTCTGTATTCAAGTTGTTCCTTCTTTGTATTACTTCCTTTGTAGTCCAAAGTCACAAGAGAAATACTAAGTGGTAAAAACTATCTGGTGCCTTCATAAAAAGTCATTTACTTCACCATATTTCCAAATCAAAGCAACTAACTAGGTCATTTCTTCAATTCAGGAATTCAGATTTAAAATAATGCCTAGAATTTGGCAATACATAGCAAGAAGGCTATAATGTGACCCAATTATTCTATTTCTAAGAACTGGACTTCTTTGGAAATACTGAGACATACACAAAGATTTGTTTATTTTTGTTAACATTCACAGTAGCAAACAGCTGAAAAGGAATCTCATTTGATAACAATTATGCAATTAATAAAAGTAGATGAAACACAGTCAGTAACAATATTCTTGGTAAAATATTTAGTAGAGCAAAGCAGTCCTAATAGAATATGGACTATTACCCTGTTTTCTTTCTTTAAACAGAATAAAAAATTCAAAGTATGCAAGCAGTTTAGGGCCATGGGACAGAGCAGTCTAAGACATAAAAGCAGTTCTTTAGTGCTTCTCGGTGTGAATACAGAAACTGAACATCCCCAATATCCAGGGTGATGCCACGTCCTGGCTTGCCAGGTGAGTCGCAATGTAAATACTAACAGTGCCCCAGTTTGGTCAATGGACTAAACAGTGACCACACCTATGCCCGATAGTTTCTGGTCCTAAGTGCAGTCACTCAGTTATTCCCTAAACCTGTAGGACCAAGGAAGGGCTCCTACTGCCCAGCACAAGAAGGGAGTCCTTCCTCTTTCTTGTTTCTCTCTCTCTCTAGAGCTCCCAGAGGGGACAGGTGGAGGGAAAGGGTCAAGCTGCTCCATGGGCCTCTGTCTGTCCAGGCGCCTGCTGCTACTTTTGTCCTGAGCCCTCCCCACTAACCCCCCACTGGGTGCCTCCCCAGCAACAGCCCTCTGGGCACGTGCTCACCGGGGTGTGCCATCAGTTCTGTCACTACCTGCCTCCACAGCCTTCTGCATTGTCCCACCCTATGGCTGCTGCCAGGCTGGGGCCACCCACAGGATGAGGCAGGCTGACCCGTCACTGACCTCACATTTCCTTCTCTCTGCATGATACACAAGAAACTTCCCCTTCTCAAGTCCCTCTCCCTGGGTCAGGCCAGGGGAACCCTACCACAGAACTTCAGGGTTCCTGCTGGGACAGAGGTATTGCCTCCCAGGCTCCTCCGCCCAAGGCCCGCCAGCCCTAGAGGACAGACCCAGTGAGTGGAATGGTGAGAACAGCATCTCACCAAAGCTAGGACGCTACCCTCTTCACTTCGGGCCTGTCTACCAGACTCCTTTTTCTTGTCAATGTTGACTCGGCGGGGGGGCAGTTAATGCCACTCCCAGTAATCTGGCCCCATGCAAAATATGGGCTGTAGCCAAACACTGGGACAGAAGAGGGGCAGGAGGAAGAAAATCTATCACCTAAGTCCCCACACCAGCATAGCGAGCCTCAGCTCTGACACAGACGGGCCCACCTCTATTCCTCTACAGACACGTAGCCATGGAAAGACGGAGCAGAGTGAACGAAAATGTTAAAGGCACAATGTTTGGTAGCTCACAGCTGATTCTATCATACACTTATGTTCCAAATTTTCCGCAACAAGCATGCATTTGAAAAATAAGGGAAAACTGAACCATAAACCAATTTGTGGGTGTCTGTAATGATCAAATGATTAGAAACTGACAACTTCCAGAAAAACTAAAGATACACTGCAACCCACTATAATTAGGGTTCTATTGTTGTGAGTCGCTTATGTTTTTAGCAACACTATTTCAGTCATACTTAGGCAAGACTACGAAAGTGTAAAAGTCTAGAGATAATTACAGTGGAAGGACTAAGATATTTTTAAACAATATTCTTCCATTTTAAACCTCAGAGTAAGAGGAAATTATTCTGGGAGATGAGTGATTGCACATTGAAACTCAGGAAAAGCTTAGACATTAAAGACAAAAGCAATTGGAAGGCATGGAAAATTATGCAGACCCTTCACTTTGAAAACAGGATAGACAATAATCCCCTTGGAAGAGAAGATAAACAATTTAAATTCAGCTTAAAAATAACGGAGAAGTTTCCCCGGAGCGGCTCCTGCTGAGTTCCCCTCCAGTCCCTGCGAGCACCTTTGCCCAGGCTCCCAAGCCAAAAAATTCACTGGGTCACCTCTGCGTTCTTCCTCTATCTTACCTTCCAGATCTTTCTCCAAAATTCACTCCTGAAATAACCCAGGCACTGGACACCGCACTAGCCTTTAGCTTATCATATCCCCCCCGGGCACTTTCCGCTCTGCTACCAAATTAGCTGAAGGAGACGCCAACAATAACACCCTGGTACTTAAGTGTCTTCTGTGGCTCCTTGCAGCCCAAGTCAAGTGCCAGCTCCTGAGGCTGGGACTCCAGATCGCGGAGGGTCCCTGGAGGTGGGCAGCCCGGCTCCACCTCCACTCTACTGTGACTCCAGCAGCCTCTCACACAGCCCCCGACAGCAGGTTTCAAGTGCAGCCCTGGGACCAGCAGCATTAATGTCAACGGGGACTCGTCAGAAATGCAAATGCTAGAGCCCTACCGCAGACCTTCTAGAACAGAAACTCTAGGAATGGGGCCCAGCGGGTGACTGATACACTGAAATTGAAAACCACTCCCCACAGAAACCTCCAAATCTGCCAAACCCCAAGTCCCTGTCCCCGGACCACGGGCAGGACTTGCCTCTCCGTCCCTCGGTCCAGGGGCCCGTTTCCCACCCCCGCCCATCCGAATCCTATCCACCATCACAGCACAGACCAAGGCCTTCTTTCATCATAAGACTGTCCTGCTCACATGTGTTCTTGTCGTGATCTGAAGTCCAACAGAACATATTCTCTGCACCACTCCCTCAACGCTCATCGATAGGACAGAGCAAGAAAGATGACAACGCCCCTCTAGGATGGGGATTACGGGTTCCCTAAAATGTGCCAACTTAAAGAGCTGTGACAGCCAGGAGCCGTGTGTTAAGCATGATTCTGAAGCCACACCGAGGCAGGGAAACGGCATCTCAGCAAGCATGTCCCTGGGAGTGGTTCCTTTGGGAGCGTGAGGGAGGACAGCAGCACACTTACTCGTGACTCTCCTACCGCACTAGGGCTTTAACCCAGCTGAGACGGGAGAAGTGCTCGGTCCAAGTCCCAGAGACAAAACAGACTCCAGTGAGCTGACGGTCTGACCGGCACTTTACCACCCTGGGCCCCTGGCTGGCAGCGCTGTCTCCAGCTGGCAGCTGAGAGATCAGCCCAGCTCACGGCGGGTCGCAGCATGTTAGCACCCAGGTTAAAGAGCTGTAGCACGCTGTAAACGCAACGAAAACCTACTTTTTTCCCCAAGCCCAGTTACACTATGCCAGGCATGTGAGGGGCAAAATGAGCATTTCCTATCATATGACCAACAACACCAACCTGTCTCTCAAAGTTTAAAAAATTCACAAAAGAAAAAAAAGACATGTCTAACCCAAGCTCAGAGGATATGGATCCACCTATGTCAAATCTTTCTGGTCTTCTCAGTGCCAGCACTAACAGACGTTTCTAACAGAATCTTCTGTTACAAAACCACGTAGATTCCTCCTCGCTCACCTCCATCTCAGCTGCATACAGTCTAAAGACAGTCAGCCAGACTTACTTCAACCTCTCGTTATCTAATTTAGTGCTGCGCACAGATTGTGATGAAATCTATAACCACACACGGGCTAAACCTGCAAACTCCCTTTCTAGTTTTAGAGTTTCAATTTCTGAAGATGCCTCCCCACCTGCAGGAAACAGACTCTAGTTTGGAAACTCAGAGCAGATCATTAAAATCACAACATTCACAGTGCATGTAAGGGCCCCAGTGCACAGGGTGGACAAAAGTAGGCTTCCTGTCTTTCACATAGAAAAAAACGCAATAATTAACAAATAATAACACAAAAATAAACTCTGTACTTTGTGTACTCTCAACTGTAAACCTGCTTCTGTCCCACCCTGAATAACTTCATGTGTGTTACTGAAAGTAATAAAAAGTAGAGTACACACCAATTCCTCCAGATTCGTAGTACTATTTCGAGAAGCACAATGTTCCTACCAGGGGTATAGGGAAGACACAGTTGAAAATGACATGCATGTGAATCCCCCTTCAAGTCCACTCAGCATGACTCATAGATCTGCCTCCCAGGAAGGCCACATCTCCAAGCCTTGGGTTCAACCTGAGGCCAAGTTTGAGAGACACACCCTAACCAGACGATTCTGCCCAACCACACAGACCTTCATTCTATTAGCAAAGCAAGAAAACTCAATTTCCTACGGGTGAACAGACATAGGCGTGCAGTGGAAACTCAAATCTGGCACATCCATCTTAAAACAGTTGACCATTAATACGCACTTAAGTCCAAAAGAAAAAAACTGCCCATGGCAACAGCTCATCACAAAGAGTACTTGCTGCTGCCAGGTCAAGTGCAGCCCCCGTTTTTCTGGACTGCACAGTGATGAACACAGCCAGACACATTCCTCCAAGGCCTCACTGAGCCTGCAGCCCGCTGGGGAGGAGAGAAAGCAGGCTCTCCCACAGCAGAGGACCTACCATAAGCTTTCCCCCTGCCCTGGCAAAAGTCCCCAAAACTCTGAGCAGGATCAGAATGAGCCACATCATGTCATCGGACCCTCACAACAGAGAAGGTTGTCTGTGCTCCGCTGGAAGTCCCAGGGCAGAGCTCCCAGTGCCCACCACAGCCAGGGGGCGCTGCGTCGTGCCCAAGCGGCCCTCCACATCGGCAAGAGAGCTCCAAATTAACCTGGGTTAAGGGGAAAAAATAACAAAAAATAAAAACCAGAAGGGTCTGGAGACGTTCCCTTTCACACACACGCATCGAAAGAACGGAAGCAGCGACTCGCAGCGTCTTAGCCCGCCTGCTGTCTGCGGAGGCGCCACAGGTTGTCCCACGGGAGAAACGTGCTTCGGCTGAACCAGAGCAGCCACAGCACTTTCCGTCACAACCGCACAGGGACAGTCTTCTCGCTCACGGGCTGTCACTGTGCCCCTCCGGCAGGCCCGCAGATGGGAAGGTGTCATCCAGAGAGCTGTTATGCAGAGACTCGGAATGTAGAAGTAGCTCTATAATATTACAGCAAAAGTCTCGAAAAATTACTTTTAAGAAATGGTACAGCTGGGTGACTGCAGAAGCACACGCACTGCTGAGTGTCCGGACCCAGACCCACGTGCCAGTGCCCGCGTGCTCAGCGCACTTCACCTTCCTGCACCTCCGCGTCCTAGTGCACGAAATGAAGACGTGGTGGAGAGGATGAAGTAACTTCGTACACACCACATCGTGGGACCACACCTGGTACAACACGAGCCCTCTGACAATGTCGGCATCGGCATCGTCCTCATCTGCCACTGTCCAGGCGGGCCGCGTCTGCATGCTTCACGCCACGATAACCCTAAGCAGAAGGAATTAGAAGCCCGATACTCCAGAGGAGGAAATGAGGGTTAATGTGAGTTTATCTACTTCTTGCAATAGCGTGCGCAACAGAGCCAGAACGCAAACCCAGGCCGGCCTGGCCGCAAAGCCCGGGATCTTTCCACATTCCTACTCTGCCCGCTGGCCGAACCAGAGGGACAAAAGCCAAAAGCACTCCGAATGACCACGCTTCTCCACCTGACCGGGCCACGTTACCGTACAACGATTCAGCACACCCGGGAACAAGTTTAGACCACAATCTGGACACCGCTCCAAGAAAAGGTCTCAGCCGTTGCTGGCCCTGAGGACACCCAAAAACAGCAGGCACTGCTTTCTTCCAATCACCACCAGCCTGCACCACTGGCCCTTGCAGAGAGGCCACCATCCCCAGCCTGAGATGGAGGTGAAGCAGCAAATGGCTGGGACCCCCCCTTAAAGCCCCTGTATTTCCTCAGGGCTCAGGGCTGGCCAGGAGGAGGGATGTAAGCTTTATACCTGGACTCCACTAGTGAGGATGTGAGGAGCAGTTAAGGACCATTGTGGGGGCGCAAGAAATAATTTTCTTCCTATACCTTTCTGAGTTCTTCTGGCTAAGCTAATAATCAAATTTACATGAGACAGATTAACAAGAGAAAATGTCCAAAATTTATTACAGACCTACATCTGGAGGTGCCAGAAGAATATGAGACCCAAGGGCAGGGGGCAGTTGAGGGTTATATGCCATTTTGGAGAAAGGAGAAGGGGCTGTGGACCAAGGTCTGGGATTTGAAAGGGAAAGTAGGCAATTTACAGGTAGCCCGGAGAAGAGCAAACATGTGGCAACCAGGTACGACAGATTTCTCCTAGTCTGCCACATTTAGTTTATATATTGATGCTAAGGTGATTTCCCATTGAATTCCTTTAGGAAAGGGGGGAAGGGTCAAAGGTTCTTTCTGAGTCTTTTCTTTCTTAAAACCCCGCTTAAAATCAGTATCGCCAAAGACGTATTTGTGGGGAGCGAAACCTGGTCCCCCTTATCATCGAGGGGCAGTGACCATTGGTGAAGGTCAGCATGGAGGAGCGCAGAGCAAGCGCCATATACACGTCAGCTCGGAGACCTGCTGGGACTTGGTAAATTCCAAAAGGTTTCTTTTATCTCTGCCTCCTCAGGCAAGCCCAAGGGAAAAAATAAATAAAACATACCCAGTGGCTGGGAAAGAGCACTCGAGAACGTTGTAGTTCTTGCTCAACACTCAGCCCGTGGCCACCACCCTAAGCAATGAAGTCGCAGGAAATAAAAAGGCTAACTGAGCCTTAAAACTTAAAACAGCATTGAGTTACAGAACAGAGAAAATGTGAAGGAAGACTCAAAATCACCCTTAAACCCTACAGACACAAACCCAGGTCATATTCTCCAGATGCACACTCTCATACACAAACTGAACCTGCCCAACAACAGCAGATACGTGCAGAAACAGATTCTGCCGGGAAGATTCCACTGAGAATGAGGGTTAATACTTATCTGGCCTGCGGATCTTAGATTTCAACTGGACGACCCAGGGCAGATGGAGACAGGTAAGTAAGTGGCTAGGAAAATTCCCTCACAAGTGGAATGGGGAAACTGAGGCAGACAGCTGAACAAACTGGCTGAGCAATTTACAGCCAGATGCCCCGGGGGTAGGGGCTGGCTACAGGTAAAACTGGTATTGGATCTCACCCCCAGGGGGGCCTCTTCTCCCCTGGAATGACCAGTCAGCAGAGACCAGGACCCTGAAAGGGCACACCTGGAAAGGCTGGCGACTATTCTATTGAGATCCCTGCCTCAAAACCTCCCCTAAAACCCCAGCCTATAACACCCTCAAGGACCCAACATGCAAGCTCTGCCTCTGGGGAGCACACCCACGCCTTTCCCTTCCTTCTCAGGCCTGCACCTCCAGCACTCTAAGGTCCCCACGAGACTTGCAACCAGGGGAGCAGTAGGTGGCAGCAACCCCCTGCACCTGTCCCCAAGGCCCCTTTCCCCTGACTTCTTGGTGAGCCAAAGCAGCCCTACCTAGGCTCCCTGCTGTTGCTTCTTCTCTCCTAAGCCCTTCCTTGTCTCACTGTCCCCAGCTTAATAAAAGTACTCTCTCAAAATCACCTGGACTCGTGTTGTGAAATCTTTCCTGCACGCAATCAAGAACCCACATACTGACAGCTGCCCTGAGGCAGACTCGTGCCAGGCCTGGCCCCCTTTCCAGCAACAAAATGACTCAGAAATGGTGAACACACGGTACTGGACACCGACCTGGTCTGACCGGGGTGAAATATGTATGGGAACCACATATGAAGTGAGATAATTGTTGACACTTGACACTTAGGGCTGTGCGTGCCAGCCACCATCCTAAATGCCTCCCACCGGTTAACGCGTTCCATTTCCCCCACCAACCCTGCGACTACTACTGTGCCCACTTCACAGCTGAGGAACTGGGGCACTTTTTTTGGTGGGCAACGGCCCCACTCGTGGCAGGACCAGGTGTGAACCACCCAGGCACTCGGGTTCTGAGTCTGTGCTCCCGACCAGACCCGCCGCCGCACGAATGGCATCCAGACACATCCCAGGCTGTGATCCTCAACTGGCGGAGCACTGAATGACTGAGCAGGAACCCTCCAAAGGGGCTTCCAGGCGCTCCAGGGTGGGCCTCTGTCTCAGAGCTGGCCGGGCTCTTACTGTGTGGACTCGCACTCCGCAGGCCCAACGCTGAGAGCCAAGCATCGCCTGCCCCTGGGTACCTCTCCAGGGGTGTCTAGGGCTTTACTACTGGTGACATCACAGCAACCCTGGAAACCACACACTAGAAAACATGACCAGGTCAGCTCGTGTCATCACTCAGGAATGTAACATTCGAGCCCACATGCGGATTCGAGTTGATTTTTCTAATGCAAACTTTAAAACATAACACCGCTTCCCAAGCCGTCACTGGGCAGCTGGAATTTTAAAGTGCGAAGCCTCGCGCTGCCCTCTTTATTATGCCGGGGACGGTTCCAAGAGATGTTTACGCTGGCCACCCCCAAAGCCCCTTTCCCTCCATACACAGAAGTCCTCTTCCCAAGCAGAGTATGCAACACAGCAAAATTCAAACTTGGGTGGAATTACTATAGAGCTTTGTAAAGTGTTTAAAAGAAAAAAATGATAGTATCTTCTACAGACCTATGAACATTCATGAAAACAAGGTCATACACAGTCGCAATAAATAAGCATCCTTTTGGAAGGGAAACATCATTTTAATTACTTCCAAAGAGGGCAGTCTTGACAACATATTTTAAATAATTTCTTAATATGAGAAACAAGCATCCTTTCCACCAACCAAAAAAAACCTAAAGTAAAATGCAAAAGACATATATTCAGATACTTTGCCCATCAAGTGTTCTTTTTACCACTTAACTCCAGAATGTGGGAGTTCTGTCAAAAATCTCTCCTAGTAAATTCCAAAAGTCCCACCTCACTGCTGGCATGTACTGCTTTTGGAATTCTAATCAGTTCCGCCCACCCAGAGACTCCAACTGAGCTAGGGAGAGATAGGGGGGACAGCTGCACGCATGCACCACACCGAGAATAGCTTTCAGGAAACCAGGGCCCCGTCAGGAAACCAATTTATAACCCTTCACGCCAGAGAACACCGCGGGAAACGCCTCTGAGTAATGAAAACGCCTGTAAAGCTTTTTACACGGTAGTCCCAAAACACGTTATTTTCTCCCAGAAGTAAACAAGTGAAATGATTTCATGAGCATTTACACCCTAACCTTTTAAACTGCATGTGTGATTATTTGGAATTCTCTGGATGAGCAGCGCCAGCCAATGCCTTGTTGCTGAGCTCTGCCCTTCAGAGAACACTCTCAGAGGCTTACAGCTCACTCACCGTGAAGCAGGGCCACGTGGGCCAGGGCTGAACCCGAGCAAAAAGTCATTCTAAGCCTGTGCTCACCGTTCTTTCACTTTGATTCCTCACTCAGCTATTCCACCCTGCCCTGAACCCTCTGCCTATGTGCAGAAATGGGGTGGAGGAAAAAGGTACCCAAGTTTGGGGAGGGGCGTGCGGGCCAGAGAAGGCCTACAAAAACAGACCCTGACATTTGGAAAGCGTCATCTGACAGAGACGGCACTGCTAGGTGGAAACGCTGAAAGAACCCAGGAAGAGAGGCAGTGAGAGTCCAGGGCTGTCCTCTGGAGAGGGTGACGGCATTCCTACCAACTGGAAGGAAAGAGGAGCCCAGCTAAGTTTAAAAGGGGAGATGACGACGTCTGGCGGGCAGTGCCCAGAAGCGGGGGAACTCCCTAGGCGAGTCCACCAGCAGCCTTGAAGCAAATCACTCATTCGGTCGCATGACTGGAGGTAAGAGATGGTGAGAGTCATGTGGAAAACGAACACCCAGTAATTCATAATGGAATTCCACAGATGTCCGCTGTTCATACTGGATGGAATTTACAGGAAACTCGATTCTACCCCGCCTCCAGCAAGGAGAAGGTTAACCCGAGTACGCTCGTGCCAGGTCTCTGCATACATGAGGGCCTTTAATCTGCACAAGATACCTGAACACACCTGCCTTCACGGCTATCAAGGGCTGCTGGGGTGTGGCCGGAAAGATCCATCTTGATGGCTTAACTCCCAGGACCTCCGTTGTAACCTTATCTGGAGATGGGATCTTTAAAGAGGTGACTGGGTTAAAATGAGGTCATTAGGGTGGGCCCTAATCCAACATGACCAGTGTCCCTCTGCAAGGAAGAGATCACAAGCCAAAGAGAACGGCCTCAGAGGAAACTCTGTCAATGCCTCGATCTTGAACTTCCATTTCCCCACTGTGAGAAAGTAAGTTCTGTGGTTTCAGCCACCCAGTGTGGTATTGGCTACGGCAGCCCTAGTGGCCTAGTACAGCCGCTACATAGAACAAGACACTGACGCTCAAAGAGGCTAAGTCAGTCCATCAAGGCCACTTAGCAAGTATGTAGCAGAGGTGGAATCTGAATACACGTCAAAATACAATTTTTCCAAATCGAGTACTTTGCCTGACACGAAGTAAGTGCTCAATAAATAGTGGCTACTCTTCAATTGCCGCACATGATTACAGCTAAATGTAGGACACCAAGACAAAGCCATTATGCACCGTGACGGAGCTGTAATTCCTAAGCCTGAAGATAAATACTGCTGTACCACTGAGTCTATGGACTGGAGTTCAGTTCAAAATTGAGGCAGAGCCCTGACTGGGTGGCTCAGTTGACTGGAACATCGTTCCATACACCAAAAGTCTGCAGGTCCGATCCCTGGTCAGGGTTCGTACAGGAGGCAACCAATTGATGTTTCTCTCTCACATCAATGTTTCTCTGCCTAAAAATCAATAAACATATCCTCAGGGAAGGATTTTAAAAAATTGAGGTAGATGCCCTATGATTAATGATATAGAACGGATTAGACCTGATTATGACCTAAGGAAGTCCGAACAAGCATAGAGGAGGGGCGGATGTGTAAATGCAACTTCCATCGGTAGGTGAGCAAAGACAGCAACTTCCTGATACTTTTTCCTGCTTTCCTCAGGCCCTTACGTGTCACCTGCAGCAAGTGCACAAAAGCATGGTGACTGTTCGATTCCCCCGCAGAGAAAGGTGGTGGTCACTTCAGGCCCCTCTCTTTTCCTCCCCCAACATATTTCTTAATTCCACCCACTTGTTTCTAAAGAAAAGCAACAAAGATAACATCCTAGGCTTTCTTATCTGAAAAGATCAGAAAATGAGGCATTTAGCCAAGAGGAAGAAAATAGCACAGATTCTCAATCTTCAAACAATTATAAGACAGTAAATATGGGACATAAAAGGTATACTAAATGTAATTTAATCTTCGACGATGGAAGAAGATTTTGTGGATCTTCAGGGTAGTCACTGTAAGTATTAATCACCGCAGTAGAAAGAATCTGCTAACACAACAGGTGGCAGAATGTCCGCGAACAGGGACTGGACTGTGAAGAGAGAGGCGCCGCGGCCCACGGAAAATGCCGTCCTGACACGTGGCTTCCTTCCACGGGCTGTGGCACAGCTCACAGGGGCGTATAAGAACCTACATGCCTATGACATTCAGACACACTTATTTTATAATGAGGGGTTTACCTTAACTTTTGGCATCAGGGGCCACAGTGGATAACTTTCATCTTACGTTTCTTCCTCAAGAACATTTACTGAGAAGTACCTTCCCTAAAGACCAGAACTCCTATGCATGGTGAGAAAACATACCACCACAGAGACAGATTAGCTGCACCTGAACTGATCCTCATCCTGAGAACGGTGCGCATGATTCATTTCCCACATGTTTCAGTACTTAAGTAATTAAATGAAAACTTTCAAAAATGTAAGACTTGACATTAAGTACTTTGTTTCTATAGTTTACTTAAATCCATTTCAACTTAAAAATGGCAAAAAAAAAAAACCCATGTTTTCTAATGAAACACTCAGCAGAGATTTTTAGAATGAACAATTTTGAGAATATGCTAGAGAGTCTTGTTCCTGAGAAAAATGTAAGTAAGCAAAATTCATTAAATTCAAAACCTGAATGACTTAGGGAGACTGCTGTGATAGGAATGATTTGGCAACTAAGTCACTAACAAGTCTGTAAATCGATGTTACTAGTACAGTCTTTGGGATTATTTGCAAGAAGATTACAATGTTTCCAGACCCCCAGAACCACATGTATCGGAACGGTAATAAGGCCAAGGAAGTATTGCTGTGCTCAGCTCCTTGGTGCATTCAGCCTGAAATCAGACTAGCCCAACAGTGCACAGGGGTGGGGGCAGGAGAGGTAAGGCAGAGAGAGGGTTTAGGGGAAAAAAATTCAAGCCAGAAGAAAAATGCTTCAGGAAAGCAAATCCTCCAAAAGTACGAGACTATCAAGGGGCAGGGGTCATAGCCTATCCTGCCCTGAATATTCAGCAGCTAGAGTACTGGGCAGTCAATTACACATTTATTCAGGGTTGACACGTGGTCTAAATCAATGACATATTTGAAAATAATCCTGAAGTAATCAGATTATTAAAAAGGAATGATCCATTAATTACACTGCAATTTTCATGTCACAGACATACCATGCTGGAGAGGAAAAGGTATTCTTCAGTATATTTATATACAACATCCTTCATGATTCTATAATCATTTCTCTTTGCTCCCTCCCTGAGTGCTCTAGTTCATCTGTCCTATTAGTTAAGGCCCATCCCCTTGATCGTTCAAATATGGTGTGGGGGGGGGCTCCACCCCCATCTTGATTGTTTTCCAATCTGCAATTTACACTATGGAAAGGACTTCAGCTGAGCAAAGTCACAGGTGAGTAGAATAAAACTGTAAAGTTTTTCTCTCTTATTTCAATGTGATTCTCAATAACCTCTTAATATATTGTCTTCTTTTATAGGAACAAACGTAGCTATTTTTTAAAGGTACTAGTATAGGCAGATTTCACTCGTCTTACGATGTTTCTCAAAATCCTGACCACGGATGTGCACAGAGCACCCACATCATCCTTTCCAAATGGGTTTTTTAAATAAGGAGGGGATGGATTCTGCCGCTCACACACCATATGGCTTCATTTATATTTTGCATTCTGCCAACTTTGATTGCAGTAAGTTAAATTAATGTTTCCCAGTATTTACCTTTGAGAAGTTAAAGAGCATTCGAGGAGAGAGCTCCTGGTTAAATAAAGTTAGAAATGTACTAGTTTAAACAAAGCTAAATAGGTTTCTTTAGTGCCAGACTTCCCTTAATACAATCACACGCACAGTGTGTCTCCCAGACAGAACAGGGCAATGCAGTGCGTTCTGGAAAGGTGTCAACTTCAGACACTGCTTTCATGGAGCTTCTTTCTGTCGGCACTGGCACGTTCCAGAAAAGACACTGTGAATGGTGGGATTAAATCCTGTCCTGTTTTTGGCCTCTGAAGACTTAACAATAAACACACCCAGGACTCTGCCACCTACCAAGAGTGAAAAATGGATGTGACTCATTGAGATCACACACACCCCCCATCTTTCCCTGTCCTGACATGGACTTTAATTATGATGTGGAGAAACTTGGTATAACTTAGGCAAACGTCATTCAAACACTAGTTGCTAAAGAGATGTTCAATTACTCCTAATTATTAATTAATGACTAATTGTTATCATGACATAATTCATTAACTTTGGCTAATAATTAAAGAATGGAAAAACCTGTATTCTCTACTCCCCTAAAATGTAATGACATGACATCAGTTACTCCATAGTCTAGTCTAAGGATTCACTCAAAGTCCATAAACATCAACAGGGGTTATGAATTGACTTTAATGACTCCAAGAGGGCTCAAGTTATATTCTGCACATTTCTGTGGAAAGGCACCCCTTGCTTTTATTAGAGAGACGAAAGGTTCCATGGCCCCAAATATATTTTTAAATCTTCCTGAGGAGCCGGTCATCTTCCACTACTCCAACAATACTCATTTTCATTTTCCTACACCCCTACCAGGTCACCTTCCGTATGTGTTTGAACTGGTGCTTCTAGGATGTGAAGGCCTGTCCAGAAAGTATCCAGCCATGTAATATGAAAAATGGAGGCATTTATTGAAGCTACAAGATGCCTCCATCCCCTTCAAGGCAAGCACCTTGGGATCTCACACCGTTCTCCCAGCTTCTCTTCCACTTTTCAAAAACACTCTGCAAAATCCTTTGTTGGAATCGCCATCAGCTGCCCTGCTGTATTTTCCTAAATCTCATCCACGGTCTGAAATTTCTTCCTTTCCCAAGATGATTTTAGTTTTGAAAAAGCCAGAAGTCACAGGGCACCAAATCTGGGCTGTAGGGGGACTGAGTCACCTGGGTGATTTGATGTTTCACCAAAAACTGTGCATGAGACATGATGCATGAGCGGGCATGCTGCGGTGATGAAGCTGCAAATCACCAGTTGCCCAGAGCTGTGGCCATCTTCCTCGTATTGCAACTCTCAACCATCAAAGAACATCGAGGTAGTACTCCTTATTAATCTTTGGCCTGGAGGGGCATACTCGTGATGGACAAGACCTTTCCAATCGAAAACCACAGTTAACATGGTCTTGATCTTGCTGCGACTTTGCTGCGCCTTCTACGGGCATGGAGAACCAGGCGACTTCCATTGTGACAACTGGGCCTTCATTTCCACATCACAGCCATAGACCCACGATTCATCTCCATTTATGACCTTCGTGAGGAAATCTTGTTCACTGGTGGTGGTTTGGGTGAAGTCACTAGCAAGGTAGCACGATGCTCCTTCTATTCTGGTAGCAGAAGCTGCAGAATGATTTTGCCAGGACACATTTCATGCAAAGATCCTGTGTTAAAATCTCAGACACAGCAGTTTTTGGAATCCCCAGATCAGCTTCCAGTTCTCACACGGTCAGATGCCAATCTTTGTTGATTGCAGCCCATACACATTCACTGTTCTCAGGTGTTCTGCTTGTTGCAGGCCATCCAGAACGTGGATCACTTTCAACAGATTCTCGACCATCTTTAAGTGTTTATGCCACACTTTTATTTGTGCTGCACCCATTGTATAGTCCCTGAAAGTCTTCTGAGTCATCTCAATAGTTTCCGCAAAGGAAAGTTCAAGCTTAACACAAAATTGGATGCATATTTGTTGCTCTACTCAGTCATTTTGAATGCGACAGCCACAAAGGACACATGCTCACTCAACAGCATCTACCACCCCCACTGACTGGTACAGTAAAGTCGTCACTGTTTGCACAAGCACATTCCAGTCCACTTTCCTTGGCTGCCAGGTTATGTGGATGCCACACAAACCATTCTCGTGATATTAACAATGGCTGGACTTTTTCCGGACAGACCTCCTATGTCAATGCTGGAAGGAATCCTTTTGTAATGCACATATGTATTGAATCATCTTTGTTGTACACTTTAAATATCTTACAATTTTATTTGTCAATCATACCTCAAAAAGGCTGAAAGAAAAAAATACCAATGCTAAAGAGTATAATCCATTAAAATAACATTGTTTGGTATCATATTTATATTTCAAAAGGAATAAACTTCTAATGGTGGAGAATAATGAGGTTTCTGATGTAGGCATAAGCATAAAAAACAAATCAAGAGAATGAGCACAAGAAAAGATGCTGCTACCCTGGCAGGGAAGCTCGGTTGATTCAAGTCTCATCCTGATATGCCAAGGTTGTGGGTTCAATCCCCAGTCAGGGCACATACAAACACCAGCCAGTGAGTGCAAAAATAAGGTGAACAACAAATTGATGTTTCCCTCTCTTTCCTTTCCTCCTCCCTCCCTCTCCCCGCCTCTTCCCCTCCCCTCCTCCCTTTCTTCTCTTTCCAAAATCAATTTTTAAAAAAATTTTTAAGGAAAGACACTGCTGCTGCTACATTGACAAATGACTGAAGGCTACTCATCCAATTCAGCTCAGCTTTTTTCCCCTCTATTGTCCATGCAACGCCTTCTTAAAATCACCTTAAAAGTTGCTTAGCACCAATCAGTACACCATCTTAAGAAGAGCCCAGTACTAGGCAATAAACAGATTTCCCAAGTCATAGAGTTTGCCTTTCTTTGGTTCCAGAATTCCATACAATTACCTTTTATAATGGATACACTTAAAAGCCAGATGTAACTGCTAACTCCCCAACAAAAGCACACCTTCCATTCGTGAAAGACTGCTGCTTCTCCCATGGGGAGCAGGGGAATAATTGCAAACTATCAAATTTTCAATCAGGGAGGAACCACCAGCAATGCTTCAGTCTCCTGTGGTTTGAATTGAGTGGTGTTGCCACACCCACCCGAAAAAAAGTACCAAAGAAGCCACATCCAAATACAAAACACACACAGAACTCCCTTGCGGTCAGTGGGGAAATTGCTATAAGGGGGGGAAGGGGGGACACGACCCTAGAGATGATTTTTAAGCCATTTTAAACAAATTTAGCGCCAGAAAACTATAAAAAGGATAACCTTAATTACCACACTGCCTCTCAGAAATTGTTATCCCGAAACAGCTCTTTCCCAGTTGTCATGAGAGAGTCCCTAATATCACACCCAGCCTCTGTTTCCAATCCACAGACTTTCTGCAACCCTGGCAAGCAAGCAGCCACCCAGGAACTCCCACCGCGTGGCTACTAGAGCCCCACCCACCCCCCACAGGGCAGCAGGGTTTTCCCATCACCACCAGAAGAGACCAACACAGTCCCCTTCAACTGTGACACAGGGAAACCAGCCACAAGTGAGAAAATCTTCTTCACCTAGTTCTGTACCAGCAACTGCTTAACTGGCCCTGAAATAACCAGGTCAAGAAATTAATGTCTGCTTTTTGTTTGTTTGTCTTTGTGAGTTAGTTATCAGGAAAGGGACGGGACAGGGAACTTCCAGGGGAGAATTTGGACAAATAAGAAAGTCGTAAAGGGAACCTAGTCTGAAAGAATGAATACAGATGAATCAGCGCAGGGAAGGAGGGACTGTTCACAATGAGAGGAGCAATGGGAGGGGTGATGATGAGCAAAGGCTGAGATCAGTGACAAAGGGTCTCTGAGTATCTCTCACAGAGTGAGTCCCTGAGAAGGCCACACTTGGACCTGGGGGACACAGAGACAAACCCTTCATGCCGAAGGACTATCCCAAGCCTCACAGGACTTGGATTCAATCCCCAAGCCCACTAAGTGGAAACCGGGAGAATGTGGACGAGCTGTGGAAGCTCCCCAGTTCTCTACACAGTCACCTAGAGAATTCCTATGCAAACTGGACAGGGATTGCGACCTGACTTACCTCTCTCTTGCAGTTCTTGTAATAATAATCTAGGGAGATAAGCATGTTAGTAACTAAGCTTTTCGTAAAGGTCAGCCTCTGCAGATGGAGACATTGCTATTACCCTCCCAGGCTGAGGGGGTGGGGGAGGAAGGAACTGAAATACTGAGCAGCAAGACGCAAGGCCACAGGACTGCGGGTCCGTCAGACCTGGGCTGCAACCGAGCAGCTGCAGGGGGCAATGGGGCACTTGAAACGTGGCCCTGTCTCAACAGGCCTGTGCTGCAAACGTAAAATGCACCCTGGTTTCCAAAGATTCTGTTTCGGGGGCAGGGAGGACTACAAAATATCTCATGATAACTGTATACTGATTGTAATTTTTAAGCTGAAATAATATTTTTATATACTGAGTTAAATAAAACAAAATTAATTTCACCTGTTTCTTCTTACTTTATTAATGCAGTTACTAGACATTTTTAATTTATGCAGACATGTGGCTTACAGCAGATCTTTAGTGGAGAGCAATGACCTTACACTTTGAATCACAAATCTGCTTTGCCCATTAGCTTTTCGGGGCAAGTTTTTCCATCTCTGACTTGTTTCTTTATGAGTAAAACAGAGATAACAGCTCTTCAATGAGGTAAGATTCAGAGTTCTTAACACAATAAAGTCCAAGTGACTGGATGCTTAATAAATTGATTAACATTCATTTATTCAGCAAATACCCGAGTTCCTACCATGCACTAGACACTGTAAGACAAAAACCCTGTCTCCAAAAAGCTTACATTCTGAGAAAACTAAAAAGGGCGCATGAAAACACAGGAGACGTTGAGTAATGAGGGATCTGGTGTACATGGGGGGCAGGCACCAGGGAAGGGGCGGGGGAAGGTGCAAAGTGAAACACTGTGCTCAGAAAGGCCTCGCTGGGAAAGGCAGTTCACATGTTGCATCAGCATCAGCAAGGATGAGCCCCAGGGTTTCTTCTTGGGGCGATGAAAATATTCTAAATGGCTGTGCATATCTGTGAATATACTTAAAGCTCATGTAATCAGACTCTTTAAATGGCTGAATTGTATGGTGGGTGAATTATATTCCATGGAAGCTGTTTAAAAAATACCAAAGAAAAGCACTGGCCAAAGCTTTATTCATGGGTAACTACACCACATTCTTTGCAAGGTGCGATGGGAAAAAAGTCCCTTTCCATAAAGAAATGATTATTAAACAGAAAGGCTGCTGTGGCCCCTGTGCTAGTCTCCCACTTATTCTCCGCCGGTCCCCCAATCAGCCTGCCCTCCTGCTTCCAGGCCCTGAGAGGTGTCACTGTTGGGAAAACCTGTTCTGTGTTGCAGGTTACAGACACCCAGACAGGGACAGGCACCAGATCTACGAGAAGCCAAAAGACGCGCTGGCCAGTGACCTGCCAAGAGCTGGACAGATTCTCCCCTAAACAAGGGGCAGTGCCTATGATACAGATTTTTCCTCCCTTCCCCTTCATCCCCTTTTGTTTCCCCTAGCAAGGGGGTGTAACAGCTGGACCATCTTACAACCATTGAGGAAAAGGTCAAGAAATTGGGAGCATCCCCAGCCTTGTTGACCAGCCAGCAACCACCTCCTCTGTGACTTGTTACGTGAGGAAAAAAAAAAATCACCAGCTTGATCAAGGTCTGTCAACGGGCTTTTCTGTTACACTCGGACATTTGTCACTGGTGCATTGCTCCTCAAGACAGAAGTGGGACAAATCCTTCGATATAAACACACAGAACACAGCCAGAGGCTGACTCGCCATGCACTTAACTACACACACACCCGCACCCCACACACCCCTGCCTTCTTTAGTGACAGCACAGTTTCTAAAAGGGAAAAATAGAAAAGCGTCACCTACATAAGGATAAGAGATGCTGGAGGGAGTGGTACCTATTTACTGTGTTTGTAAGAGCAAGAGTAAAGCTACTTCCTAAAAAACACTTAATCAGCACGTTGCCAAAGCAAAGGCCAATGATATTAGCATTTTCAAAAGGAGCACGCTCTTCTTTCTCGATAACATGGTAGTGATATTCCTATGGCATGGGTCCCTTCCTGTTTACAAAGAGTCAAATAGAATGGAATGCCTTGCAATAATTTTCTAGGAGAAATTAAATGGGAAGTGATGCAATGAACACAGAATGTCCAGACTGAGTTTATTACAAGAATAGGTTATGTAAGAAAAATCTAGTAAGGAAAAATATGACACTGTGTTCTTCTTAAAAATAACAAGTACTTCTAGCATCACAGCTTTGGTTTTGCTTAAATAATATGTTTGCTTGTGTTTTATCATCACTGCTTGGGAATTTTTTTTTTTAAAACTATCATCTTGAAAGGATTTTAATACTCCTTCAAGGACCATGCTATATTATAAATCTAATTTTAAAAATGTACAACTTAATTGTGTAGCAAAATCACTATTTTTATTTTTTCCTGTTTTTTTTCTTTATGTGAAACAAATTAAACACAAACACCCTATCTTTACGCATGTATAATGGAAAATTCACTCCTATTTATCTCTACATGGAGACAGACTAAAAAATCTGTAAACAACTTTTAGCACATTAAATATAAACCATCATTAAGGAATGACAATAGAAAGCCGACCAAAAGAAACAAACTGGCTGACTCTTTCCATCCGGAGGCAGTTTGCAACCTGAGAAAGCTTTGAACGCAGTCCCAGCTGCGCCCTAGCTGCTCCTGGGCCTGGTCTTGGGCTCCCAAGATTTTGTCACCCTGAAGCCAAAACAACTTTGTGTAAGCAGACTCCAGCCACTTTCACTTCCTGGGCATCAGGATTTTGATTATTTTCATCAGGAACAAAGTACTCAGCAAGGACGTAGAAGAGGAGATGGGGCAGCAACATGTAGCACAAAGTTACAAAAGGCCCTTTCTGCCTTACCTCATGGGCAGGACACACGGGCCCTGGGCTCTTACCTGCTTCTCTACTGGTGTCGCCCGGCGTCCTGAGCCTGGAAGCACTTCCAACTTCCAACATCCCGGGAGCCGGACGGGCAAGTGCTCACAAGTAGCAGCCAGGCCGTGTTGCAGGCCCGAGCAGGGGACTAAAAGCAGACCCCACCCTTGAGGGGCTGAGAGTCTGCTGGGATCTGGAGCGTAAGGCGGGGCAGGGGCTTCAAAGTTTTCAGAAATGTTCGCTTTTATTAAAACTCAGCAAAAGATGAATGGAAGCCCAACCTCCAAAATAATGTCACACCCTCTTTGTTCAAGTTATTAACTTCTATACTTCAACATCAAATGAAGCATCAAGAGGAAAGACTCACTCATACGAAAGATTAAATAAATGGCTGAGTCTTAATATGATTTTCCTACTCTAACCCTGATTTCAATTTCAGCCTCCATGAATGGGATGTGAGCATCAAGAAAATAATCTCAAAAGAAAAAATTAAATCACCCTTTAAATATGATTTCCTCCTTTACTTGTTCATTAATATTACAAACAAAAAGACAAGAAAAATGGCTTGCATGCAAACTCAACACCACAGTGAGCTTCATGGAACCAAGAGGCAGAACAAAGCAGATCCCTAAGCAGCTGCTCAGGGCCTGTTTCCTGGTCGGCAGAGTAAGAAGGCTGGGCATTCCTTCTATATCCGAGGCAGGAGGCCAGGACTCTAATTCCAGCTTTCTATGTGGAAATTGAGATTTACTACATTTAATAATTATCAGGGAAACTTGGAAATATTTTTAAGTGAACTACAATGTCATCACAGACGTTGTCAAAGTCATTACCATATGTGATTGGGACAAAATTCTTCACCTCTAAGATAGCAAATTCCTCTGAGGTGAACTAGCCAAAAATTATTTCGGAGTAAACACATTCAGGATACCATCACCAAAAGGAATGAGAATACATCTAGAAGAAAAGGAATGGCTGTTACCTGTGAACAGATTAAGGTGGCAATCTACTTGGGGAGCAGGAGATGAGCAGCAAATTCGGGCAGAGAGCGAACTGACATTAGCAGTAAAGCATCCGCGCCCCAGAAGAAAGGATTTCCTTTATGGGGAGGAATCTCGGGGGCCTCTGCCTCTCAGCAGAAAGCCAGGTAAGCTGAAAATGCTGTGCATACTGGCTGTCGGTACAGGTGAAACCTAGGCACCCTCTGATCATTAACAACTGCATTGCTTTTTAAATTCTGCTTTGGTCTGAAGGCAAACAGCAGTCTTTCATATTACTATTTTTAGTAACGCAAGTAGAATTATATAATCCAGATCACCTGAAGATGACTTCCTTTCCTGTGACTTTTCATAGATGACAGGAAGTTTCTCTCACTTCATGGAAAAATGAAAAACTCCCTAAATACGCTTAACCGTCCCTCCCTTGCCTCTGCACAAAGTAATACTGCAAACCGGGCTTGCGACAAACTGCATCCATGGCAATAAAGAACAAGCATCTCACGGGTGTCCAACCTGCGGCCCAACACAAAATCGTAAATTCACTGAAAACATTATGGGTGGGTGTGTGTGATATTACGTGATGCAATGTATTTAACACGTGGCCCAAGACAACTCCTCTTCTTCCAGTGGGGCCCAGAGACGCCCACAGGCCGGACAGCCCTGGACAGAAAGGCTTCAGACGGAGCATGGACACTGCTTTCCAGGTGAGCAGCCCTGGGCAAGTAACAACCGATCTCCACCTGGGTTACTAAGTTGCAAAATGGTATTTACTCTAAGAGTAACTATCAGATAGGGCTGTTGTGAGAAGTAAATGCTAATTCACCTGAAAGGCTTGTACCCTTACACAGGAAAGGTTGAAGAAAATTTTAAACTTTTTTAACAAAGCTTTTACCTGCTACAACTACTACGACGAACACATTATTATCATTACTTCTAGTAAACTTGCAAGTTTGTTTTCAGACATCTCAGAAAACATTCACCAATAGCTAAACTTGTATGTAGATTATCAGGTCCATTAAAAGAAAAGCTAACATCTCTAATTTCAGATGAGCAATCTACTCACTGCTGTTTTCAATTGAGAATATGTCATACACATCTTCATTTTAATACATTCAACATGTAAAAATGGATATTCACATGCACACCAAAAATAGGTTGTGAAGTGACTATTCACTTCAAAGGAATCATCACTGATCCCTCTCACAGAGTAAACAGTTTACTTATATCCGAACTATGATTAGATCGATCGATCAATCTCTCTCTCTCTCTCTCTCTCTCTCTCTCTCTCTCTCTCTCTCACTCACACACACACACACACACACACACACACACACACACACACACACACACACAAAGCCCACAGAGCTCAATACGTATTAATTCCATTCTAACTTTCCTTCCCAACCTGAACTTTGACTTTGGGCATACATTCATGAAACAGATGCCACAGTCTAGCACCCTACATCCTAGATGGCCCTTCCGCACCTTCCCAAGGTCAAATGCACACACGCACTAGCTCCCACAATGGAACCAAGTCCCTCTGCACACCTGCCTGTTCTGTTCTCACGGCATACCTGAAAACTGAGGAAGAGCCTTCACTCAAAATTACACTTTCAGCTCTGAAGCTTTGGGAAGGAAAACTTCAAAGCCACAAAATTTAAAGGTCTTTACAAACCTGCTTCTTTGTTCTCTCGACAAAGAAGCACTTCTTCAAACCTTTTTGTTCTGTGACTGTCTAGATAAATCAGTCCTGCAGACACTGTGGTAGTTAGTCCCTGCCAAAAGGCAGTGAACCATCTTAGAGCAAACAAAAAACTGCTAACTGTGGTTAAATGATACATCCTGTTTCTGGATGTCTGACTGTTCATCCACAGGCTGGTGTGCATAGCATACAAGCCTTTTAAAGGACAGCAATTGAGACATGGCAGGCAATTCTACAAGATTTCAGATTTCATGTCATACTTCATTTACCCATTTCAATTCCTCTGGACTATCAATGAAAATACTCCAAATAGGCCACTTACCTACATTCAAATCCTTACTTCAAATACTATCCAGCATACACAATAAAATGGACAAGGAAAATATTTCCAGAGACTACTATTACATAATAGAAGAATTTTAACTTCTTTGGACAACTTTTTGGGATGCTTACAAGATTTCTCAATTGCTTTCAAAATTAAAATTAGGCCCTGGCTAGGTAGCTCAGTTGGTTACAGAGCCATTCCAATATGCCAGGACTCTGGGTTTGATCCCCAGTCAGGGCACATACAAGAAGCAACCAATGATGAATAAGTGAAATAACAAATCAAGGTTTCCCTTTCTCTCTCTCTTCCCCTTCCTCTCTCTAATATCAATAAATAAATTAATTTAAAAAAATAAAAGAAAAAAAGAATGTAGAAGTACTCAACCCACTCTGTGGGATGAAATTACATTCACAAAAATCAGTTTTTCTTAACAGCACTTGAATTCCCCAAAACTAAACAGGAGCGCTGTCAGTGCCAGAAATTTAAAAGCCAGCCATCACACTTTTTAAACTATTCTCTTGGCCTGTAACAAGTTAAAACGGTATAAACATTAACTATTTTAATCTAAGTTTTGTCTACACTTTCTTCATAGTGACTCCATACCTCAGAGGTTGAAAACTATTAGGACACAAACACTAACTGACACATATCAACAACCTGGACCTTGTATCCAGGCAAGCTGCCCAGACCCCAGTCTCTATATATGCCCTGCCCTCCCTTCCCACCCTTCTCTATCGTGGTTAAAATTAATCAACCAGGCAATGGGGAAAGCAGAAGGCATACTCATGGTGACTTGCCATCATCACCTAGACTCATTTGCCATGCAAAGCCTCTAGGCCCAGATCAAAACAAGTCTAGCCAAGTCACTTCAAAACCCACAGGTTCTCTTGCATAGTGGACATCACCATGCTTCCATGTTCTACGCATCTTTGCTATGAGCCTTGATGTTCTGTCGCAGCAGACAAGCACCTGCTGCCTGCTTCCTTAGCCCAGTGGCTGCTGCATCACCAGGCTGGCCAAACTATACCACCTGCCATGTCTCACTGGTTGGGGCTGGCCAAGTGACCCAGGACTGACACAGCATTTAGGGAGGGCAACCACATGTCCAGGCTTATTCAGGACAATCCTAGCTCATGCCTGTTGTGCCTCTTGTCCTAGCGTAAGTTTACTCTCAAAAGTATCCTCATTTAGCCTTGACTGGTGTAACTCAGTGGATTGAGCAGCATTCTGCAAACCAAAAGGTTGCCAGTTCAATTCCCAGTTAGGGCAGATGCCGGGGTTGCAAGCCAGGTCCCTGGTTGTGTGTGTGAGAGAAGCAACCAATCGATTTCTCTCTCCCTCTCTTTCCTCCCCCCCAACTCTAAAAATAAATAAATTCTTTTTTTTTTTAAAGTACCCTGACTTAGACTATATGGTCTCCCTATCTCTAAAGCAGAGTTTTTCCCTTTCAGCATCATTAACGCTTTGAGCTGGATCATTCTCCGTTGTACGGGGGCTGTGCAGAGCATTGTAGGAGGTCTAGCAGCATCGTTAGCCTCTACCCACTAGACACCAGGAGCACCCCCCACTCATGACAGCCAAAAATGTTCCCTGCAGTCAAAATCCTCTACCAGAGAGCAACAGCTCTAAGGGAAAGGAGTCACTCTCGTCTAGAATTCTAATAAAGACACAAACCTTAAGCCATCGCCATCATGGAAAGAGTGCCAACCTGAGGGTCAAACCAATTGAGGGAAAAGCAAGAAAAAGATCTCACGACACTGTGTGAACCCTCGGGACAGGTGTATGAAAAGCAAGCCCCTCCCCTCCTTCGACTTCACTCACAGGAGCCAGAAATTCCTTTTTTTTCCTTCAACTACTTTTTGTTGAGTTTTTCTCACTTGCAACTGAAGGAAATGAATGAGTATATATAGTAAGTTTTATGCCAGAGATTTGACCTTTCAGAGAAAAAAGGGGGGTTCAAGTTAATTCTAAACCCTATCTTATGCTTTCCACAAAAACAGACCATCACCTCTAGCTCCAGGGTCAAAAGCAATGAACTTCTTCACTGAAGCCCTAGAATCCCCTCCCTCTGAAAACCTAAAAGCCACTATACTTCACCTCCTTGAAGGCACACTGTGTGCCCAAGGTCAGTACATGCAGAAGAAAAAGGGAAGAGAAGGGCCGTCTGCCTACCAGCACACCTGTAGAGATACATCTTTTGGAAGAATGTCCTTCCTCTAACAATCGTTTCTCAAACTAGTTAAAGCCTATTCAGTCAGCTGAAAAGGGAAAGAAAAACTATTTCTAGATCACCAATAATTACTACATTTTTAACTCTTCTGGGTTCTGTTCCCTCCTCTTCTCTCAGACAAAAAGACAGAAATTTGAAGTTCTAGAATCTTCCCAGATGTTGCCAAAAGCATTTTCTTCTCTGTGGAATCCAAAGAGAACCAGCACAATTCCACTGAGATAAAACATGAAAATTGGCAGTTGTCTTCCAGTGAAAAAGAAAAAAAAGCTCTCATTTACATTTTTTTAAAACCAAGATTAAGAAGTATTGGAATAAAGTATTCAAGTACCAGCAGAATTAAGTCTGAAGTAAAGGCATTTCTTGGTGATTTGAGGGTTGTTTATCCAGATATTTTACTCCTATTTTTTTTCTCCCCTTCCCCCATTACCTCTTCTTCTTAATAGTCCAACATCTGTATCCCATCCCATCCAGTTCAAACTTACTATGACAACTCTTACACTTCACACATTATTCATTAACCAGAAAAAGAATGTGTTGGGAGAGAATTAAAACTATTAATTACTGAAAACTATCCTGCCACTCCAATGCATCAGTTAATAATCGACTCAACATCCAAACAAACCTACAAATCTTCCTGGGTGTGCATCCCACCATTTCCACCTTCCTGTTACTGAACTAGACAAAAGGCGTCTAGTTCACCCATCCCCTGCGATCAGAATCTCATCTTCTATATTCAGAACCACTTTCTACTCTGGAATATTCCTCGAACTGTCGCTCTCCTCCCTGTTGGACACTTTCTTCAGCTTGTTCCGATCTCGCCCATTTACCAATGACTTGGGAGAGCTCTCTGCATCACAGGCTCATGTCTGCTCCCTGCACCGCCTTCTCAGCCCTCTGCTACTGGGCTCCCACCCTGCTGGGCCACAAACTACTCTCCCAGCTTTTAGGACACTGTCTTGCTAATGCAATGTCACCTGGACAAATAGTACTTGACTTCTGTAGCGTGACCTTGTCTGCTCCCTCCTGCTTTCTGAAACATTCTCCTCAGCTTGTGCAACCCTCTCCAGGCATTCCACCTCTCGGTCAATGGCTCCTGCTCTCCATATCCTTTCTCAAGCTCTTCTGTACCCACCTTAAAAGCTGGTGTTTCTCAGAACTTGCCCCAAGCCACTCTGCCTTCTCCCTCTACGTTCTCTCCAGTTGCACAGTGTCAATCCCATTTATATGCTGTGTCCCCAAAATCTCATTTCTCTAGCTGTGTTCCCTGATCCTGAAATATACACTTGTAAGAGAAACACACTACTGACTATGCCCGCTGGATATCTCAGAAGCACCTCATCCTTAACATATTCAAAACCAAAAACCTGTTCCGCTACTGGACTACCTCAGTCAACAGCACTCAGCTGACCAAGACAAGAACTGAGGAATCATCTTGGATACCTCCTTCCTCATCCCACACCCAATCACGTGCCAAAGCCTGCAGCCCCTGAATCCCGACTTCTGGAAATCTGCCTCTCCAGATACCAAAGTCAGGCCTAGGTAACTGACCCCCAGTCTTGCTTTCCTTAAATACATTCTTTCAAATGCAGCGTAAAAAGCTTTTCTAAAATATAATTCAGATGATGCCAATCCCCTGGCTCAAAATGTTTCAATTACTTCCTGCTGTCCTCAGAATGAGTCCTCAATTCCTCAACCTGCTCCACCAGGCCCTTCCCAGCCCTGCCCCCCCCCCGCCCTCACCCCCCCTGTAGCTCTTCCTGCCCAGCCCCAGCTCCTGCCCCAGCCCCCCAGCCCACCTGAGCTGGTCTTCCAGCTACAGTGCATGCTCTGTGTTGCCTCCAGGCCACATTGCACTGGGTGTTCATTTTTACAGATGTTTTCTCCCATTTAATAAACGGGAGGCCTATGTTCAGCCCTTGCTTCAAACAATGCTTCAAAACATTGTTAACTTTTAAGAGAGAAAAAATATGTTCACAAACTATTTCTACTGTCAACTGCTAGTAAAGCTCTAACTGTGCTCAAGCTCAACACAGGCAGTCAGGGTAGCATTCTCAGAAAGAAAGGGCAGCTCCTCCAGCTCCACCTCCTCCCATGGGCCAAGCAGAGTTCTAGGACCTTCAGTATGTCACATGAGGAACCAATACCAACCCTCCATGAGGTAGCTTACTATCTCCATTTTACAGAAAGTTAGGCACGGAGGGTTTAAAGTAACTTGCCCAAGGTCACACTGCTAGTAAGCAGCTGGGCCAGCTTTTATAGTCAGAGAGAAAAGCATTCATTTCTTGTGTATGAAACATCCTGTATTCAGACCCGGGTGACATTACTTTAGCCCAATCGATTTCCTCCAGCCACACACCTCACCATGACTCAATGCACGATGGTGCTGGAAGGCAGACAGTGCCTGTGGGTGAACAAGTCAACGAGGAAGGAAAATCACACTCACCGTTGAAATATTAAGTGGCCCAGAGTTAACATCTTCCTCGGGAAACACGGGGAGGAAAAGCTAGTTCAACCAGGGAGGCAGATCCTAGCAACACAGTGATTCCGGTAGGTCTTGAAGCTTAAAGAGTTGTGTGCCCTTAGAATGTAAAGTGTCAGGTATTTTTCAGTGTGTGTTTGTTTGTTTAAAGAGAAGGATGGCAAGGCTTTCTCATTACAAAAGCATCCCCTTGGCAAGTGTATAAATTATGCTCCTATATTAGGATAATCAAGTAAAGCAGGCTGTGGTTCCTGTTTGTTTTGAGGCCTATCCCAAAATACCAACCAATCCCTGCCTAAAAATCACGTTCATCTGACCTAACTAGACTGACGGTGCTTAACACGCATTGTGTTTATGAATGCAAATATCATTTTTTCTCCATCTGCTATTATTGCAAGTCTAGTTTCAATAAAGCAAAACGGCTTTTAAAGATTTTCTTGTTTTCGTTCGTGAGTCTCAGTCCTGAAATTTAAAATGTCCTGTTCTGATGATCCACACTAAGCTTACAACTTAAAATATCAAAAGGCATATTATTAAATGTCTTCAAAACTTGTGGATCCATTATTTACAGGTTGTTGCCAAAGCTAATACTTTAAATTTGTAAAATAATATGGCGTTCATAATGAATAAATTCCCTAAATATATTGTTTTACAATCAAAATATGTATGGACAAAAGGTACACCATAGAGCATCTTATGTTATTTATATAAAATTTATTAACAAAGACTTTTAAATGCCAATTGTAGGAAAAAAAGAGTTTGAACTAACCACATGGATAAATCTCACAAATATGATGGGAAGGGAAAAAAGGAGTTGCAGGACACATATAATATGAAATCATTATATAAAATCTAAAAATGTGCAAAATGTGCCATTATTTAGGAATGTATTCAAGTAAATTAATACTCCTGGGAATAATAAACCAAATTTGAGATAGTTGCTACTGAAGCAGCTTTTATTTCTTCAATTGAGAAGCAAAAACAGAGTTGTTTATAATTAATCTGTTTTTACATTTCTAAAATGTCTCACAAACTTTTAAAGGAAAAAAGCCTGACACTCAGGTTGCACACAGGAGGCAGCCATTCCATGTTTTTCTCTCCCCCAACCCCCCCCTCCTCTCTCTAAAACTCAATAAACATATCCTCGGGTGAGGATTTTTAAAAAGCCCAATACTAAAATATGAGAACAAAATTAAAATTTACTAAAGGGTGAGGTGCAGAATGGGCAGAGGGAGACGTAAGAGACAGAGAGACTGAGCAGGAGTATTTTTCTGAGTGGAGGTCCGGATCTAGTAAGCGGTCCTGAATCGATACAATCTCTCATGTCTAAACCATACAAATTAGCAATCAGTTTTATTTACAGTTATCATCCTAGGGAGCCTTAAAATTCGTAGTATTTCGAATTATGGCCCCTGTGCTGAACTAATAAGAACAGTCTCCTAACTAGATTATGAAATGTGCACACATTCCTGATAGCCAGGATTTATCATTGTAACTTCCCCTAAAAGGAGGCACAGCCACACCCCTTTATAGAGACAATTTATAATTGTGGTTAAGCGTCTGGAGTCAGACAAGTGTGGGTTCACATTCCAGCTCCACCACTAACAAATTGAGTGATTTGGACAAGCTATTAACCTCTGTAAATTCAGTATCCTAATCTCCAAAATGGGGTAAATAATAACATACCTCATTGAGAAAGTCCTCATGTCAAACAATATAATGCTTACCCTGAATTTAACACAAACTAAAGCAAAGAGTAAACGCTTAATAAATGTTAGCAACTATTATTAAAGTCACTTAAATTATATACACCTTAAATAACATAAAACATGTTTCAGGTGTAGTTTGGAATCACCTACTTGTCTCTGGAATGGAATTTCACTGAAAGAAACCTAGTAAAACGTCCAAGACACCCTTAATCAGATTTATAATCTGGAAGTGTCTAAACACTCTTCTACAAATCCTGAAATAAAGACAACTTTTATTTAAACAAGATGTAGAAAGTCAAAGGCAATACAAGACAACACAGAATCTCCTAAGTGAACGGTTCCATAGCTTTCTAACACCAAACTTAAAAACAGTAACTAAAGACACCACATGTTATTAACTATGGTCAAATGTACGCAGTTTGCCTATTTACCACCACATACAGTCAGCGATCACTTAAAGCATGACTTATAGTAACTTCCAGACTACAAGATTTTTTTTTGTAATTCTTGCCTCTCTTACGATGCAAAAAACAAAATCATAAGGTGAAGGCACGGCTATTAGAGTCACAGGTTTCGAAGCAGCTCCTTTAGGAATTTGTTCTGGGCACGTTACTGATTCTTTGGCACAGAACAGGATTCCCTAACAGCTCTTCGGAATATCCATCCCTCTTGAGAGACGTCCCTCACTGCCTTCTTTTTCTCATTGTGAATTTCCCATAGCAAACACAAGCACCGTCCATTCATCATGTTGTGAGTGTTTCCTGCGGGTTAAACGCTAAAGTATCCTTGTGATGTTTAAGCATCTGAAGGCCGCAGTCACTGACGGTGTCGTCTCAGGACCCGGAGCAGGGCACGCCTGGCCCTCCCTACCCCTCCTCATCGCCCCCTGTAACACAGGCCTGCCGCTGGCTGCGTGGGCCGGGGCTGCAGGCGGCTTGCCTCGGTGCACAACAGCCGCAGTTACCTATTTCTTCGTCAAATCTTTGTGAATCAGAAATAAATTCTGGAAAATATTTTCCCAAGATGCCACTTGGCTTTGATTTATCAACTTACCTTCAAGATCTTCCAGCATCCTGAACTACATTCAAACCTCAGAAGCCTTTCCACAGTCCGATACGTGTGCCGATCTCCTCAGTCACCGGTGATGATGATTTGGACAAACACACTCTTAGGGGAAATGGGCACTTAGCGGTTACATACTAGTCAGCGCAGCTATTTTTCAGTCAAAAACAAATCTTGATATTAAAATACACACTATAAAACACATCATAATGATTAACATTTGAGTGCTTATTCTAAACATTTTACATGTATTAACTCATTTAATCCAACTAGTAACTCCTGATGGTAGAGAGAATTATCATCTATTTTTACAAATGACAACATCGATACAGAAAAGCTCAGTAACCTGACCACAGTTCCGTCAGTGAGTGGCTAAGCTATGCCATGGGCCCAGACACACTAATGCGTCAACCTACGATCTTAATCTTTTATACCATACTGTCTCATCAGCTATTTTAAAGATTAAACACAAAAATATCCTCCTCCTCTTCTGAAAGTCAACAATGTTCCCTAGTGCCCCTCCCGACCCCACCCCCCGAAAAACACTAAGCAAAAAGGAGGTGGTCCAAGGAACTGGAACAGCTGGGAGGGCAGGGAAGAGGCAATGTGTCAGGGAGACAGGAATGAGAACATCGGATAAACGACCGGGAAAACATTCTGAGCAAACAGGCTCCCGTTGCTGCCTCCAAACGGAGTCAGGGGCCACCTGCGGTGCGCAGAGCATCTGAAGCTTTCAGAGCCTGGGTCCACCAGCCACCTCCACTCTGAGAGTAATTATTTGCACAGCAAGTCTACGTTCATATTGGAGACCAGGCCCCTGTAGTAAAATCCCCAAGCGAGAGTTTAAGACTCTCCTAGTGATGTCCTGAAGTGTTGAGTGGCAGGCAGGGAGAGGGGAGAAAGGAGAGGAGAGTCCACATGATTTCTTTGGAGCAATGAAGATAAATACTATTTTCTATTAATTAAAAACTTGTATTTTTAAATAGCATTTTCTCTCTATACCTCTCTAAATTCCACTTAATAGGACCACCAGCACAAAATTTACCATTACACCATTTCATCAAAATCAGGGTGCTAAGTAGCAGAAAACCCAACAAGACATCCAGAGGTGGGTTTCGGGCACAGAACAATGGGTGGCCCCCGTAGTGGCATCAGAAATCAGACTCAGTTACCTCTCTGTTCCGCGGTCCTCAGGTCAGGGCCACTCAGTCCCATGATGGTGGCAGAGGCTCAAGGCAATGCTACCAGACACCACAGAAGAGTAAAGAACCCTTTTTCTGAAGCTCCTCATGCAGAAGGAAATCTTTCTCCAAGTCCCCACCAGACCTTCCGTGTCTCACTGGCCAGAACTGCCCTACCTCCTCATTCTTAAACTGGTTACCGGCCTAGAAAATAGATTTACCGCAACTGAGAGTTCGGTGATTCTCAACCCTGATTGCACATGTTTTTTAACAGCTTCCCACGTGATTCTATGATTGCGAACCACTGAGTTAGACTCATCAGAATGGACCCCTAACCACTTTCCCCTGAGTTCCCTGGCAGCAGGTGTAGACCCTTGAACAAAATTTGAATTGTCAGAAAGAGAAAAAAAAAAGTTGGCCCACCAAACAGAATCTACACAACCACTTACACCTGGGTTTTCAACCCATTTCCACACCATTTCATGCAACCCTCAAGGCTTTCTGTAGCCGTCCCATTTACAAATAAAGAAACTGAGGCTCAAGTTTACAAAGTGAAATTCTTTTTAAGTCTTCCAAATTTCCCTATGTTTCAATGCAACAGCAACTTGAGAAATGTCTCCTACAAGGAATGACCACATGAACCATTTCTCAGAAACAATAAACACAAAAAGAGCAAAAAGGAACTTTGATGTTGTCCTGAGGGGAAAAAAAGCAAAAATCATTAAAATAGCAAAGCCTTAAAAAGCACAAAAACCAAGACATGGATGACTTAAACACTAGTCCTGGCTGCCACAAACATCCTTCTCCGTGTCTGTGATCAGAGCGGGCTCATATATGAAGGCACCTCCAGCTTGTCTCTCTCACGGACACACATGCACACACAGCTAGACCACCTACATTTATTGTACGGAGGAGCATTTTATACACCCATAGAAGGGCTTTAAAGCTAAGTATTTCCCTCTAGCATAGAATACATTCAGGAAGGCCTAATGTAAAATGTATGAGAAAAGCATGTTTGGCTTATTGCTTTCTGGCAAACATGCCCCGCATTTCTACAAATCCCAAGCATCTGAAACTGCACCGACATCAGGTGTGAAGCTTACAAAAGTTTCAACTGTACTGAAAGAGGACACTGGTTATTCTAGGAAAGGCAAGGAGTGGGGGGGGGTGGGGACTAAAACACCATTTAAACAAAGACTCCATTGAACTGAGTGAATGATCCCCAACTCTTCTTCTCTCTGGAGCTCCCCCTGCCCCCGCTGCCGTCTGCACCCCAAACAGATGGACATACTATCTCTCAGCCACCTCTTCCCCACTAGGCCTGACTTCTGCTAAAAAACCTCCACCCATCCTCCACAGGATAAAGTCCCCATTCCCAACCTCGCTTTTATGGACCTCCATAATCTGAAACTGACCTTCCCACTTACCCCATTCGACTCCTCAACGGGAAATCTCTATTCCAGCCAAACTGGCCTCCTCGTCGTCCTCAAACGCTGTGGTATTCTGGTTTCTTCTCAGCAGTCTCCAATCTGGCAAGGTTCTATTCCTCACTTAGAACACCAAAGAGTTCCCAAACTTCCAGCAAACCTGCTCCACTCTAGCCCACCACCAATTCTTGGACCTGACTGGACACTGAATTATTAACCTTTTACCATGCGGCTGTGTATCCTCTGTTTCTTTGAGAACTTAGCGCAATACAGAGAGGACATGTTCCCTAGATTAAACTTTATTCAACTTGAGGACAATGAACTCAAGTACCTCTTTTTTTATCTCAATCCCAATATTTAACAAATTGTAGGTGCTAAGTAGTTTCTGATTGCCACATAACTGAACTCGGCAGTAAGCCTTACGTCCCACGGAACACCTTCTAGTTTCTTTAAATATCTATGTAATATTCAAAGCATCAAGGCAATGAAAATTACATAAATCCAACAAGTGCTAAGTGCATGCAGGAGGCATCTTACTGGGCAGCTAAAAACAGAAACCACTTAAACACACAATTCTGAAAATGCACAAAATGTCATGTCTAGGGAAAAAAAATGTGAAACACCTCAGAATAGAAGCAGCTTGTCCTAGTCGATCGCTATTCTTGCTGCAGCTCCTCCCTCCGCCTCTGGTCCTTCCTGGACTTGACTACCAGATGTTATGGGAAGGCTCAACTGGTTAGGCAAATGATTGGCCCAGGCTGAGATTTCAAATGAACTACTCAGGCAATTTCCAAACACTGCAGAGCCTCGCTAAATGCCTCTTAGAAGTAGGACCAGAGAAACTGGACACAAAAGAAATAAGCGACCTGCCCAGCTGTTATGTATACCCAGGCCCTAACAGCGAAGGCGACTTAAACTCGGATGTCCTGACCTAAGTCCAACGCTTGTAATCTTTTATAGGGAACTAGAAGTACACTTCACAGAGCAAGCTGGGCAAACAAAGGCAGTATCTTCCTAACTTGACAAAAGCACGTAAGCTAAAGCTGTGTTATCATCTTCTGCTAAAAATTAATTAATTAATTAATTAAGCATGATGACAAAAGGGATGCTTTCTGGATCCTCTCTTAAGCATGATTATAAATTATGTTTCTTATGGTAAAGAACAAGAATCAAAAGGCCTATGGTACCAATTTACAAATTCACGGAAGTCTACACTCTGGGGAGAAAGGTAGACAGCTGACCCCCTGATGCACTAGCTGCTGCTGGAACACCAGGCATGTGTCCTGTTTGGCAGACGAGCTAATATGCAGTCACATAAATAGCTTTCCACCAGTGGCCAAACTGGCTTTGCCATCTGTCTCTCTCCACACCAAAGCCTCTCTCTCATCAGAGCCCTAGCTCCAGAGGGAGCTGCTCCAGCCGGCAGGAGAGAAGGTACACTCCCCCAGCCAGTGACGCTGATCAACACCAAGCTGCAGAAGGAAAGAGTCCTCTTCTTCATGTGCACACACGCTGCCCTTCTCCTTGATTTTGCCTTTCTACATTCACTCCTACATATTTACAGCCCCTCCCTACCTCCTAGCAAATACATGCCCCATGCCAAGACATGGGAGAGCCATTAACCAAATAAGCCCACTAGTCACATGTCCCAAACAAAGTGATTCCCAATGCTCATTTTGCAATATCAGAGAGGTCACAGAACCAAAAGGAACTCTGGACATTTTCCAGAGCAGCTGAGTTACTTGCTTCCAAAGTTACAAGAACGGCTCACTACATTCTTCTCATTAAACCTTATTCCAACTTATTAAGTGAATGTTGACTGTCCTGGGCACTGTGCTGGGGATTTCAGACAGTTTGTTCAGTATGTTTAATCTTCCCTAATGCAAAGGGGAGGGCACGGTGACAGGAGGTATTCTTCCTAGAGGTGATGTCTACAAACAGACATACAAGGGTTGAGCTCCCAAGGCTGGAAATGGCCGAATTCTGAAACTAGGGAAAAGTTAAAGATCTCAACACAGATTTGCGTGGTTGGATACGACCCCCACCACAGTCTGCTGTATGGGCAGGTCCTCATAAGACAGAACAGGGAGCACACAGAGGCATCCTCAGAACGGACTATGGGCCACAGGTGTGGTCAGGCTGCCCTGCTTCTCAATGGAGCTAATGCCTCCCCTTGAGCAGCAGCATCACCAACTCAGTGTTCCTGCACGAGTATCAGCCCACTTCCCTCCTAAAAAGACTCTTCTCAGATACTCAGACAGCTATAGATACGCGCGCGCACACACACACACACACACAATTTCTCTTGCGGCCACTTCACTTCACTTCCGAGTCTTTCTAAAGACAGAAAAGAGCCAGGGAGGAAGGCATCCAACTTGACCGGGGTGGAATTCCCTATTTGCAGGCAGCGCTCCCTAGGGCCAGAGAGCAGCAGGCTGTCTGTGCGCCCTTAGAAGGCCAATCTTTGACCCCTCCTCACCGCAGGAGAAGGGAAGGAATGTGCAGAAAGCAGCACGACGCCAGGTGGACTTTCTGGTTCAACACAGTGAAGGATCCGGGATGAGAGTGTCCGGGAAGCTCAGAAATTGCCAAGGGAAGGGTGCAATTCAACATCCTTAAGTTTTTCAAAGAATCTTCAGTAAAATCACGAGACAAAACTGGGAAAACTGATGTTTGTTTCGTAGGAGGCTGTGAGCTGCTTTAGTGTGCAGTAAAACCTGCCCTTGGGCGGTCCGGCGGGGAACGCAGGCACCGAGGGGCGCCCGCCCCACTGGGGCTGCGGGTTCGCGAGCGGGTCTCCGACGCATGCTCTTGGCTCTGGCCACCGAAGAGGGGTGAGAGCGGGAAAGGGGACTTTGGACCAGCTGCCTGGGAGCCGAGAAGACCCCTGGCTCTCCCAGTCCCGAATGAACCTCAGTTCCTCCGGCCCCGAACAAGGGACTGCCCGTCCGCCCACCCCCATCCCCGCCCGAGGGAGAGGCTCCTCCAGGTCCCGAAGCGCCCAAGTCCCCGCTTACTTTTGGTCGCCGCGATGAGGTTCTTCCCATCCTTGATGAGCTCTTTGATGAACTTGTTGGTCCGCTCGAGCTCCGCTTCGTGGGCGCGGATCCTCTCCCTGAACCATGGACTGTCGAGGTAGCAGTCGCTGAACTCAAGGGGCTGCAGCCCCATGACTGCAGGCGTCCGCGCGCACAGCCCGCCAGCCGCCGCCGCGCGCGCCGCTGCAGCGGAGCTCAGCGCGGGGGCCGCGGCCAGGTGGAGAGCGGCGCGGGCAGAAAGTCCCGGAGAAGCTAGCAGCCGCGGGCGAGCGGCGAGCGCGGCGCGGACATGTCCCTCGGAGCCGAGTCTGGCCGCACAGAGAACCGGCGCCCCACTCCCGGCAGCCCCGCCGGAGTTCCAGAGCCCGCGGCCACGCCCCGCGCGGCCCCCGCGCTGGTCGCCCTCCCCGAGGCGCGAGGCGGCCCCGCCCCGGGCGCCTCCCCGCTCGCCCCCTTCTTTTTCCTCCGCCTTCTTTCTTCCTCTCCTCCACTTCCTTCCCTTCCTTTCCCGGGACGCCTCTTCCTTCTCTTCTCCGCACGCAGTTGCCCCTCCTCTTCCTTCCGAGGCTCCCTCACTCCCGAATTCCGTCCTTAGGCTCCCCTCCACCCTGGGGCGCGTCCCCTCCTCTTTTCTTCGACTCCTCTCCTCGGGGTGACTCACTCTCGGCTCCCTAAGACGAGGAACTCGACCGAGACAAGGAAGGGGAGACTTCTTAGCGAGCTCTAATCCCTGCCGCCGGACGACACCGTTGGGAGGTCTGGCTTGCTGGGACACGTGATTGACTCATCGCATTTATCCTGGAACGGACGGTCAGCCGGGAGTGCTTTCACACGCAGGGCTGCTGTCCTCGATCACGTTCCTCGTTCACTCAGAGTAAAACGCATATTAAATCCGCAATTTAGATTGAAAGCCTTACAAAGGCAGGCAGCACCCATGACATCCCGAGTCTCCACTCTGGAAGACTTGGGAAGGACAGGGTAGCTAAACTACCAAAGAGTTGCATTTGCTTGGGTAGGTAGAGATCTTCATTGTTTTAAAAATAAACACCGAGAAACATACGCCAGGTTATGCGTGGTTTTCACACGGCGGGAGGAAGGATCAAATGAGAGTTTTTCAGTGCACCTGGAAGAGTTACCTATTCCGTGTGTTCTGAAACAAGAGTGTCCCTAAAGAAGTTAAGCCTTTTAAAATTGCTGAAATTTATACCAAAAAAGCAATTGTTCATTATAGCAACTAGCAATTTATGACCCGATTATTACGTGCCAGGAACACACTAGGAACTCCGCAAACAATTTTTTTACAAACTCACAACATATGTTTACAGACATAGTTTTCCTGATAATGTTAATGTCACCAAGGACCTTCAAAGTGTTTAAAACGTTCAGTGGAAGCTGTGTAATTACGAATCTGTTTGGACAGCATGGTTGTAGGAGTGTAACCCTCAGGACCAAGTTAAATGAGCCTCCTACTCAAAAAGCTCTTTTGTTACAAAACAGCAGGGTGAGTTCCTAACCCAAAGATAAACAGATAAACATTATAACTTGAATGTCCATCCTCCAGAGAGCCCAAAATGCTTTACAAATAACTTTCAGGTGTTGAAAGCTTCAGTCCCCCCCCACCTAAAATCAGCAGGGGGGCTAGAGTCTACAGGGGAAAAAATAAAAGCAGCAGATAACTGGGTGGTTGCGGGGGGCACACTGGGAAGTAGAAAGGATGTAAACAAACTGTGAGGGCTTAGCAAAACAGCCCAACACTGACAGGCTCTTCCTCCTCCTCCTCCGAAGTACAGCCTAACCCTTTCCTCGTAAGGAAGGGCTACTGACATTTCCTCCAAGTACCCGCCAGCAGCTCCAGTCCCTAAGCAGATACCAAGAGATTTGAAAACACATGTCCACACAAATACCACATTTGTTCATAGCAGCATTGTTAGTGACAGCCAAAAAGTGGAATCAACCCAAATGTCCATCGGCTGGTGAACAGATGAACAAAATGTGTATGCCCATACAATGGAATATCGATCTACTGTAAAAAGGAATGTAGTGCTGATGCATGCTGCAGCATTATGAATCTTGAAAGCATGATGCTAAGTGAAAGAAGCCGGTCACAAAGTACCGCCTATATTATTCAGCATGAAACATCCAGAGCAGGGAAATGTATGGAGACAGAAAGTAGATTCGTGGTTGCGGGGGGGGGGGGGGGGGGGGGGGGGGGGGGGGGGGGGGGGGGGGGGGGGGGGGGGGAGCGTATAGAGGTAAAGCAAGGGGTTCCTTTGGGAGATGATGAAAATAATTTAAGATTAAATTTTGGTAATGGTCACATAACTCTGTGAATATACTAAATACACCCATTAATTTTGCACTTTAAACAGGTCAATTTTTTGATATGTGAAATATATCTCCATTCTAAAAGAGGGGCTGCCCCAGCCGGGGTGTTCAGGTGGTCAGGGTGTCATCCCATTTACCACAGAAGCTGCAGGCTGGATCCCCGGTCTGGGTGTGTGCCAGGGACGGCCAATCAACGGTTTTCTCTCTCTCTCTAAAATCAATAAAAACAAATCCTTGAGTAAGGATTTTTTTTTAACAAATTAAAAAGAGGGGCTGCTGCAGAAATGCCTCTCCTTCCTTACCACTTTGCACTCCCAGCCACAAACACTGTGGTTCATTCAAAGTGGCCAGTTTTTTAAATATTTGGACCAAAACAAATTGCTCAAAATAATTTCACAACATTGCAAAAAACATTGTTACTTGGGCCTTTACACACAGAGAGAGAGTATAAAACAGCAGGTGGATGTGAACCTTAAAATTAAGTAAGTCTACTTTTGCAATTGCCAAGAGTAGAAGGGCCTAATTAGTTTTGTTTTATTCAATTACACCTTGTACTGGACCTGGTAGAGATCATCAATAACTGTGCAACGAATGAGAAGTATGACCAAGTGAAGAGAAATCGTCTGATACAGTAGAAAGGTAGAAATTTAGGAGCACCAAGTCAGTTTCACTAGTTGATAGTCGTATGACCTTAGCTAAGGTCCATTTCCTGTGAATCTCGGGCTTGCCATCCATGAAATGGAGATTGCAGCTACAGGCTGGGTGAGAAGATTTAATAAACTGTGTTTGTAAAGCACCTGTTGAAAGTTATGATAATGACAAAGATGAGAAAAGGAGGAGGTTGGAGAGGATGGACTGAAGAGAGCAAGGAGGGAAAGGAGAGAGGTGGAGATTACATTCTATCAGTATGGAATAGATTTGGGGGCCAGGGGAGCCTCCCCCTTAAACGACAGCATTAAACCCTATAAGACAGAATTCAAGGAAAGTTATCCCAAAAGCAAATGCTACTAAGTGCCCAGGTGACACTGGGCACAGGTCTCATCCCCAGTTCATTCATTAATTCATTCTTCCCACAACATCTGTGAATTTCCCTATGCCGGCACCATGCTAGGGGGTTGGTGATATGGCAGCAGACAGAAGAGACCCTGTCTGTCCTCACTGTGCTTCTGGTCTCTGGAAGGAGATTGACATTGCACCCCCCTCCAAAAAATTGTGCAAGTATATGTATCTAATTTAAAATTAAAATGCCATACAGTTAGAGTAAAGGGTGTGTGAGACGTTATAACTGGGGGACCCAAAATAAACTGGGAGTGGAGTTGAAGAAAACTGAAGGAGGAAGTCATTTCATCAGTGACCAGAAGAAGAATCAGCAGGCGTGGCCATTGAATAGGGGGTGTGAGCAGAGCGATCCAGGCAGGAAACCAGCCCATGCCAGCCCCGCCGATGGGAGAGAGTCCGATACGCTGAAGAGGCTAAAAGAGAAGGTCAGGATGCTTTAAAGCCTTAAAGAGTTTTCAACATGGTGGTAACGTGATCTGGTTTGTGTTTTCTAGCTACTGCGTGGAGAATAGGAATCCAGAAAAAAGTCTTTCGGAGTTGTCTGGGCAAGAAGTCGAATAGCCTCACCCTCCAACTGACAGTGGAGACAGGGAAATAGGCAGATCACAATACATTTTAGAGGCAGATCCTGGGACCTGACAGTGGCCTGGATATAGAAGTGACGAAAAAGGTGTCAAAGATGGGCCCCAGGCTCTGAGATGATAAGTCAGGCAGATGGATATGAACTTCAGCGAACTTTTACTGAAAGGAATCCATGGGATAAGAAGTCATGTAGGCCCTCACCGGTGTGGCTCGGATGGAGCATCATCCAGTAGACCAAAAGGCTGCAGATTCAGTCCCTGGTCAGGGCATGTAGGAGAAGACAGCCAATGTTTCTCTCTCTCTCTCTCTCTCTCTCTCTCTCTCTCTCTCTCTCTCTCTGGTGAAAAAAAAATGTCCTCAGGTGAAGATAAAAAAAAAAGCTTGGTACAGTGGTGGTGACAGGCAAGTTGAGCTTCAGTCTCAGATTCACCGAGTCTGAGGTAACTGGTGTTCAACCATGTATGACAGACAGACATTTTTATGCTTCGCTCAGGATGTGTTAAGGACTCGAATCAATGAAAGTTGGTCAGGTTCCAATCTTGATAAAATAGAGGTTAACTCAGATGAAACCTTCCCTCTCTGTAGATTCTGCTGCATGCGAGATTGTCTTTCCCTGATGAGTCACAAAGTTGCTACTTATCTAAAGTCAAATGTGGGTTCTACTGAATCTTTGGGTGTGTCAAAGCTGTGAGTCAGTTAAAATTAGGTTCAGACACATGATAACAGAAAATCCAAAATGACAGCGCTTTAAACCGTAAGGTTCTTTCTTTCGTGTAAAACAAGTCCAGAAGTAAATAGTCGACCATGACTCCACAGTCCCCGGGGGAGCCCTGGCTTCCTTCGCCGGTGTCACCTTCTGGTACAAGATGGCTACAGAGCTCCTTCTGGGAAGGAAGACAGGAAATGATAACAGGGGCCCCCTCTCCACTGGGTCAGTGCTATTCTCAGCCTCCCTGCAGGTATTAGACAACAGTTTTGCTTCTCCTCTTATTGGCCAGAACTTATCCACATGGCCGCACACTTCACTGCGAGGGAAAATGGTGGTCTTTTATCCAGGTATACTGCCACCCTAAATGAAACCTGAATTTTCTTACAAAGAGAAAAGGACAACAGATTTTGAGCAGGAACCTTGCAGTCTCGGCTGCAGGCAGAGTGAATGAGCCACATAAATTATAGCTGTGGCAAAACGTAAATGATATAATGAGAGTATAAGATAAATCTTTGGGTGTCTTCCAAAGTATTATTAGGCTGCTTTCTCTCTCGCAAGCATTAAGGTGTGGGGGCAGGGGGAGGGGATGGGGCGCCAAAACAGTTTAAACAAAACATGAGTGGACCACATCACTGAAAACCTGCCTGGAGAGGTAGGGCAGGCTTCCAAAGGCTCTTGCCGCAGCAGCTTCATTCGGTCGCGGTGACACTCTCATCTGCTCCTTTGTTGGTACTGACTGCAGCCTCCAGAGAGCTACCTATATGAGAACCACATGGCTTCAACACTCCCAGCCTTCCCTATAAACGATTTCCCTTCCTGAGCTAAAAAAGATGCTCCCCTGTAACTACTTCAATCCGGACATCAAACAGTTTAGAAGACTGCCATGCCCTCACTCACTTAGACCTAGAAGCCTGCCTCTCAACTGATCACTGAGACAAAGGCAGGGTTAATGCCAAGGAGCAGGAGCCACCCAAGGGCCACTCTTTGAGTGGGGGGTGGGGGGAGGGTTAATCCGCCAAGATAGGAGGATGCAGTATAACAAGTGTGTGAACTAGTAATCTATAAAATGTAATGGTGGTGGTTGTACAACAATGTGAATACGCTGAACTATACACTTAAAATAGCTAAAAGAACCCCTGGCTGGTGTGGCTCAGTTGGTTGGAGCAGCATCCAGTAAGCTGAAGGGCTTCAGGTTCAATTCCTGGTCAGGGCACATGCCTAGGTTGCAGGTTTGGTCCTGGTTGGGGTGCATTGGTTCATGTTTTTCTCTCACATCAATGTTTCTCTCCCTCGCTCTCTCCTTTCCTCTCTCTAGAGTTAAAAAAAATAGTTAAAATGGTAAATTTTATGTCATGTGTATTTTACCACAATAAAAAAGAGACAAAAAAGTTTAATGAAGAAAAAAGGAAAGATCCCCCACTATACAAATATATATATCACCACTACTAGCAGTTTATAGTGCAACTTTTCTTAAATTATCACAGAACAATAACTACCCAAATGTGTTTGGCATTTTCATCACATCGATATTACATAAATGCTTGTTTTCTGCACAGAACACCTACCGAGACTTCCTGAACCAGCAGTCTGGGCGGTGTGCTTACAGCATCCTAGTTCGAGAGCACTACCTGGATGAGCTCTATGGAGAGTCAAGCCAGAATCTCTGAGAGCTACTTCTAGGTGTCAAAATGATTGGGCTAAGGGCTGCCCAAAGAGCTGGCAAACATTATCTCTGGCTGTGTCTGTGGAGGGTGTTTCTGGAAGAGATTAGCATATGAATCAACAGACTGAACAAAGAAGGTCATCCTCACCCTTGCAAGTGGGCAAGGTGCAGTTCACTGAGGGCCTGAGTTGAGCAGAAAGGTGGGGGAAGGCCAAATTCCATCTGCCCTGGAGCTGGGACAGCAGCGAGCATCTCCTGCCCTCAGATATCGGTGCTTCCCGTTCTCCTGGCCGTACACGGCCAACCTTCCTGGTTCTCCAGCTTGCAACTGGCAGATCATGGGACTTCTTGGCCTCTGTAATCCCCTGCGACAATTCCTATAGTAAATATCAATCACAATCTCTCTCTCTCTCTCTCTCTCTCTCTCTCTCTCTCACACACACACACTCACACTCACACAGCATTCATGTCCACATGAAGTAACAGTCTCCAGTCAGACAGAATAGATAAAATAATTACAAATCCAAATATTAAGAGAAAACTCTGGCTCTTTCCCTGCTGCGGAGCCAATGAACTCAAGATTCGGCTCCACCTGAGACCCACAGGTAGCGGTGGCCCAGGAAGGCATGGATGTGAATGGATGTTCATACAGCTTCACAGGAAGTGTTGAAGACCGCTCTTATCCACGAGGGCCTAGCACGTACAGTTCAAGAAACAGCCAGGCCGAAGGCTGGGTGCTTGCACCCACCTGCGATGAGCCTGTCGGGTTGGTGGAGGCCCCTTGTGCTGAACACTGAATAGCCTAATTAAGGTTGGTGACAACCAGAAACCAGAGGAATGGGTAGGCCTCTGTAAAAACGACAGAGTGGGAAAACCTGGAAAGCGGTTGGTTGCAGTTGCGTGGAAGTTAACGGCTGTAGCAAAAAGTCTCAGGCCGAGGGTATCATTGAAGTGTACTTCAATGCAAGAAATGAACAAATAAAAAACTTATCTCTGATTCTTAAAACGAAAGAAAGAAAGAAAGAAAGAAAGAAAGAAAGAAAGAAAGAAAGAAAGAGAGAAAGAAAACACTCTGGTAAATTCTAGGAAAGGGCTATATGTTCCTGGTGCTCTCACAGCAGAATTGGGCCTATTCTGAGAGGCCAGCGAGGAATTGGCAAGTAAGCTGAGACCGGCAGGATGCGGAGTTGGTGGGTACAAACAAAGTGCATGTGGTGTGGAGAGGGGAGAGACGTGCCGAGGGAGCTCTGTTGGAGAGCCAGTACAGGAAATTGGAAGAGGCCATGTGGCTGGAGCGCCATGGGCGCTCCGCGCAGCCCACGCAGAGGGGGTGCGGCCCATCCCATCTGCTCCGGCACCAGGCTTGCTTCTGTCCTCAGGAACACTGCACCGGGGTTTCAGAACTCCTCCAGGGAGTTCAGAACTTCCAGGGAGACTGCACCTTTTCCAGCAACCCTAGACATCATGACTTCTGAGTCGGAGACCCCAAAGGCGTCCTAGAACTGTTCCACTTGCCTCAGGATATTTAGTCAATAAATACCGACTTGGTGGCTGGACTGCACAAGGCACTGTGCAAATGCTGTGAGGACTGCTAAGGCGAGGCAGTCCCTAATTTCAAGGCGTTGCAATCTGGTGTACTCTGGCCATGAGGAAAAAGCTGACATATGGATAATTATAAAACAAAGCACCCTGCTACTTGGTGCAGCCGACCTGGCACTCTGCCTGAGAAGTGGACGTTCTCAGTGAAGCTCGGGTAGGACAATGGGGAATGGGCATGTGGGTGGGGTGAGTGTGGGAGGGGAATTTTCCAATTCTCTCATATTGGAATAAAAAGGCTCTGAAGAAATCTGGGTCTTTCATTTTTCGTGTGTGCGGTTAGAAGAACCTGGCTCAAGGAGATGTGGGTCAAGGCACACAGCCAGTACCCCCCCTCCCCGGGTCATAATGCAATCACTGCTTCCCCTGCGCCCGGCTTTGGAGAGAGACCTGGTGTGGAGAAGAGGGGGTTGGGCCCATCATATATATCAGCAGGCACTCCCAACTGCTCACAGATGCCGCAGGCCAATGCTGCCCTCTCTCCGATTACATCTGATCAACTGACCTAAGCAGTGACCTTGAAGTTTATTCCTTCCAGACAGCAATGGATATAAAATATGTTAGAAGGAAAGAGAAGAGCCCTCGAGAGTTTTTCCCGGCTCTACAAATGCCCCTGGTACTATCCACAGAGAGGTTTCCGCAGGATGACTGACCTCACCGGGAACTTATCCTGGCACTGAAAAGCTGATCTGCCACGAATGAGTCATACTCTCAAAGTGCATGGACACCTGAGCAAAACAGAAAATGAAGAAAGTATGAACACTCATGTCCTATCTTTTGACCCAGTAATTCCAGACCCGGCACTTAGGCCTAAGTGAGAAGATAATTTTTCAGATATATATGCTTAGGGCTATTTGTTGCAGGGGGGAGAAAAAGGAAGCAATCTAACAATTGGAAAATAGAAAAATAAATCAGCACATATCAACTCAACAGACTTGTGGCTTTTTGGGTTTCGATGATCACTTTTTTTTTTTGCCCTCAGCGTCAAACACTGGCATTTTTTAATGCTTAGCCTGCATTCCCACTTCCCAACAGTGCCCCGATTTCCACCTGGGTAATCATGTTCCCACATAGCACTGAGTCTTGGTAAAATTCCTGGGCCTGTCTCCCACTAGGGAATCCGAAGAGATACCTGGAGGCTTCTTCTGCTAATGCCACCTCAGGCCTGCCAGGGCCAAGGCCTGGGCACATGACCCACACTCAGCCAACCAGGTGCTCTTTCCCAGGACTTTGACCCTTGAGCACAGTAAAGCACCAACAGGAGAAATAAAGTTCATCTGCTCCAGCCAAGAGTGTTGAAAGAGACCGGCTGCCTGGCCGGTGACCCAGCTTTTCTTCCCAGGCTGGTTCTTCAGGCTCCTTCAGCACCCCACACGCTTTGAGTGAAATGCCTTCTTACTTAAATCACCAGAATCAGGGTTTGTTTTTTTTTCTCCCTTGCAACCAAAGATTAGTAAATACCTAGGTTGGTACTTGAAGGCAATGACCTTTCCGATACACACTGGAGAAATGTCATTAACTCAGCATCTTTGATCACTGAGCTCTAAGTCTCATGACCTTAAGAGCTCTGCGGCGGTTAATTTAAGGGATGCACAGAGAATTGGCAAAGCGTTACTTCTGACTGGGTCTGCGAGGGTGTTTCTGGAAGAGGTAAGCATTTGACTCAGTAGAAAGGAAAGACATCCACCGTCATCAATGTAGGTGGGCACCTCCCAATCTAATCCACTGAGGGCACAAAGAGAAGCAAAAGGCAAAGAAAGGGTGAATGCCTTTGCTCTCCTTGAGCTGGGACATCCACCTTTACCTGCCCTCAGACGCTGAACATCGGAGCTCCTGGTTCTCAGGCCTTCAGCCTCAGACTAGATTGCATCATTGACTTTCCTGGTTCTCCAGCTGGCAGATGGCAGATTGTGGGACTTCGTGGTCTCTATTAAAAAGCAGCATGGGCCCATTCCTATAACAAATAGACACACACACGTTTATCCTCTATTGGCTCTGTTTCTTACGTGTGGAACTGGCCTGCTTCACACCCATTGTCCTGGTGTGGACACCAGGACAATCCCCTCCCTTTTACAACAATCCCTGGATTTTTCATTTCTAAATAGAGTTTCACTGTAAATACTTTCATGGAGAATAGTTTCAAAAACAATATGAGGTGGGTTTGCTGGATCTTGACCCTGTATTTACAACTCCTGTCAGGGTCTCATATGGTAGAAAGGCACAATGAACAGCCCTTACTTTGACATGTGGATAACCTGAGAGAGGGCTGAGGATAACATCTCATTTTTCTTGACTTTTCCAGAAGCAATGTAACCAATACTTACTTTCGAAATCAGCATGAAGGGCAGCTGTTGGTAACATAAAGCTCTCTGGGATGTGACCAGGTAGAGACAGCTTCCTCTCCCTCCAGTAGCCATAGAAGTAGTTGACACCCCTACACTTGCCGGCTACTTGGTGTCCCAGCCGGAGCGAACGGTCCATGCAGTAACCTGCGAGATGAGTGAAGCTGCCATGCCGCCAGGCAGCAAGGCCGAAAGGAAGCACAGACCATTGTAGGTTAAGTGTAAGATGTACAAGAAAATGAACATTTAGTAGAGCTGCCAAGGTGCATATGGGGTAGACTTAACTCCATTGCTGGAGTTGTTTTGTCCTTTTGTGTCCTGTACCCATCTGCAACTATTTAAAAACTTTATTGTTTGGTAACACTGGTTTATGTGTTTTATTTTATACAAAAAAAAAAAAAAAAAAACCTTTTGTAGGAATGAGCTATACGAAAGTGCATGTAGAATGAAATTTTTTTTTATTTCCCATTTCTCAAAAAATTTCCTAATGGACTTATGAAGTATTTGTCCACATTTACCATTCTGCACAGGGAATCCACAGGGACAAGCCCAGCTGCATAAAAATCAGAGGGCCCGACCCCACTGGGAAAGTGTCAGCACCTACGATACTTCAAAACTTAGATGTTATTAAGAAAACTGAGCCCAAGATGGCATTTAGCCACAGCAGGGTGTTTACATATCTCTGTGACACATGACTTTTTACTCAGATCAAATGACTATCCTTCTAAATTAGTTTTCTTACCTATTCTAACACTTCTTTGGCATTATATAAAGTGAAACATTCATGTTTGGGGTCCCTTGTTAGCAAAAAAAAAAAAAAAAAGGACCTTTGCAAATCGTTAAATGAAGCCAGTTTTGTATCAGTAAATATGTGAATGAAGACACAGAGACTTCCAGTGCTCACCCATATCTAGCTCTTGTCTCCTTTTGGCAACATGGGAGGGATACACTCGCCACCTCCTGCTGTATTACCTGTTGCCAGGTCTCACCAAGTTCCTCTGGCTCCCATGGAAGGGGCGTGGGGCAGGTCCCAGCTGCAGCATTCCACTGCCGGTGCAGGGCTCTGCGGCACTTCTTGCCCGGCCTTAGCAGCCGGGAAGTCCTCCTGCTCCAAATGGTGAGGTGACTAAACGACTGGGCCCCCGTTAGCCTGGCCCTCTAAAGGACCGGGAGAAGGAGACTCGCTCATCTGCGAGTTGAGTGAGAAGTGGACAGTTGCTGTGTAAGACAAGACCTTGGGGTTGTTTGTTACCGCAGCACATCCTGTCCCAGTCTGGCTCCTGTGGAAGAGTTCCAGAGTCTGGAGAGGAGGGAAGAGTATTGTTGATGGGATTGAATAACAGCAAGAGAAGAGCAATATTTAAAAAAATTATTTTTTAGTTTTGCTTTGTTTAATGGGTACAGAGTTTCTAGTTGAGATGATGGAAAAGTTCTAGAAATAGAGGTGATGGTTACATTACACTGTGAATGTAATTAATGCTACTGAACTGTACACTTAAAATGGTAAATTCTATGCTATGTCTATTTTACCACAATAAGAAAATCACCAAAGAAAAGTGTTTCTACCAAAATCTTCCAGTAATAATAAGGTTTGAAAAAATAAGCACTGGTTTATTGTTTTTGAGACTATAAATAGGTAGTTCTTTCCAAAAGCAATTTTGGTGATACTTACTAAAAGACTTTTGAAATATGAAGGCTTTGATTCATTTATTGCCCTTCTGGGAATCTGCCCTAAAATTAAAAAATAATAATTTATAATTTTGTATAAAATGATCATAACTCCAGTATAGTTTTTAAAAGCTAAAAACATGAAATAGTGTAAGTGGGTCCATGGTGGATTAAGAAATTTAGAGTATATTCACATAATTGAGCACTATGTAGCTATTTAAAATTTTAGTACATAAGAATATTTAATGAGAAATATTGGAGAGGCTCTCCAATATACAGTTGACTTTTCAACAGTGTGGGGGTGTATGTAGGGATGCTGACACTCTGTGCAGTCAAAAAGCCCTGGACAACTTTTGACTCCCCCAAAACTTAAGTACTGCAGTTGTCTCTCTGGTATTCGAGGGGATTGATTCCAGGACCCCCAACAACCCATGGATGTCCAAATCTGAGCATGTTCATGCACCGTATATCAAAGAGTGAAGATCAGTGCATACAGTTGCCTCTCCACATCTGCCAACTCCAACTGCAGTCTGAAAATCGTACAGGTATTTATTGGAAAAAAAAACCCACAATTCAAACTCTTGTTCTTTACAGGGTCACCTGTAATGTTAATTGAAAAGAAGATACAAAGCCTAGGCCTTAAGTTGAGTAATAAGTTCCCAGAGGGAAGGGCAATGTGATGACACTGGTTCCTAATTGATGCTTTCTGTCCACAAAATCATCTTCTAAGATCAACCACGATTGCACGGTTAACATTATAAACTCTAAACATCTCGGATTACAATTTATCCGGCCATAAAAACAAAGTCGTTAAAATAACTAAGTTACTTCTTGCCTCCCCCGCATTTAGGTTTCCTCCTACCATTACTCCTTTACCCTTTCCATGGGAGGTTAGCTCACAAGAGAAGAATGGCATCAAAGAGGCTTTGGTTAGTTCTGCTTTCTCTGTTATCTTTTCAACATTGCATCATCCTTCCCCAGAGTCTTTATGTTTTCGTTCTTGCTATGAACATGACCTTAAAAGGATCCTTTTTGTTTTTTTACTACTTTTCACATCTGTAAGCTCATTCTGGAGTCTGCTTTTCCTGGTATTGTTATTCAAGGACCACGCTGCTCTCTGGCATGTGGTAAGTGTGTGCATTTATCCACTGCCTCGGGTCTGGGGCTCAGGAGAGGACCGCCTCTGCAGTCTCTCCTTCTCCCCTATTGACGTTACAACTTAAGTTACAGAAACCTTCAAAGGTATGGGAAGACTTTCCAAGGAGAACTGCGGCAGGAAATGTTTGTTTCCAGATCCTCAACTTCCATTTGTCAATTTTCTTCAAAGTGATCCATCTGAAAAAAAAAAAAAAAGAAACCATTTGCGATTCTCCTACCCACCTCCTCTTTTACAATCACCCTTTTCCCAAGGGAGATGAGAAGGCGGAAAAGCACACAGTAAGTCCATTGACCCATGTCCTCATCCAAGACATAAAAATCTCCAGGGTAGCGAAGATAAAATTGTAAATATTTTTTTCTGTTAGACTTCTGCAATAATTAACCCACCACCATAGCGATTTTTGTCTTTCCCTGTCTTGGGCACATTTCTGTTGAGGGAAAGGTATAGTCCTAGAATCTATCCTGCTGAGATATCCTGAATGCATTACAGGTAGCAGTGATGACAATTCCCCTTTACTGACTTGCCTCTCCCACTCTTACATATAATTAGAGAATGCATGGCTATTTTTTCAAATATATGCAGTTTACTGTGCATCAGTTATAACTGAACAAAACTGAAAGCAAACCAAAAAAGGATCTGTGTCCCACCTCCCACTCACACGGAAGATGCCCTGTCTGCACTTCAGGCTGAGCCGAACTAGCTACAAAATGCCATGCCCGGAACCAATCCCTTCGTCTCCTATAAAACTCCTGCCTTAGATCAGGGGCCACCACCTCACCCCAGGCCTGCTCAGGAGTCTGTGCCCCAATTCTGCCCTTAGGCATCTCTTCTGCCCAAAGAATGCATGGTTCTTGAGGAAGAGACACGTGAAAGCAAATAATGACATTGCCTTTACACTAAAAATGAACCTCCTTTTCTCCTTTTTAAACATAAGCTTTTTTTTGTCTCTCCTCAATATTCTTTCCTAGAATGCTCTGTCAGCTGGAAAGAAAAGCACCTTTGAACCGATGACTCATGCTGATTCTTTAAAGTATAACTGGAATGTGTAACTAATAGGATTTTTGAGACATACTGGAAAAAGCCTGTACAGAAAAATTTCATATGATTTATTTCAAAACAAGTTGGTATTATTCAAGAGGAAGTTAAAACTTACATGTATTTCATCAATTTATATCACGAAATAGTTACTGATTTACTGACTTTATGCCTCAGAATCCTCCTCTGTACTATGGGGATAGTAATAGTATCCCTTCATGGGTCTGATTTGGAGATTAAATGAGTCAACCTACAATCTACACAAAGCACACCAAAGAGTGTGTGGTGCATAGCAGGTGCTCTTCCTGTTGGTACGACCCCCTTGCCCAGTGTTTGGACCCTCTTCTCTTTGTACTCACTCCCTTGGTGATCTTACCCAGTCTCCTGGCTTCAGATATCATCTATATGCCAATGATTCTCAAATGTGTATTTCCAATGCCTGCTCTCCCCAGAATTCCAGGCTCACATTCAACAGCCTACTCTACTAGACGCTCCAGTGGGACACCAAACACTCTCTCCTCACTCCACTCCTGTTCTTCCCTCTCCCTAAACCTGCTCCACCTACAGGCTTGCCCCTGTCACCTGATGTCAGTGCCATCCTTCCAACTGCTCAGGTCTCCAAAACTTGGAGTTAATCTGCATTCCTTTCTTTCTCTCAGACTCCACATTCAGTGTACTTTCCTGCAAAAACATGCCCCGCGTCTACCACGCACTGCTTCCACTGCTGCCCCCTGCTGGAAGCTGCTCTGATCTCTCTCCCGGATTACTGCAGTGGACTCCAAACCGTCCCCCAGTTGATTCTACCTCTGCTCCCTGTGGTCTTATTTTCAACAGGGCAGCCAGAGAGATTCTTCTAAAATGAACATCAGATCATACAGTCCTCTGCTTCAAATCCTTCAATGCATCCCCATACATAACACAATAACTTTAATACATATAAATGAATCATGTGCATGCATATTATTTTTTTTAAAGACTAAAAATATGCATCAAATTGCTGGCAGTGGTCATCTTTGAGTGGCAAATTACATGTGATCATTTACAAATATTTGCCTTTGGCCCAATAATATTACTTTTAGGAATGAACCTATGGGAAATAATTAGGGTGTGCCCAAAGAGTTAAGTTCAATAATGCTAGTCACAGCAATATATACAACAGGTAAAAACTGGAAATAGCCTAAGTGTCTAACAACAGGAAACTAGTTTAATAAAGTATGCTATGGCTAGTTGATGGATTATCTGACATGGTTGAACATATTTTTTAAATTAATAATAATGACCTGTTATTGAAAAATGATGATGAAATGGCAAGTATACTGGGAGATTAACTTTGCAAATTAAAAATATGCGTGTGAAAAGAGGAAAAGACAGGAGGGCTATACACCAAAGCATTCACAGTGTAGGAGACACGCGCAGGTGGCCATGACCGAGAGCTGAACGGTAGTGGAGGAGCTGCCACTCCCCGCAAGTAAACCTGCTTGGAGCTCACACACTCCAAGCAACTGTGCAAGCTCTCAGCGACACTTCCTGCAGCGTTCTGCAGAGGCAGCTTGAGCAACCCTCTCTTTTGTAGGCTGCAAGTACGCTCAGTGTAACTACCTGAATAGAAAGATATCTTAACTCTCAATTTGTTGTAACAAAAATGATTCATATGCAGCATGCTTAGCAAGTAGAAAAGAGGGGAAAAAAAAAAGTCCTCTAATGCATTTAGGAATTTAGGCCTTTTAAACCTTTGGCAGATTAGGATGGGTTAAGCTATTTTTGCAATGACTGATAAGAGTTTCCCAAGAACTTATCAGTTTTTAACCTGTTTAAAGAAGTAGTTCCAAGTGCAAGAAATAAGTTGCTGGGCACGCTTTGTGTCTAATATCCAGTTTTCAGCTCACATTATTCTTGCTTGTTAAATGTTGAGTTTAAAAGTTCTTAGAATTTTATGTTTCATGTGTTTTTGTTAGTTACAGAATAAAGTGATAAAAAAAATAAAAAAAATTCTGCCTTCACAGACATCTTTCTGTCAGGCCTCAGCAGCCTTTCCCTATAGAATACATTGATATGATTAAGGAGTTTAAAAAGTCTTCTCCCTTTATTCTTCAAATAACTATAGCATAGGTACCATTCAAGCTATGGATTCACTTTCACTGAAAAGTAAAACAAATAAAACAAATAAAAAGCAGAATGCAAAGCTCCTAGGCAGCAGAATGAACCACGAGGCTCTCTCTTAGAAATGACCTGAAAGCTACGCTCACATAAGCAAGTAATAAAATTCAGCCACAAAAGGTGTCAGCTATGAAATAAAATAAACTGACTTCAGCACATTGCTTCATCAGTTGGTTTCAGTGTAAGGCAAGCAGGCTGCCCTTAAAAAGCCACGTATCCAATAACGAGACCATGAAATGCGACGGGACTTCCCTGCAAAACGAGAGGCGTATTAGACCGCCGCCACTGTGCCCTGCTGGAACGTGAAACAGACTTTTCCAAACAACAGTCCCCAGGAAAAGATGGGAACATCTGATTACCTGCTCATGAGAGCTTAAGCCTTTCTCGTTTGTTTGTTTCTCAGACTATTTTGGCGTTCTCTGAGAGCAAAATAAAATTCTCCTGTTTTCTGGAGAGAGGGAAAGGTAGAAATTACTAATGTGCAACATGAGCTTCTTACTAGTATCAAAACAAGGACATCAGCTAACTCTGAGCTTACGTGGGGTGAGTGTGTGCTATGAGATAGGGGTACCCACTGTGGCCGTCTCCACAGTCAGGGTGAGTCTGTACACCAGGTATGTCTATCAAATTTAAAATCGGAATGTTAAATAACACCTAATAAAAAACCTCTACAGAAGTGTGAACAAAGAGAACATCATTTGCTCCCAGACATTTGGTCAAATCTAAGGTGAAATTCCCTCCTCTGAATTTATACTATGGTTCTGTTTTGGCATTGTGATGTTTGTAGGGTGTTTCAAGTAAACTGTCCTAAGGTCTAAGCACTTGTTTGCTTAGTGACAGTTAATTTTAAAACTACACTTTGCCCAAAATAGAGAGTAAATATAACACTGATTAAAACATGGACACATTCCAACGGAAGTATCTCATCCATTGACAACAGATCTACGGCCGCTATGTAGTTGGTGGCTACTTCGGCAGTATTTACAATCACAGAGCAGTAAAAGTTACACCTGTTTGTCAATACACAGCCATCAGAGCCACACAAATAATTAACCCCGAATAGCTGACATATGGCACCTAGATTACTCCCACAAAGTTAAAGGGCTTCACTAAAGAGAGGGTGTTTATTAACATATTTAGACTAAATTTTCTGGGCTCTGTGAGTCCTTATTATGGCACTTTGTTGCTAAACCTTCTTCCTACTTAGGAGCCTAACATTTGACCTTCTACATAAACTTGCAATTTACAGATTTAAACTAAGTCAATCCAGAGTTTTGACCCTCTCCCTTTTCCTTCCCTTTTCTGGGGATTTACATAGTGTACTGACCTGGGCATGAGGCCCAGCACCTGCTGAGAAGGGCAGTCCCTCTAGTCTGGTTTCAGCTCCTCTCCCTCGCTGCCCCGTGTCCGCATCCATCCCTGCTGGCTTTGCCCTGACCCCAAGGCCCCTCCTGCCTGTCATCCAGCTCTCAACCACTTCTGTGCTGCTTTCGGGGTGAAGGGAGGGCGGCGTTCAGGAAAGTGTTGGATGCTCGGTAGCCTGAAGGGTGGGGAGGAAGGTCGCCATCACTCTGCCACAGCTGTTCGGACGGAGGGCAGGGGCCTTCTCACTGAGGCCTGCTGGAAGCCAGGTGCAGGTCCACTCCGCTCTGAAGTCCTTCATTTTCCCCCAGGGAATTTCTTGTCCTCTCAACTGACTGAGGAGAGTGGACAGTGAGTGCAGTACTTCTTAGGTACTGACCAGCATCTGAATTCTCGGCACTTGTTTCCTTCCGGTAGATTATTTTTATATCTCCCTACTCTTTGGTTCATGGTATAAACGCTTTGCCCTGTGTCCTCTAAGCCCTTACTCATTTATAACACAAAGAAACAGGTTTCCTCTTTCAAGAAACCTGCCCTTGTGATAAAAAGCCTACTTTTTCAGCTTTAATGAATCAAACTCCTCTCAGAAACAGGTATCTTTGGTCTCAGCTCTGTTCACCCTCAACCTGGAGCACTGAATTCCACTGGTTCAGTGGGTGGAGGAGGAGGACTAGTGGAGAGGAGAACCGAAAAGGCTGGGAAGAAGAGAAACATTATTTCCTCCAAATTGAATTCCACTTCGTTCATCAGTGTTTATTGGTAAATATATGTATGATAAATGGTTACTGAGGGGATACAAGCCCCCTAGTGGGCATTTGGAAACGTGCAGGACAATCTTAGTGGTCACACTGACTTCAGGATTTGCTAGTGTTACGTGGTTGGAGGTTAGGGAGGGTACATACCCAGTGATGTGCAGGACCGTTCCAACCCAAAGCCAATAGCTCCCTGCTGAAATATGCCAAAGGCATCCTTCTCTCTTGGGGCTTTTCCAGTCTCTGACCCCATCAGTGTGACTGTACAGTGCAGCTCCAGGGCCCCCTTAGAATCAGGCCCTCCTTCTTACTAACACTATTATAAACAGCAATATTTAGTAAACATGGACAACTTCCTTTTGACAGTATATTTAATCCTGTTATATTATAACATTTTCAAAGGAACCCAGATATACATAATTTGATTTCCTTTCTTTCAGCCATTTTATTTAAAAAGGTTATTATGGGGTGTATTATTTCTATACTTTATGCTATTTATTACTTTCAGGGAGAAGTATACATAATGTGTTATCAAACAAAACTTTACCCGTCCTTTAGTTTTCTTTATCAGAAGGACAATTATATACAGCTCTACCTGCATAATTATACAAGTCATCAGTTCATCGGGCATTTGATGGCTTCTTTTATTCTACTAGCTAGTCTGAAAGCTGGAGATAAAGAATGAATAAGGCATACTTCCCGGAACTCACTTTCCAGTCAGGAAGACAGACATTTCATTTAAACAATAAGGTAAATGCTAGATTTCAAGAACGCTCCGCCTGAACTAGCAATTAAAAGACGCTGCTCTGGAACTGGAGAATCTTGAACTGAATAAGGATGATAAAGAGTGAGCAGAGCAAACGAAGATGGAAAATATTAGAGAAAGAACTGCTTTAGCAAATGTGTGCACAGCAGTAGGAAATGTTGAAGTCCGAGGGCAGAGAGGTTAAGTGGAAGCCAAGTAAAGTAGCTAGGACTTAATTCAGAGCTAAGGACTTAATCTCATGGGACAGTGAGTTCAAACTGGACTCAAGAAAAGGCCCTCAGAGTTCACTGAGTGGGGAGGGGTGGAGTGGAAGGCTTGGGTTCTGACACCAACTTCAATAGGAGACACTTGGCTAACTTTCATCCCATCGTTTGCATAATACTTCCCTTACCCAAAGGTGCCGGGTGCTTATCAAAATCATACAGATCAAGAGGCTAGAGAGGGTATCTTTGCCTTGGAAAGCATGAGCACTGAAGAGTTGACACTAACTCCGCTCTGAAGACAAATCACAACATGAGACGTTCAGTTACTATTTATGATCTGGTTCACATCCAATCAGCAATGTGCACAGAAACTAGGTCACTGGAATCTACTGTGATCAAGCAGCTTTCCATCAAGTTAAAAAACCTTCCAAGGGCTTGTTACCACAATTTAAGACCTATTATATGTTTTAAGATCCATTTCACCAAGAAAAACAATGTATTTCTTCTCTTTCTTTAGCTCAGCTGTGGGAGAAAACCAAAGTAAGCTGTCTCAAGGTGAAGGCCTCCGTTTATTTATTAGATGTCAGTAGGTGGAAAAGGAAAGACTTCTTTTCTCCTTTCTTCCCACTTATAGGTCTCAAGACCCAAACATTAGGAAAGACAGGACTGGCAGAAGACAGGGCTCCTTTGGGGTGCAAGTCTGGCTCTCTGAGAACCACTGGAGCTCCCCTCCAGGGGAAGCTGGAGTGATAATAAGTAACACTTATTAAGTGCTTAATATTTTCCAGGCTCTGTAAGTGCATTAACTCATTTAATCCTTACCACAAAACGAAGAGATAGGTGCTGTGTGATTCTCATTTAATAGATGAGGAAAATTAAGCACAGAAATTCAGTCACTTAACTTGTTCGAGATTCCTAGGTGGTAAGTGGCTAGGCTTCAACCCTGACAGTCTGGGTCCAGCATTTGATCTCATAATCACTGAACTATAGCATCTCCTGTAGGGCGAAGGGTGTGAAAGGCCAATCCCAGCAAGCCTAGCTTGTTATCAGAGGCAGGGTGGAGACTTCCTTTTTGAATGGTAGTAATAGTTCAGTTCCTCCTAGGCTGCTACAAAAGAAGATGAGGCTGTGTCCTTACCAATTCATTTATTTCTAAGGATCAATTCTCATTGGCTCAATTTCTTTATTTTCCTCAGGGAGGACACTATAACTAAACATTCTTGGGGCTTTTAATCACTAAGGAACCTCAAATGATCTTTAACCCAAACAGCTTCAGGGTACAAACCTACACATTCAACATGACTTTTGCTTCCCTTTTTCTAAGGAAAAGACAAATATCTTTAATTAAGATTTCAGAAGTTCTCCATATAAATAATTAAGAAAAAGTTTATAATACACAACAGTAGGTGTCGGGGATCCATTCAATGGGAAATTTGCATCTTAGATCATTCTAGCTACATCATGGAAGATGAAAGATGAATTTAAGATGTACATGACTAAAGGCTGGATGATGAAAAGGACAGAATAGACAGACAAAGTAAAAGACAACGAGAACATGAACATAGCCCTGGCTGGTGTGGCTCAGTGGATGAGCACTGGCCTGCGAACTCAAAGATCGCCAGTTTGATTCCCAGTCAGGGCATGTGCCTGGGTTGCAGGCCAGGTCTCCAGTTGGGTGCATGCAAGAGGCAACCACACATTGATGTTTCCTTCCCTCTCTTTCTCCCTCCCTTTCCCTCTCTCTAAAAATAAATAAAATCTTTTTAAAAAGAGAGAGAACATGAACACAGGTAGTAGTAATAAGCACTGAAAGGAGAGGACAGATTTATTTAAAACTTGAAAAGTAAAAGAGGCAAAATTTGGTAATGATGCTGGTTACTCTCCACCGGCCCCATAGAACCACTTTCTACCTTGTTTTACCCTGCTCTGCGCCCTGGAGGGTGGCTGACTCTTTACACTGTATTAGCTATAGTCTTTGCATTGGTTTCTGCTGATGGGAGGCATCAATAAAAGGGAGGAGGGCAGGGCAGGGGAACGCCGCAGGATTCTCTCCTCTGCTTAGGGCCACACATCCATTCAGGCCGCTGCTCTTCCACAGCTACAACTCTTTCCGGGGTTCCGGTAGTACAGTCCTCTCCTTATGCTAGTCTCTGGCCACCTCACAAACCTCACTGAATGAATCCCTTCATTGCTCTCACTCACCTCTGTAAATAGGTGCTTTGGTTAAACTCTCCTGAACTCATTGCTTTGAGCCTTTTTCCTGCAGGGACCCTGACTAGTAAGTAGTCAACGACTGGGAATGGGGAGAGAGTACAAAGAGATGAGGTGACTCCCAGGTTTAGATTCTTTGCTTCCTTTCAGAGTTTAGCATCTTCCCGAATGCTTTGTTAGTTCATGCTCTGTTCAGATTATTTGGAATCCACTCTCGTCACCAACACTTTGGTTGGCATTTCCAAGCAGGAGATTGAGGCAGGTTCTCAAGAACCAAGCATGGTGCTTGTCGTAGAATAGCAATAAATGAAGTCTCTCTCACGTTTTAAGAGATTTCATTTATTTATTTTTAGAGAGGGGAAGGGGGGGTGAAAAAGAGTGAAACATCAGTCTGTGGCTGCCTCTCGCACAGCTCCCCACGTGGGACCCCAGGCATGTGTCCTAGACTGGGAATTGAACCTGCAACCCTTTGGTTCCATCCTTTGGTTCAAAGGCTGGCACTCAATCCACTGAGCCACACCAGGCATGATTCTCTCACATTGTTTTGAACTCTGTTGTCACATTATTATAGGCCCTCGTACACTCACATTCTGAACTCAGCATTGGTCTGGCCATTATTAGAGTTTTATATTTAACTTTGAGTTCTAGATTTTGAAATGTACATGGAACCATTAGAAAAGGTCTATTATAAAACAACAAAATCTTAATTGTAGTAAAATAAAAAATATTGAAGAAACAGAATGTTTAGCAGTGTGAATGTATGTATACAAATTTCAATGCCCAAGCAGTTGGACCATGGGTACAGTATTTTGTTGTTTCAATGTAAATTTTTTTCTCCAAGTAATTCAATACACTGGTACATTCAATATATCATATAATAATCACTTCAGCTCAAAATAATTTAATTGAGAGAATCTTCACAATTCTTGTTAAACCATAAATAAACTATATTTTGACTCCCTACATTGTCTTTATGCCTTAACTACATACTCTAAGTACTTCAAATTTCCTAACAGACCCTATAGAAGCCTGCCCCATACCCTGCATCCATAGCATGGACATTAGACTCCTCCAGGCCAATTAAATCACCACCTTTGGGTATGAGGGCCAGGCACTGATATTTAAAAGTTCTCCAAATTATTCTAAAATACTCGGAATTGAGAATCAGGCTCCAAACCACAAGATAAAACAAAAAAGATCACACAGGAAGACAGGAATCTTCGCAGGAGGTATAAACATAGAGGATACCTTAAATCCTGCAAGCTGTTTATCCCTTGTTAATGAACTTCCAGGGAGACTCCCCCCACTGTTAACCATCAGCTTCTGCACATTGGAAAGCTGACTGAGAGCCCTTCCATTGGTTTTGCTTCCTCGTTTGGCATGTGTGGTCTGTTGACAAGCTGCCCAGAAAGTGGTGAAAGACAACCATAATGAAACCTGCCTCGAGTGAGCCGTGGTTTTCCACATCAGTGAGGTTTACCTTAGAACTCTAAAAGAGGGTGAAAAAGAATACGAAAATGATGGCAGTAAACACACTCTCAAAGGTAAAGATCACAGTTTAGGGTGTGGAGGGGGATAGAGCTATTGTGAGCAAAGGAGTGATGCCTTCAATATTTTTAAAGAAACCTTTGGCTAAGGATCAAGAACTAAAATCCGCATTCTGCAACTGTTTTGCATCTTACTTCAGGTTTCTTTGTAATACCCAAAAAGAAGTGAAAGGTAACATATTAAGTACAGTTAACCTTCAATAAATACAATCTTGAGTAATTCTAAATCTCAATTAGGAAGGAGGTAATAAAGGAAAATAGTAATTAAAATATGTTTTCTATTCCAGATTTCTTAAGGTGACCAGATGTTCCATACTGTGTCAGTTCCAAGAGTATCTAAGATAGAAACTGCAAAGAAATGCAAAACACCTGTGATTTCTGTATTTGAATCAATCGCATTTTAACAAGTGAGCTGTAGTAGCTCACAAAGTTATTTGAAGTGTTTCACAAGGGACAGACAGCATCCCTTGCACTGTTTCAGCAGCAGGCACTGCCCACAGGTTGATACATAGGTGATGATGAAACAATTGAAGTTGAACTTCTTTCATTTCTTCTCCGCTCTCTCTCTACTTCCTGCCAACTCCTTCCTCCATCTCAGCCTATATATACTTGGTAGTAACAACATATGCACTTTAAGCTTCATGCAGTCTAGATGTTTTAGATATTTGGGTTATCTCAACAAACCAAACAGAGCCAAGAACAAAACAAAGCAAAACAAGATAAAATAAACCTTGCCCCTGTGGAATGGGAAAGTATGCCCTGCAATATAACATAATCTGTGAAGTGAAGTAATTTGGATTAAGAGCGACTCACAGAGGTAACTAGAAGAATGAAGCCTAAATGCTTCCTCACCAAACCCAAACCTTTGGAAAGATTAGGAGGTCTCTCCCTCTGCTTTCTGAAGGGAGATTCCAGCCTCTTACTTTAGACATTTACAGGATATGAGATGCAAACACTTGTGAAAAAATGCTTAAAGGTGTTAGTGACTTAAATTTTATCTTAATAATTCAGGTAAGTTTTAAGTGACTCTAGATAATAGTAACAATGCATAGCATAATATATATGTATATTTTATACATAATGGTTTTAGCAGTCTTCAGGGATTAGGCAAAGCACATATACGCATAACCCATAGATACGGACAAGTGTGGTGATGGCCAGAGGGAAGGAAGAGGCACTTGAGTGGAGGTGGGCAAAGGGTGGGGAATGGGGACATCTGTAACAATGTCAACAATAAAACCAAAGTTTAATTAAAAAACAAAGTAGGAAATGTGACTTTGTTAGGCCTTTTTACAAATGACTTCTAAGGAAAGGTTATCGAATGGGCCAGAAAGGACCAAGTGTGGCCTAGAACATACTTTTTTTTTAAATAAGTCCAGTGGCTTTTTCATGTTTTACTATATCCTGTTGGGACTAGAGAGATCTTAGCTTTTTAGTCCTGTTAGGAATATAACACAGTTAAATCTTAAATTGCCTAGTGGAGAAAGTGGTAATTGAAGATGCAAGAGAAATAAGGACCTGAAGTGGTTGGGAATGTGTACACACAAAACCTAGGGGCAGGGGGTGGGTCTTTCCATCAAAATTTAAAAAACATTTGACTCCCTACTTTGGTCTGGACTTCACTAGATGCAAAGTTAAAAAATGGTTAAGAATAGATCCTGCCTTTGAGGATCGCAACCTAGTGATCTGACCTCTGAAAAGCTGAGTAGGATTCACAAAGACAGGTAGGTGTCCAGAGGAGGGGTGTCTCGGATAATCAGATCGAAAGAGAAGGTAAAAAGTCATGCAGACGATGGACTTATGAAGGGGCCCCCAGTTTTAGTTTGATATACAAAAATGCTCTTTTTTGTTTCTTGTTAAGGAAAATATCCACCATTAACATGTTTGAAACCAGGAACAAAACTGACTTCTTTTAGCTGTTTCCTATGTCCGTTCCCCTCTTAAGTGTAGAATCTATCTCTTAGGGGCCACATCTTAGAAAAACTTTCCCTATGTATTGAACCCTAAGCCCGTTTTAAAACAATTGAACAAGCAGTCAGGGGACCCGGGTTTCAGCCACGTCTGTGGCACTGACTGGTTGTGTGATCCTGGGCAAGTACATCTCAGGATGCCCCACTTTGTGCCTTTAAGATGAATGTGATCCAAGGGGCCCCCCTTTTAGGGTTTTGTGAGGGTGACAAAATAATGCCAGTGAAAGCATTCCCTCTACCACATTTAAGCTGCTTCTGTTATCTCCGGAGTTCTTTCCAGTCTTGCCATTTTGAGACTTGGTGCATCACCAACCAAAGGCCTGAAGCATCACCGCAAATGCCTGACGGTTTTTCCTCTTACCAACCCACCACACAGTCTCGCACGCCAGGGAAGGGGGAGAGAACGCTCTGGTTTCAGCCACCGGAAAAAAAAGGGCGCGAGACAAACAGCCGATCGTCCTCTAAGCGCACGCGCAGTGGCCGCCACCCGGCGCGTTTCTGCCTACGGAAGGGGGCGGATCGCGACTTCGGGCGCGCAGACGTTTGCGTAGCGTGCACCGCCCACCAGTGTCTGTAATTATGGACTCGGTGCGTCGCCGTCTGCGGAGCCCGCCGGTCGAAGGGGGCGGGGCTTCCTCCTGGCGGATGTGGGCGCGCTCCCCAGCTGCTGAGAGACGTCTTCTCTGTCGCTTCTCGCGCTCTAGTTAGTCGCATGGACGTGTAGCCATCGCAGTAGTTTTCTTGTTCCGCTTACGGAAATATCTGCCCTTCGGTTACAGTAGCGCAGTGCTTAGGCTGGTGACTGTCATGTCGAACTCGCGGCCCAGGCCCCGCCGGGCCGCCAGGAGTGCTGCGGGGGGAGCCGGGCGGGACGAGCTGGTGTCGCGGTCCTTGCAGAGCGCCGAGCACTGCATGCGCGCCCAGGACTTCGGCACCGCTTATGCCCACTACTTGCTCGTGCTCAGCTTGTCGCCGGAGCTGAAAGACGACGTGAAGGTGAGGAGAGCCCCTTTCACTTGCTGGCAGATCCTCCGTTCTCGTAAAAGTAAATAAGTGCATAGATAAATTGGGAGAAGGGGCTAAGTTGGGGGGCTGGAGGTGCTGTTAATATTTACAGTTCAACCTTGACTCCTTTGGTTCGCACCACAGCCAGCCTATTAGAAAATCCTCTCTGCTCCGCCTTAAAAATGTATCCGGAATCTTAGCTCTTCTCCTCACCTTTCTTGTTTGCTACCCCGGTTTTAGCTTCAGGCATCTCTTGCTGACTGTTGTTGAAATAGGCTCGCAGCTAGGCTTTCACCCGCGGTCTATCGCAGTAAGGCTAACTAGAGCTTTAAACAAAAGTCAGATGACATCATTTCTCTACTTCAAAACTTCCTGCTCAGTCTAATTTCAAAGGCCATATTGCACGTGAGGCCTCAGGTGATCATCTCTCACTTCCTAAATTGAATTCTAGCTGTATCTGCCTCAGGGCCTTTGCCCTTGTCCCTACTGTATGCAGAAGCAATGTTGTGGGTTTCTGTAGTGGAATAAACTTTGGAATTAGCCTGAAGTATTCATTTGATGATGCATTCCTTACGTTCAATTATTGGATTATCTGTGATAGTTATTATGTTGAAATGTATATTTTTTCAAGTTATTTTAGAATCTAATTTGGAAAGAAAATTTAATTACAGATTCAATTTTCAACCTCAAGCTACTTTATTTTACTCAGGGCTCTCAAGCTCAGTGCTGCTGAGATTTTGGATGGGGTAATCTTTGTTGTGGAGGTGGTCCTGTGCACTGCAGCAGGTTTAACAACATCCATGACCTCCATCCAATCAGTAGCTACCAGTAGTCTTTAGACATTGGTAGTTCACATAAATTTAATGTAAATTTCAGGACCAGCTGCCTTAAAGAAGGTGGTGATATGTTTGGGTACAGTTTGCTTTTCTAGGCAGCAGTAGAGTAGTGGATCATTTCAAGTGCTTTTTCTCTATTCCTTGTTCCTTAGTTTCCTCTTATAAAACAGGAATAATACCTTTTTTATAGATACTTAATATGTATTAAAAACATATATATAATTTGCATTTCAATACCTGGTATTCAGTAACTAGCTCTGTTTTCTGCAGAACAAAGTCCATATTTCTTGTCCTAGGCCTTTGCAAAATACCTGTCTCTTTAGTCTATTTCCTGTTACTCCCTCTACTCCCCATACCCACACTTCAGCCACACCAGCCTACTTACTGATTCTCTATTGACCAATTCCATATAATCTGAGCTTTTCCCCCCTCATACCTTATAATCTTCCTTATTCTTGACTTTCTAGTAAACCTTATCAGAATTCAGTTTCAGGTGTTAACTCTTCTGCAGAAGATGCGTGAAGATGATGTGAAATGTGTTCAGGAGAAACCTGGAATGACCAAACCCTTCTCTCTCTCCGCTGTGTGGAGAATGTCTGGAGGGAGATGATAGTGGGAGGCGGCTGCTGTAGTCCAGCAAGTGGTTCGAAGGGCCAGGTTCTCTTGCAACACCGGTGAAGGAGAGGAGGTGACAGATTTAAAGAAATTGAGAGAGAAGAGTATGGGTTTGGAACTAATTGTATTGGAGTTAAGGTGGCAAGGTGACTTCATGGTTTGCAACCACGTGGTACCTTAACCTTATATCCTGTGCAAGGAGTAGGATAGGTTCATTTAGAACATTTTGTGTTCTTTTAAAATCGTATGTTGAAATTTTCTTCATGAGGCCTCAGTGAGGGTAGGAACAGGATGTTCCTGCTCTTCTCTGCACACTGATTGTTCAGGATATATTTGGATTGAGCTGCATTTGAGATAACTGAGGGAGCAATACCTGGTTGAGAAGGTATTGCTGATAGGGAGTTGTCTTATGAGTCTGAGGTTCAGAAGAGGGTCATGGTTGGAGATGTATTGAATGGATGTGGCATCCATCAATACATAGGTGATAGTTGATGCACTGGGAATGGATGAGAAAAGAGAAGACCTAGGACGAACTCCCAAAATACAGGAGCCCTCCAAAAACAGGTAGGTAGAGAATGTGAAATGGCAGCTAGGAATCAAGAGTTTAGAGAATGGTCAAACTGTCTTAATTTCCAATCATGAAGGTGATCACATTTATTCACTTATGTATTGGTTTGTTTAACAAATAGTGCCTTTTAAAGCTAAATAAAATTTAAGGTGATCAATTATAGTTAGGCTTGATTCTCTGGGAAATCTTCGACCTATATCGTATATTCTTTCATCATTTTTGTCATCAACTAACTTGCTGTTTTCTCTTTCGTAAAGGAAACTTTTCAATACACGCTCTTCAGATGGGCCGAAGAGCTTGATGCGCTCAGCAGAACACAAGACCTGCTTGGCTGCTATGAGCAAGCCCTGGAACTGTTCCCTGATGATGAAGTGATTTGCAATAGCATGGGGGAGCATCTGTTCAGGTGCACAGTGATTTCCGATTACTTGTTAAGAATTATCCTGCATCAGTCTGGACCAGGGATACATTGTAAAGTAATTTGAACAGGGGGAGTTTAGTATAAAGAATTATTAATTATAACAGGATCAGAGTAACAAGGGGTTGGCTAGTAAGATGTAAACTCAGAAGAATATAGGAATAGCAGATATAATATGTAATAACAGAGCAGTTGTATTTTAGCATTGTATCATGTAATGTGTGGTAGCCCTTGTCCCTGAGGCTGAGCTAGAGTCTCAAGGAGGACTGCCCCCCCCCCCCCCACTAGGCTGAGACCCAGGCCTTGTGGAAGAGGACATAACCGTGGTTCACAGGATGGCAGAGAAGTCCTGTGTGCCTCGCCAGGGAACTTGTAAAGTTGCACTCTGGAACTTGGTGAAACCTGCCGTTGGAATTTCTGCCTACTCTCCATAGAAACTTTATAATTAGGAAAACTGATAAAAACCAAAACTTTTTGTTTTGGATGTGTTTCAGTAAATCTGGTTTCACTTCTCTGTACAAAGTAAAGGGGCAATTCTTGTTTAGGGAACACTGTTGTAATGCCCAGTGCTGTACAGTCAGATCATTTCCCAGGTGCCAGAGGCTGTCCTCTGGTGTTATTACTGCTCTGCTCACCTGCTCATCTGCTCATGTTAGGTTTTTTCCTATGAAGAAGGTCAGGAAATATCTTTGTCAGACTTCACTGGTCAGCCTCCGTCATGTAACTACTTTACAGTTTAATAGTCTTCATCGAACTGGCTGGGGGAGTGGAAAGACTACTCCTTCAGAGACACACATTTCATAGTTTCCAGTTGCAGAGCTTGAGAGTAACTGGGAAAATAAGGCAGACCGTCACCTGAAGCTTGTTTGTTCGCACTGACCAGACCCTGATCCACAGAATCCATCTCTGCACATCAGCATCCCCTCTCTGTTTAATAAAATTCAATTTAAAAATATTTTTAAATAACTCTTCAAATCAGAAATCTACATTTTAGTTTGGAAGTTTTCTTTAATTTATGTCAGTAGAGTTACTTTATAGGACTCCATTATTTTTCCAGAGTTATGATTATATGTGTGTAACGATCATAACATTTTAAAATTTATGTTTTAGAATAATTCAATTTAACAGAAAATTAGAGCTCTACACACTTTTGGCAGATTGTACTTGTTGGTGATTTTTTTTTGTAAGGCATTAGCCTAAACAATTACCAGTCATTGAAAAAAAAAATCTTCGTATTAATTTGCTCTGGGGAGATGGAACTATACAACATTTTGAATTTGGACATGTGGCAGTTAGGAATTGGTGATGGTGTGAATGTGGCTTTTGCTAAACGGTTGACCTTTTGCTCTCTAGGACGGTGGTTTGTAGCTTTTGGTCTACTCTACTTTTCTCATCCGGACAGCATAACTGACTCCCCACCACATGAATCACTGTTCCAGGGGAAAGGGTAGCTTCCTTTCCTGACAGTTACTTGTGAGATGAAATTTGTGTCTGGGGTATCTTGTCTTTACATCCTTGAGTTAGCCACTCATCAGATTGAAAAAATACTAAATCGGTAATCAGGAAGATAATGTTTTTTCTAGTTAAAAGAAAAAAGTCATTGTTATAGCGTGCTGATATTATTGACGTGCATGTTGAGTGTTTCCGTATGAGATACACTTTGAGTGGATCATCTCTATTTAGATTAGCATTGCAGTTTAAGAAAGCTGAATTATTATGGATCAAGCCTAATTGAAGTGCAAACCAAGGAAATTATTAGATGCAGGCTTGGCATTGATTCAATGGGTCACTGATATTTTGAAATTTTAAAATATTCATTGCTCTGGTCTCAACAAATAATGAATACATACGATATATCTCGCATTGCATGTTACAGCAGTTGCAGAATAAGAATAAAACAGCTCTATCTTCAAGATACCTAAAAATAACATGAGTGCCTATCATTTGACATAAGGCTTTTGCTTTTGTTAGAGTGTGGTTCCCTTGTTTTGCTTAAACCATACTCAGAACGAATAGTCTGATTCAGTTTCTTTAAAATTTACGGAATGGTTCAAGGTGCTTGTGAAGAAATCTGAGTGTAAATAGTTCTGCTGGCTCAGTTCTTTTCAGTGTGTGGAGCACACACTGGTGCTGATTTCCAAATTACCAATCAGTGACATAGACACAGAAATTGAGAGTAAACATTTAGAAATCTAAATAGCAGATTGACATTGCTGTAAATCCAAGCATATGTTCAGGGAACTGACTTGTTGAAGAGAGTTTGGACTAGTTTGGGTGCTGCTGAAATCTGATGTGTGAGTTACATGCTAATCACGTGCAGTACAGCTGTCTACAGATGATTAGCTACTTCCCAAGGGGCCGACTAGATATAGGCATTAGTAGGTTTTATAGAGAGAATGGTTTTTAGAAAGCACTTGTGTTCTATTAGGTTGGTTAAATGAAGGATGACTTGGAGAGCTTCTAATACATTATAATGCAATAGTAATTTTTAATTAAGCACTTGTTAGTGTCCTGGGATGCGTAAATATAATAGGGGTTCAGAAAAGAAAGAAGTGGTCAAGGATAACATTCTCACTGCAGGCTTCCCAAAGGAGGTGGCACTTGGGTCGAGTGGGATTGGGGTGCAGGTGAGGCATTCTCAGGCCAGATGAGTGGCACTGTAATTGATGGCATATAATTGAATGTCTTATCTGGCTTTTTTTTTTACTTTAGGATGGGCTTTAGAGATGAAGCAGCCGGGTATTTCCATAAAGCAGTGAAGCTGAACCCTGACTTCAGTGATGCAAAGGAGAATTTTTATCGTGTTGCAAATTGGTTGGTGGAACGCTGGCACTTTATCATGCTTAATGACACCAAAAGGAATATGATTTATAACGCAGCAATCCAAAAGGCAGTTTGTTTGGGATCCAAAAGTGTTTTGGACATTGGAGCAGGAACTGGAATACTAAGGTTTGTTGTACTTGTGTTTTAATTACATATGCATGTATACTAGTGTAAAATAAAGACTTTTATCAAATATGGCATAATTAACTGTGGAATTTAAAACTAGAGATTAATTTATTTCTCGTAATCTTTTTATTTAAATATATATATTTTTTATTTTTAGAGGGAGGGGAAAGGAGGGAATTGGTGTGTGAGAGATACATCAATCAGTTGTCGATCGGTTGCCTCTCTCAGGCCCTCAACCAGGGACCTGGCCTGCAACCCAGACGTGTGCCCTGACTGGGAGTAGAACTGGCAACCTTTCGGTTCACTGGCCAGCACTCAATCCAGTGAGCCACACCAGCCAGGGCATTCTTCTCATAGTCTTGTTATGATTGTTCATGCAACTGTTACTGTGTTTTTTACTGTAACTTTTACTTTATCAAGAAACTGGACTTAACTACTAAGAAAAATTTGGGGTTATCATTGAAATTTTGAACAGTGAATTTTAATAAGCATTTTTTTGCATTAACATTCTGGCTGGAATCTAGTTATTTAAGCCCATTAGCATTCTTCATGCCTATTGTGTCTTCTTAATCAGGTGGATGTCATGGTTTATTGTATGACTTTTACCTTGACAAGAATATTAATTCATTTCTTAATATGGAATAAATAATGGTCATATTAAGAATAAAAGGAAAACCCCATGTCTGAGTGCCACAATCCCACTAACATGGGGAGAATGCAGCGGCTGTGTTTTCCTGATGGAGCACTCTTCCCCTGCAGCATGTTTGCTAAGAGAGCCGGCGCGCACGCAGTGTACGCCTGTGAGCTGTCCCAGACCATGTACGAACTGGCCTGCGACGTTGTGGCGGCAAACGAGATGGCGGCAGGGATCACACTCTTACACATGAAGTCGCTTGACATAGAAATTCCGAAACACATTCCCGAAAGGTAGTGTAACGTAAACCAATTTTGGTATTTATTATCCTCTATTTAATTTTTTTAAGAAGTAAGATATTTACATTTCTGGTCTTCTAGTCTAAACAAAAATGCTAAAACCTTTATATTGTAAAGTTATGGGAATAGGGTAGTTTAGCATAAGATTAGTTTTTGAAATAAGGTCATATTCTTGATAATATTTAAAGATCTTCAGAAAAATTTGTGGCAAGGGACTTAATAAATGAACTTGACCATTAGCAAGTTACTTTACCTTCGTTAATTTTAGTCTTCTAGTTGTAAAGATGAATAATACCTCCTGGGTGGCTAATAACTACTTAAAAATTCTTCAGTAAGATAATACATGAGTAGGTCAGCCTTGATAGGTTTATTATAATTTGTGTTAATACCCTTGGCTAAATTGGAAGTTTTGAGAGTTTCAGCTCTCAATGGCTTGGGCCCTTTCAAATGCTTTGAATACAATAAGTCGTAGCTTTTGATCCTGCCATGAGGAGGATGGAATTTAGAGCTAGAAGGGATTTAAAGTCATGTGGTCCAGCATTCTCATTTCAGGTAGAGCTTTCTCCACGTAGCACTTGCTTTATTCCTCCTCCTGGGTAATCTCTCTTCTCATCTTACTTAAGTTTATATTGAAACAGGATTTTATACTCTTGTCATTTGGACTGTGATTTTTAAAAAAAGTCTTCTTTCATATGTGTATGATGATGTTTATATTTACATAATACTTTTGCTTTTCAGTGGTCTGTCTCTACATTTGTTGTCATGAGATAGAAGTCCTAGTAGACTGTTGAAACATATTATACCCATTTAATACAAATAAAGTGTCCTGAATTGTCTTAGCCTGCAGACTACATGGCTTAAACAACAGACACTTATTTTCTCATAGTTTAGTAAGCTAGAAGTCCATCATCAAGGGTGCTGGCAAATTTGGTTTCTAGTGAGAGTTCTTTTCCTGGCTTGCAGATGGCTGCCTTCCTGCTGTGTTCCCACGTGGCCTTCCTCTGCATCTGAGGAGAGCAAGAGGTCACTGGTGTCCCTTCCACTTGGCTGAGGACACCAGTTCCATCATTTGTCTCCCCCTTATGATCTCAGTTGACCTCAGTTACCTCCTACAGACTCTCTCTCCAAATACAGTCACTTTGGGGGGTTGGGACTTCAATATGGATTTTGGTGTTGCACAATTCAGACCATAGCATGAACCAAAGTTACTTTAACTTAATTTACACTTTCCTCACAGATAGTGTTGTGGAAGGATCTACTGATTTTGAATCAGGAGATGCAGATTCCAGTACAGATTCGGTTTTTAATTTATTTTGACCTTGAGTAAATCTAGACACTTTAAGATGTTAGAATAGATGTTTGTGATACCTTCCACTTTGTAAATGTATGCAATCAAAAATTTGTTCATAAATAGAATACGGGGGTTAGGCACAGTGGGGGATACCCAAGTTGTTTTTGTTCTCAAGGCACCTACGGTCTAGATAAGAAAATAAGGAATGGTAATGAAACTCTTTTTTTAATCTTCTGACTACACAAATGAATGATACAGTATGTGCTAAAGAAGTTAAGAGAAGGGAGAAATCATTTTGGTGTGTCTCGGAGTGAAATTTTTTAGAAAGAAAAAATGAACAGAGGGCAAATTGGTAAAGCAAGAGAAGTCACAGGAGAGGCCCAACCAACGTGTTAGTGGTAAACACAGGTAATGGAGGCAGAGAAGGATTTTGAAAGGCAGGACTTCTCACGTGCATTGGGTGTTATTTGTAGATCAAAGAAAATGAAAACGGAGAAAGACTATTCATTTTAAGTAGGAGAGTCATTGGTGATGCAGAGTATTTTTACAAAGTGTGAGGGATAGAAGTCCAGTTAGTCAGCATTAGGGAGAAAGACTGGTAAAGGTAATGGGTATGAACACTCCTAGGATTTAGGCAGTGAAGGCATAGCCTGTCTGAGCAGGCAGCAGAGTCAAGTGAAGGTTGTGCCCCCCGCCCCCCCTCACCCACCAGAAGCTGTCCATGGCGTTCAGAGGAGCCTGAAGAGTCAAGTTCTTCAAGATTCAAGAGTAGATGTTAAAAATGAAATGTATTGAGAAATTTTACATATGGACTGTTCCTATAATATACTCTTCCTTTTTTCTCTCAGCTTTGACATCTTTACATAAATAGCATGATATTTTACTCACATATATCTTTAAAAAATCATTCTATAGAGTGTCCCTAGTTGTAACAGAAACTGTCGATGCAGGTTTATTTGGAGAAGGAATTGTGGAGAGTTTGATTCATGCATGGGAGCATTTACTTTTGCAGCCAAAGGTAAGCAGCAAGGAAATATTTTTTTTAACATTTTATTTATTTATCTTTAGAGGGGAAGGGAAGGAGAGAGGGAGAGAAATATCAATGTATGGTTGCCTCTCATGCGTCCCTTCGGAGAACTGGCCCGCAACCCAGGCATGTGCCCTGACTGGGAATCGACCGGCGATCCTTTGGTTCACAGGCCTGCGCTCAGTCCACTGAGCTACACCAGCCAGGGCCGGAAATTCTTAAATTGAATTAAGAATTCATTATTTTACAGACATTTATCGACCTGTACTGGAAAGAAACCCATATATAAAACATTTAATAACAATGAATTGTATAGTTGTGTGTCCAAATGGGATATTCAGGCAAAAAATGCTCCAGGAAGGAGGAATTCATGGGAATTGAGACTGTAGTGAAGGGACTATTGGATTCTTGAGTAGGGTTGGAAAGGGGAGTACTTTCAGTCTCACAGTCCTCCCTGCAGATTATCAAGAGTGTATAGTGATAGCTGTCTTTTTTATTTTAATTGATTTGAAAGAGGGTGGGGGGAGGGAGGAAGGGAGAGAGAGGCCCATTGATTTGTTGTTCCACCCATTTCTGCATTCATTGGTTGATTCTTGTGTGTACCCTGACCAGGGATCGAACCTGCAACCTTGGCATACGATGCTCTAACTGAGCTACCTGGTTGGGGCTGACTTGGTATGGTTGTAAGGTACTAGTTCAACCCAGGTTACTAATTGGACAGAATTAACTTTTACAATTACCAAATTACATTTTGCATTAAAACCCTTCACTGTAGCCCACAAATTGTAGATTTGGTTTATGTAATACATACGAATGAAATGATTTTAACATGTAATAAGAATTCACTGCTTACAGAAAGTGATTTGTATTTAAAATAGCTAATTAAAGGCTAAAAAGGAGAGTGGTTTGTTTTTCAAGTAGGTAATAGTGATTTTGGCTTTTCAGTGAGTTATATCCAAAAGCTTTTTGCTTTAATCATACTTACACCCTTGTAACTCCCCCCTTCCCCTTTCTCCTTCCCTTCCTGTTTGTACTGTTAAAAAAAATTTATATATACACAGTATATATAAATACATACATATAGCAAATAAAAATAAAAAAAATTAAAGAAAAACAACCTACTTATCCTTATGTATTGTTTTTTAAGTTTTTTCTTATTTTTATAGCTTGTCATCATACACAGGTATTGTTGTGTACATGTAACTGAATCTAATTTTTATTGTTACATTTTTAGACCAAAGGTGAAAATGGTAATTGTGAAAAGTATGGGAAAGTTATACCAGCAAGTGCTGTCGTATTTGGCATGGCAGTAGAATGTGCAGAGATAAGAAGACATCATAGGTAAGTGATTAATTTACACAGCAAATATTAAAAAATTGTGATTTTAAGGAGTAGACTATACCTAAAGGTTATTTAGTGAATATTTATTTGGAAGAGAATTTGCAGTTTTCTGACCTTTAAATTCATAATGTTTATTCTGGTCTTAATTTTCTTTTTGAATTTTTTGAAGCTTAAGGATCCTAGGATTAAAACCAGCTCTCAATTTTCTAGTGGAGAATTTATTTTTATATAACTCAGTATTCTTTTGATATGTGATAGATTCTTGTAGGAAAATATTAAGTTCATTGATTTTAGATGAAAGCAAAGTAAAACTTTCCAATATGAAAATAATTTTAGTTTTAATTTATTTTTCTCATTTCTTCTTTTCAGTAACTTTACTGATATTATAATGCTTTTTGGTTGAGGGGAATGAAATTTTAGGATCTTTCTATCCATGAGTTGCTGAGATTTACTTATTAAACAATGACAAATAATTTTTTTTTTTAGTTATAGAAGCTTCTTGGTTACATTTTTTTGTGAACATTAGTGAATATTTTGTTTGGCTAAAATAATTGATCCAGATTTTGTTAGGACTTTTTAAGGAGGCCCCCCCCTCCCGATAAGTTAGTAGTGCTAAATGTAACATACAAATATTTTAGGAAATACTGATGAGTAAAAGAATAAAATAAAAATCGTCCTGATAACTACTATAGGTAACTACTATTCATCTTTGCTACATTTTCTTCCTTATACTTTTCTACGCGTATTGCGTATTGCAAGGTGATAAGTAAAAATGTTTAGGGATTGTGTAGGGCACAGTGCACTGACCAGACAGACAGTGGCCTCAGTCAGCACACCCGCTGAATTAGAGTGTACTGGTTGAATATCAGCTCTGTGTAAGTAAATGTGCATGTGTATAAATTATATTTTATTTCAAAAGTATCAGTAGATATGTTTGCTTTTCCTTTGTAAACCTCTTCATGTGAATAGATTTGCTTCATGTATTTTTAAAATCAGTTTCTAGTGTAGTACTCAGAGTTGAGAATTTTTTTTTAAAGATTTTATTTATTTTTAGAGAGAGGGATAAGGCAGGAGAGAGGGGGAGAAACGTCAATGTGTGGTTGCCTCTTGCACATCCCCCACTGGGGACCTGGCCCACAACCCAGGCATGTGCCTTGGCTGGGAATTGACCCTTTGGTTCGCAGGCTGGTGCTCAGTCCACTGAGCCACACCAGCCAGGGCAGAGTTTAGAGGTTGGTTTTACTTTTCTGCTCTTAAGAACAAGTATTTTCTTGGGGTAACTTCCTTAATAATAAAACTACTGAGTTGAAGGGTATGTACTTTCAGGCTATAGAGACACATGGCTGAATTGTCCACCAGAAAAGCTTGGGTGTATCTTCCTGAGATTTCTTGCAATAATGTAATTGTAGACCCCCCCCACCCCCACCCAAGTCACCATTTTTCTGACTTGTAATACCATCGGTTATTTTTCCTGTTTTGAATTTTATACAGGTGGAATCATCCAGTATTTTTCGTGTGCTTTTCTTTTGCCCAACCCATCATGCTCCAGTGTATAGTTTGTTCATTCTCATTGCTGTGTACAGTATGCTATTGTGTGAACACACCCTGATGCATTTGTCCATTTTACTGTGGATGGACATGCAGGTTATATCCAGTTTTGGGGCATTGGAAATAATAGTACAGCTATAAGCATCCTTTAACATTCTTGTGATCATGTGCATTAATTTTTGTGGGCCACATTCCTAAAGGTAGAAATGTCAGACCATCAGGTTTTGATACTGATATGTTCAGCTTGAATAGATACTATGAAAGTCTCCCAAAGCGGTCTTACTGGTTTTATGTTGATTCCAATAATGTATGAGACTGTATTCCCACCCATACTTTGTATTGACTGCTTATTTCCCCCCTTTTGGTGGTTGCGTAGTATGGTTTTAACTGGATCTGAACAACTTTTCATATGCTTTGTGGCCCTTTGGATATGCACTTTTGTGAAGTGTCTTAAGTCTTTTCCCAATTTTTGTTTTTCTTTTATTAATTTTTAAGAATTCAAAAATATATTCTAGATATGAGTTTTTTGTTGAATAGATGTATCACAAACATTTTCTACTCAGCAACTTGTGTTTTTTCTTACTAGGTATCTTTTGATGAGCAGAAGTTTTTTAATTTTAATGTAGGTCTATGTATTATGTTTAAGAAAACTGTCTCTGAAATTTTCATTTTTGTAAGATTCCATATTAGGTGGTGCTAACTTTATTTTAAAAAAAAGAACCCCACCTTTCTCCCTTCCCCCTCTTATTTCCTCTCTGACCAGGGTGGGCGTGAAGGACATTGCCGGGATCTGTTTGCCAGCAAGTGTGAAATTTCAGAGTCCAGCTTATTATTCTGCAGATTCCGAAGAAGCGAGTGAACCGTATACAACTGAAAAGATGAGTCGCATTCCCGGAGGGTATTTGGCTTTGACAGAGTGCTTTGAAATTATGACAGTGGATTTCAACAGTCTTCAGGTAAAAAAAAAAGTTCAGGTTAAAAAAAATGTTTTTGAGCATTAAACTTCATCTGTTGTTTAAAAGAATTAACATATAGTAACAGTCTTAGGAGTTTGCGTGGATTCCACATACTATATGTAAAGAGAATGATTCAACAGTAATTAGAAGTTCCTCCTGAAATTATTCACTTTAAATACAGAGGAAAAAATCCCTATGATTTTTTGGGAATGTGTAACCTGCCAGGTGTTTTTACAGGTGTTCTTAGGTCTCTCTGAAAAGCGCACTGCAGCGTAGTTCTACCTGTCCATGCACTATGAGGGTGAAAGAATGGAGCTGACATCAGTCTCCCCCAGTGACGCAGCCTGTGAATGCAGGGGCAGGAGTTCCAGCCTCGATGTTTGCGACTTCTTTTAGTGTCATGCTGCCATTTCAGTTAATGGTTAATTCCTTGAAATGAGTGGTAATCCATATCCGTGCGTCGTATGATTGCTAGGGGGACCGACCATCTCAGTTTGCCCAGGACTGAGAGGCTCCTGAGATGTGGGGGCAGTCTTGGGCACGCCAGGATGAGCTGATCACTTACTGTCTCTGTGGGTGTTGCTGAGTGGTGGAAGGAAGTGATGGACAAAGAAAAGTGCCCAAAGGAATCAAGTTACATAAAGTTCTTCTCTAAGCTCTTTAAGGTTAAGTGTTCAAGTACATACGTTTTTAGATGAAGCCTACCTGGGGCAGAAGCCTTTATGAGGGTCATTTTAGCCTAAAATTTTTATAATTTAACAAAGGGCTTCCCCTATTAATTGTTGTTTTTTTCTTGACATAGTGTGGAGCTAAATGAACGTTTCGGCATTACTTACTAAGGCTGAGCTTCAAGAACATTTCTTTTCTGATAGCACATTCCAATAGAGAACAAACATGATCGTAGCTGCGAAGTACCCCAAAGCAATCCTTTTCTTAATTTAAGCTTTTCTGATTTTAATTTTTCTTTGCCACAATAAAAAAAAAAAAACCTCTTAGTAAGGCTTTAATTTTAAAAGTAATATCTGCCTGTTTAATACTTTCAAGAATACAGAAAAGTGGAAAGGAAAAATGAAAAAATGTCTGTCTTTTTAAATCTAGGCCCTTCTTTCCCCAGGTCACCAGTTTCAAGTGCATCTTTTCAGATTTCCTTTTCTATTTTACACACTCACGCACACACACACTTTTTAAAAAACAAAACAATCCCTATTGCTTCGCCATTCACTGCCTTCATTCAACAATACACAGTGGGGCAGAAGTAGACTTACAGTTGTTCAAATGGGAAATAATACAATAATTAATAATACAAGAAAAACTGTGTGTTTTGTGTACTCACACTTGAAAACCTACTCTGCCCCACCCCATATATCATGGACTTTTTTAAAACTCTATCAGCGCTGTGCATCTGCTTCCTTGTTTTTGGTAGCGGCATGGAATGCCATTATGACCTCTGACCGCCTCCCTCCCAGGGTGCCTTAGGTGGTCCTAGGTGTGCCAAGGTACTGACCCCCTGAGGGCACTGGCAGGACTGAGAACTTGCAGAAATGGAAAGTGATACACTTCTGGGGCATGCATCTACTAAATGTGTAAAACCTTTTTACATTTCTATAGGAATTAAAAAGTCTTGCAACTAGAAAACCTGATAAAATTGGTGTTGCTGTTACTAAGGAAGGCACACTAGACGCTGTCGTGGTTTGGTTTGTGCTCCAGCTTGATGACGAGCACAGCTTGTGCACCAGCCCGAGTGAGGAAACATGCTGGGAGCAGGCTGTCTACCCTGTGCAAGACCTCGCAGGTATCATCTCGTGTGATGGTTTTGTATTCTTAAATTTGTTGCTTTAACCCTTTAAACACTTGCATCATTGTCAAAAAATCTATGAGGTTTCTGGTCAAGGGAGACTGATTTTTGAGAAATTTCCTTTTTCTGTATTAAAAGCAGCTTTAGATAATATATGTAGTTGAGAGGAGAGACTAAAACACAGCTCTGCTGCACCACTCAGAAGGATCTATCGTTAAATCACTTCTTCGGGTCCGATTACTCGAGTCACCCATAGCTAAGAGAAATGCTGGTCCGTTTTTAATGGAACGTAGTGGACAATAGCACTTTCCGTGCAGCAGCCCTTATTACACTTACAGAATCTGATGGCATCCGTGGAGCCCAGGCCGTAGACGTGCGTATTCATGTAAGTGCAAAATGTTGCAGTTTTGGAGAGTCCATCAATCCATGGCTTCTCCGGGGAAGTTCTGTGTTGAAGGCATTTTTTTGTATAGAATATTTTTTCTTTACCAGCAATTTGATGTGTTTCAGTGCATTTCACAGCAGTTGTATTGCATAGAAAAATTCTACCTTTTTTAAAGGGCTCTTTCTCTTCGTTCGAGCCAAGGCTTTAACCTGTTGCCGAGTCAGTGCAGCGGTTTGGCCAGCACGCTGTTCTGGATTCCGTCGGGTAGCTTGGATTCAGATCTCTGGCCGGCCCTGCTGGCCCCTTCGGAGCTTTCGTTTTGTGCTGCGTGAGAGTGGGGGATGCTGCCTGCCTTGCCGGAACTGTTATAAGGGCTGTTAGAGATAATGGATGTAAAATGCTACGGTTATGACAGGCACTTACCAAGTGACATTTTCTGTTTGTGTTGATTTATTCTATTTACCGTAATAACAGATGGCTTTCTTTTTAATCTTTAGGGTAAGGACATTTTAAATGTTTAAACATAAGAATAAGAACTCGTATTTTCAACTGACTTTAGCACTGATAAAGGATTGTGATTGTACATTCACATTTTAAAGTTTTATCAAGTGAGAAAGCTAATGGGAAAGAGCATGATAGAGTCTGTTGTAGGACTTAGTCTTTCCTTATGTTTTCAGATTCCTAAATATGCAAGACTGTCAGTTAAGAGGTATTACTGACAAGGTTCTTTTGACTACTTCTTTGCTCTTATTGAAATTACTGTTAGAGAAAAGAATAATGTTCCTTTAAACTAAAGTGGGGTCTGGTATTAATCTCTGAATTTCATCTGTCATTATTATTGTTGGCTTCATTACCAGAGAACATGGAGAGTTCCCTGCGGCCCTTCCCCCAATTTGGGGACCGAACGGATACCTAATGATCATAGGAAAAGCACTAAATACTGGTAGTTAGGGTCCAGTAACGTAGCTCTTGAATCTCCGTACAAGGCTGTTAACTGAGTCTTCAAACTTCAGTTTTTCCCTATGTAAAGCTGGAGAGATTTTCCTAGCTTTTTTTTTTTTGTAGGAAATGAATACATTGATTTGCTTAATTCTGATAAATTAATGGATGTAATCCTCCCCATGGTGATTTTAAAAATGGGGTGGGGTGGTGGAATGGGAGGACCGATGAGTTTATGTGATCGTAAGGCTTATGCAAACACTTGTATTCAGCAACTCTAACTTTTTCCTTCTTTCTTATGAAGACTACTGCGTAAGGCCGGGGGACCATGTGATGATGGACGTGTCTTGTCAAGACTGTTACTTAAGAATCCAGAGTGTCAGTGTCTTCAGTTCGGAACCGGAAATGGATGTTGGGAAAAGTTTTTCCAAGAATGAAGACTTGCTCTCATTAGGAAACGAGGCTGAACTCTGTAGTGCCCTGGCTAACCTGCAGACCAGTCAACCAGACGCTGTGGAGCAGACCTGTGTGTTGGAACCCGCAGAAATCGCTCTGCTCAATAACGTTCCGTACCACGAAGCCTTTAAACTGGCGATGAGCAGAGTGCTGTCGTCCCTGACTCCGGAGAGGCCGTGCCAGGCCATGGAGGCCCACTGCCAGGACAGTGAGATGAGCTGCGGGGGCAGGCAGGCTGATTCCGAGCCCGGTGCCTCGGAGCCTCTCTATGTGCTGGACGTGTCTGAAGGCTTCTCCGTCCTGCCTGTCATCGCTGGCACCCTCGGGCAGGTTAAGCCTTACAGCTCGGTGGAGAAAGACCAGCATCGTGTCGCTCTGGACCTCATATCTGAAGCCAATCACTTTCCTAAAGAAACACTAGAGTTTTGGTTGAGACACGTGGAAGATGAATCTGCTGTGTTGCAAAGGCCAAAGTCAGACAAGTTGTGGAGTATAATCATATTGGATGTCATCGAGCCATCTGGGCTCATTCAGCAGGAAATAATGGAGAAAGCCGCAATATCCAGGTAAAAACAAAAAATGTAACTTGGTATTTGTGCGTCATGATCTTGTGCGTTCCTGTGCTTGCTGTTACTGATGTCTTCCCCACATGGACCCTCCTGCTCTGCGGATGTGAAGAAGAGAGTCTGCTTTGGGATTGGCTGCCTCTGTGCAAGATGGAAATAAGTAGATATCTATAAAAATAGAAGATGTTCAGGGCGACTAAGGACAAATCAAATTTCAGCTTGCTGATTTCATAGAATGGTACCCTTTTGTGGTATATATACATATATATTTTTTAAAGAACTCTATAGTTTTAAGTTGTAATTGTACCAATTATGGAGTTTCAGTTTCTACCAGACTTCACTTAAAATGTTACAAGTTAACAGGAAAGGAATAACACAAATGAGTAAAGCATTAGTGTCAGGATGGAGCCCATTTTTAGGCTAACGTGTGTAGAGGACTTACTACAATTATTTGATCGTGTACTTCTATTTAGTGATGAAAGGATTTCCTGCTTTGGGAGCATGGCGTGTTTGATCGGTCTGCTGCTGCGGCAGTTCAGAATCACCTCTGACTCTCCTTGCTCGTTCTCTGCCCATCAGGGGACCTGGTTGTGAGTTGGCTTCCTGTGACTAGGGAAAGCCATTACAGGAGCAGCCTGCGTACCTATCAACTTCTCCATCAGCTTTTTATTTGGAAAAGTTTCAAACTCCAAATTTAGGAAAAACAAAGGTAGTAACAGTGAACACTAGAAACTATTTTGTTTGCTGAGTTATTTGATAGTTGTTAGCTTACCTTGGGCCCTTATTTTAACAATTAGCATGTGTCTCCTTAGAACAAAGACTTTCCTCTACACAACACAAAATGATCACACTCAGGAAACTGAGCATTGATAAAATACTATTATTTAATATATAGTGTGTATTAAAATTTCTCTTGCTGTCCCAGGAAAATGTTCTTTACTGCTTTTTTTCACCCATCTGGAACCTGCTTGGACTACTGAGTAAAATTGAGGGATTTAATTTTTGCTTGAAAATGTGTCAAATGAAAAATGACCATCCGGTTTAAAGTACCTTAAAGTGTCCTCCACCCTCTCACATCTTCCGCAGCTTTCAGGGGTGAGGGAACAGAGTGGGTGTGTGTGTGTGTGGGGGGGGGTGCTGCCTGGGCTTGAGCGCCCTAGACTGCACACAGGAACGAGTATCTCCCACGGGCATAGCTTCCTTCCTGCTTCCAGGGAGGCCCAAAGGTGGTGTGGCATTCCATTGGGCATTTCCAGTTTGTTAGTTCTCTCAGTCCAGGTGCAGTCTCCCTACTAATATTTTTAAAATTTTTTTTATCGTAGCAGTGTTGCTGATAACACAGCTAACTTTCAACCTATGGGATTTCCAGGGAAACAGAAAATGAAGCCAAGATAATTGTAGGAGATAGGATTTTGCTAACCCTTTACTCACTTATTCATCATGATTTAGTTGTTGGTATTGATAAAATGTAGGGCATAACGATGCTTTTTAAAACACTTTTCCTTCTCTAGGTGTTTGCTACAATCTGGAGGCAAGATCTTTCCTCAGTATGTGCTGATGTTTGGGTTGCTTGTGGAATCCCAGACACTGGTGGAGGAGAATGCTGTTCAAGGGGCGTCACGAACTCTTGGATTAAACATAGCACCTTTTATTAACCAGTTTCAGGTACAGGTCCAAAAGAGAAATTCAGCCAGGTGGCTGTTACCCAGCCTACCTTCTCTCTCTGCAGTTTTATATAGTAATTGTGCTTAGCTGGATTAGGATAGTGATCTGTTTCCTAGAGCAAAGGTACTTATTGTGGATGAAAATGACCTCAGGAAGGTCAGATGCCTTCAAGGGTGTCCAGGGAGAGGCTGATGTATCTGTGTCCTGTGTTCACCATGAACAGTTTGCTCTCGAACATTCCATTCGGTCCGGAGGGCGCTTTTTAAATGCTTCCCTCTCATTTCAAATGAGGGGGCTGAAGTGATGGGACACTTTATAGCAGTGGGTTCTCCACCTTGACTGTATTGTCCTGTGTCCCATAATGTTGTCAGTCAACAAAGCATCACATATCCAATGGTGGTCCCATAAGGTTGTCATGGAGTTGAAAAATGCCTGTTGTCTGGTGATGTCATAGAACCACACATTCCTCATGCGTTTGTGATGATGCGTGCGACGGACGACGGTGCTGCCCGTCGTTGACAGCCTAGCACACAGCATTACAGTAGGGGGCCGTCCCACCTGGTTTGTGTAAGGCACTGTGACGCCTGCACAGCAGAACCACCGAATGACTCATTTCTCAGAGCACACCCCTGGTCAAGCACATGACCGTGCTTCCGGAACTACCGGTCCCAACTCCAAACGGATCCGAACTCCGGATCGCTGATGTGTGGCTTGAACAGCCAGACTTTTTAAAACCTCCCTAGGTGATCTTAATTTGCAGCCCAGGTTGAGAATCACTGCCTTATAATTTTTCAAACAAAATCCACTGTTGAGTTGTTTGGCTGAATTTGGCATATATTCTCAAACAATTCAATAATTAATGTAATACTATTGTTATTTCACCTTTCATACATAAGCACATCCTTGGTTTCAAATTTTTGAGCTATTTGGCTTAACCAAAAATTTAATGTTTTCATCAAAGCAAAGAATCTGCAGATAACGGAAACCATGATTTAAACAAATGACTTTACCTGCCTAAACCTTAGTTTATTGGTCTTCCTTATTCCTTAGGATGGATATAGGAATTGAGTTCAATGAGATAAAAAACATTGTATCATAACGAGCCAAGTACAGAGCAATCAGTTGGTGAGCCTCGGTCACAAAAGGAATTCAGTAAAAGTGACAAACATGTACTTTCTTTAGGTACCTATACGTGCATTTTTGGACCTCTCCTCATTGCCGTGTATACCTTTAAGTAAGCCAGTGGAGCTCCTGAGACTGGATTTAATGACTCCCTATTTGAATACCTCTAACAGACAAGTGAAGGTAATGTAAAATAACTCCGTGTCACATTCAGAATTATCATCTTAAACTAGGTAGTACTTTATGTACATAGAATTGGTTTAACCACCGTCTTTGAAAATTTAAATGTTACTTTTTTTTTGAACAATATCCAAAAATGGGCTTGGATACGTAAATATTAGTGAATAAGATGCTATTAATCTGAATTGGGTAATCATACTTCTTTATGAAATTTGGATCTAAAATTAACTGAAAAGACAAAGACTATTTGTTCTGATGAAATTTTCAATTTCTTAATTTTCCTAGGTGCACATTTGTAAATCTGGTCAAGTGACTGCCATTCCATTCTGGTATCAAATGCACCTTGATGACGACATTCGATTGGATACTTCCAGTGAGGTCTCCCACTGGAAGCAAGCTGCAGTTGTTTTAGATAACCCCATCCAGGTGCAGACGGGGGAGGAACTGGTGCTCCACGTCCAGCACCACAAGAGCAACGTCAGCATCACCGTGCAGCGCTGAGCGGTTCTCAGATGAAACGCTGCCTGAGTAGAGCAAGCACACAGTTTTTCTGGTCTGAGTAGTGCTACTGTCATTGCAAAGTTGGGGGTGGGGAAGAATTAATTCTTCGTACTGGTCAAAGAGTTTCAAAAACCGACCTTAATAAAGTGTATTTAAAAGATGCTAAATTATTGAGTAGCATTATTACAAAAATGTTTGCTGCAGATTTCCTTTCTGGAAAAGGCTGTCATTAGTTTTTCACATTAGGAAACTTTGTCTTTATTGCTTAGTTTTATCACTATAGATTAAATTTTAGTAAACATTTTTTGTCCACATGCTAAAGCTATAAAGTATTTTGAGTTATCTTCATTGTCCTGGGTTGGTAAGTAAAGCACAACTTTTAATTTTTAGGTGTCTTGGTTTTCTTCCTTAAATCCAGACTTATAATTGGAAACATCAAAAAGTTGGTTGCCTGTAAATTACAGGCTTGCTGCTTTTAAATACTGGTGTATTTCTGAAATACCTTCTCAGGTTTTGTGTTTTGGAAATAAGCTCTAAGCTAAATGTAATTAAGTTAGGAAAGAAATAAAATCCCAAGGAGGCCACATTTTTCCTGGTTTACTCTAGCAAAGAAAAATGAAAAAGTCAAATTCCAGAACGAATTAAGCCTAAACCAGCCCTGGCTGGTGTGGCTCATTCGATTGAGTGCCAGCCTGGGAACCAAAGGGTTGCCAGTTTGATTCCCAGTCTAGGGCACATGCCTGGGCTGTGGGCCAGGTCCCCCTGACAGTAGTGGGCACACCAGAGGCAACCATGCGTTGCTTTTTCTCTCCCTCTTTCTCCTTGTTTCATCTGAAAATTTAAAAAAATCTTTAATAAAAAAAATCCACCTAAAACCAGTATTTTTCAAAGTTTTGATTTGGATGCACAATAAGAAATATATAATAATTGGTCCAATTTTTAAAGACTTTAATTAGATTAATAAATGTTTTATATATACTATGTACTCTTTTTTAAGCCACAAATAGAATAAAATGTACCCTCTTTCCACAATGCCTATCCTCCTTACCTCTAATATTATATTACGCACCTTAACTTTCAATAGAAATGTTTAAATAGTGCACATAGTAAAGTCTACTATGAACTAGTACATATATGTCAGTGTGTGTGTATAATTATATAAAGCAAGAATTTTGCAAAATAATACTTACTGTTGCCATTTGCAACATACTACTCTGGCACTTTTCTATGTCTTCCTTTCAGTATAAAATGTTAAGTATGACCCAGTGGGTTGTAGGAAACATCATGCTAAGTTAATTTCTCTCAGAAAGCGCGTACATGTCTTCTGACTGGTTTCTGGAGTTACATTTGCTGACACCTTTAATAGCAATGAGGAAAAGTAGACTCTTCTATCACAAGTTTCTTCTCTCCCAGTTTTTCTTTTCATCTCAAAGTCATGAATAACTTAGCATTACTGAAAATGTTTTTAGATAGTTTAAGCTTACTAAGATTAGGTCCAAGATACCTATTATAATATGAAGAGATAGGTATCTTTTCATTGATTATAAGAGTAGTGTCTTATGTTTAAAGAATAAGAGACACAAAGTTGCAGAAAATGATAAATTCTTATTTATTGAGACATCTAATTGTGAAATAGAGAAATAACTGTTAGCATATATGGCACATGATTATAATTACGTTCCACTAATTCATATTTTTGAATTATACTTTCTGCTAATTCCAGAGCATCATATTCATGCAACAGTGGTAGTAGAAGCGTTGATTTTTTTTTATGCCCATTCTCTTGATAAAATATCAGGAACATTTAATACAGTGTCAATTTCTACCATTTCAGTGTGTGATACTCTAATGTTAAGAAATTGAGTTGAAGTCTAGGATATTTAGACTGATTATTTGAGATATACAAAATTTAGTTATATAAATCCAGCAGTACCTGGCTTTCACCTATTTTTGTGTTGAAATTTCCCATCACTTATGGCTTGTCCCAAGCACAAAATCCTGAGCAATGCGATACCATGTGCTGAGTAACACGGCAGTAGCGCGGTTTGCTTTCCCACACTGTTCAGGAGAGCACGGGTTTGCCTGAAGGGCCTCGTTCCTCTGCAGTGTTACATATGTCCTCAGGCATGTCAGCTACAGGGGTCGTCTGGGGCGTCAACGTGTGTCCAAAGCCTTGATAGTGGCCCGCGGGGGAAGGCGGCACAGAAGAGGCAACAGAAATTGCATCTTGTGATGACGATGACAACAAGCTCGTGTGTTCGTTTTGATCTTGGTCCTCAGGAAAAAACTTTTTCCTAGAATGTCCCATGACTGTCCTTCCTTTAAAATAATATAAAGGTTTCCAAGTTAGCCAAAAATGAGGTAACCAGTTTACCACTACAAATTTACTAAACGTAAGCTCCCCTCCCGCCTCCCTATTTGAAGAGCCTTATTGTGGTATGTGCTTTAAACAAAGCCTTTTCATCATCTCTTAAATAGCTACTTAATAGAAGCAACTATTGGGATGAACTGAATGACTGGTACTTACCAACATGCCTTACTTGTTCTGAAATATCATCCCTAATGTCTGAAACATCCCACATAGCAAGAAAGGAATCGAAGCACGAGCCCTCTTCTGCTTCTTGGACGTACGGTTTATACGAGAAAGTGTAGTGATGGGCAATAGCAGCGAGGAACATCTCAACACAGATAATGAAGTCCTGCAACAGAAACGACAGCCGCCTTTGAGTTTAAGTCTAGTTTTGTAGGTAAAGGAAAAACACGCTTCCTCTTCAAAAGTACATGTCAATAGCTGTTTCCCCCCTGTAAGATTTTTTCCATTTTCCAAAATAATAATTTTTGACCTGAAAAAAGGTTAAATGCATTTTGCACTGCCTCACAAGTATTTCTTAGCAAAGTACGCTGAATGCTCAATCCACTGCTCGGGCAGAAAGATAAACTGACTAGAAATAACAAAATCTAGGTTGTATTCCCGGCTCTACAAATTAGTAATTAATAGCCTCACTTTACAAATGAAACGGGAGAACTCTAGAGAAATTGGCTAACTAGCCTGCACGTTGTCAGGTTTAAGAGAGCACATGCTTATATAACAATGCTTAAAAATGCCATTGAACTCAGAAACAGCACCACTTACCTGGAGTCCTGTAGCCACAGCTTCTACAGTCTGCCATTCCCATGTGTGCTTTTCAGAAATAACGCCAACTTTTACCAACAAAGCAATAACTACTGCTTGCCTATATGTTAGGAAAAGGTAAACGCCAAATCTATATCAAGCATAAAATGAGCGGTTGTTTTACAAATATGCCACTTAAAGTTAAACCCCAGCACACCCTGTGGACCACGACCCTCACCACCGCCTCCACCACCACAGCGCACCGACCCCCACAGCATACTCCTGAAGACAATGCGTGTCTATATGAAATTGATCTACTTCCTTTACAAAGTTAGTTTCATCACATGAATTTTAACTACGTATTCTTAGAACTTTAGTACTTGGTTTATACATTTTTTTTTTTGAGAGGGTAAGGGGAGAAGGAGAGGGAGAGAAACGTCGACTGGTTGCCTTCCCCATGCGCTCCTGAGCAGGAACCAAGTCTGCAACCCAGGCATGTGCCCTGACTGGGAATCAAACCGAGACCTTTCGGTTTACGGGACCAGCTGAGCCACACTGGCCGGGGCTATATGTCTTGTTTTGAAAGTGTGCACAAGGAATTATAGTTCTTCCTATACATAGGTAATGCCTAATACTCCACAGCAAGCATTTAAAATGAAAGGGTAGATACTTAAATGTTGTTTACATGTGTTACTGACTATTCAGATTATTTTAAAAAAACATTTTGAAACCAGTCTTGTTTGAAGTGCTGGAACTAGAGACTAGGGATATGAACCTAGGTAAAATTTCATCGGCTGACAATGAGATGATTAGATAAGCTTTCACAGTTTTATAAACAATACTATTCACTTTAATACTGCTTGTAATGGTGAAAGAAATTAGGAACAACCTAAATGTCAACAGGAGATTAATTAAAAATTACATTTACACAACAGAATACTAAGCAAAACCAAAAAATACCTAAACTACAAAATTATATCTCATTTTACTGACAAAAAATTATATCCGCAATATACTGAACACACTAAATTCTGTAAGTTTTTATAATATGAAACTTATTTCTGCAGAGTTTTATAACAATCATTCTGGGTGGTGGCATTAAGGACTTCTTCTTTTCCCACTTTTTATCTGTATGTTGTTAAATTCGATCTATTTGTTTCTAGGCCCCTGTCACCCACCCTGCTGAGACGTTTAGGTTGTCTCAAATTATGTTCTTCCTATAAATATTACGTGGTCATCTGATTATTTCCTTATAAAAAACCAAGAAGGGCTAAAAGGATGAACTTTTTAAAAGCAGAGACATTTTTAATTCACCTCCTGTATTAAGAGAATTTTAAAAATCTTTCCTAAGTAACAGTTTTATTGTCCTTTAGAAAATGAGAATATTTAAGATGAAACAACTTACCAAAAAGAAACAAAAACCACTAGCTTTACACAAAGGAATTTGCCAACAGGCTGGATTGGACTCAGTTCTTCCTTCAAGACTTTATAAAACAGCAGCAGACAGTACATGGCAAACTAGAAACAATCAAGATTAACAATTAAACTTCTTCAGTAAGAATAACTAAATATAGTAGTAGAAATACTGAAGTTACAAAGCAGAGACCTGGTACAGAGTCATGTTTTCGGCAGTAACGTTTCAGGCAAACTTTTCTAGGCTGTATTACGGTATTTTTAGATTAACAAGCTTTTACAGTTTGCCATGGACGAACATACACACACATGAAACTTCTCAGAAGAGATGTGCAGCGTGTGCCCTGACGGTGGTTTTAGGTGCTCGCTCACGGGGGCCCGTGAACAGCAGCGTGACTGCCGTGCCTGAAGAGGCGGCTTCCACGCATGTGCAGCTGCCTTCACACTCCACCAAAATAAAAACATCACCTACTAGTAATGGCTTTTGTACACAAACTGCCATTATTCTGTAAGGGTTGAGCAGTTCATTATGGGTCAACACATTAAATAAGCACTTTTCAGTAAAAGTGTGACCATGCCGTCTGAAGTATGGAATCAGGGAAACAATTTTCTTGAGGGCAGCATGTTAATCCAGCAGAGTTTACTTTTATAAAATAAATGCTCAAGACTTAATTATTAAAAAAAAAATCAACTGTAATTAGTGTAATGTTGGAGAGCAGTAGACATTTTTCTAAAAGTTTAATTTTCCTTACTGAAACCATAGTGTTCGTTTAAGATATTTAAATTATGACAGCAATGAAGTATAAAGTGGTTCGCAGTCCCATCACCCAGCCATTCCTATTATAACACATGAAGTGTTTTTTAACAGGTGTCATCAACTAAATATAAATTTTGTTGCCTGATTTTTTTCTCCACTTTTCCATAGGTCTCATAAAAATTATTTTTAATAACTGCCAAACATTTTGGCCAGTGGAAGGACCACAGTACATTTAACCAGCCCCCATCTCTGGGCTTTGGACTGGTTTCAGGCTTTTGCTACTGCAAACAGACTTTATATATAAAGACAATCAAAGTGAAAGTACTTCTGACCATTACTTGATGCATTTCCAGAAATGGAATTACTGGTTCCAAAGAATATAAACATACGGCAAAGCTTTGAATACTTAGGCATCTGACTTTTATTCTAGATCTGTAACAACACACATGAAAGCTACTCCATCTACATTATTATTTTGCTGAAGGCATTAAGATTTTTAATAAAGTTACATTAAGTTGAAAGTATCATAGTTATGTGTTTAGAGCATTTTAGTATATAGAACATAATTTTTAAATACTTAATATTCTCAATTTTCCTTTGATTCCAAATACATGAGAAGCTCTTACTGAAGGTGCCTAGGGTATGTTTGGTTTCTTTCTTTTTTTTAAGTGAAGGCTTTGTGCACATGCAGTAAGTATCCAGAAGCAAATGAACAAACACAATAAACAGGTCAAGGCATAAGTCACCAAATAATTAACAAAGATGTATCTTTAAATATGTAGAGATACATGTTACCATTTCTTCAAATTCTTCCTGTAAATCAAATTTCAAGATTAAAAAGTAACTAGCTTTATTCCCAAAGACACTTTCCCTAAGAATTTAGAATTATAAACACTAATTTGGTACAGTTAAGAGGAACATTTACTTTATTTACTTACCAATTGTGACATATTGTTTATAATAACCAAGTAAGTCCAGGCATTTGAAAAACTAAAGTTGCCTTCATCATATACACCAAGAAGCTCACAGATTCTAAAAATGGTAAAAATGAGACAAATTTATGATTAACTAAATCAAAATATATTTTAAAACAGCACAGAGAGCAATACTTAAATTTAAACATCAGTTCATTTAAAAGATCCTAGAGATAATTTCTTGATTTTGGTCATAGATATGATTCAAAACATAGAAACAAAACATTTTTCCAGAAATGCTACCATTTGATCATACTTCCAAGCTGAAGTAAATCCAAAGTAAGGCACATACACTGAACTAGAGAGTGTGGTTATATATAGCTTCAAAAAAATTATGCTGCCCAGTTGCCAAAAGCACGACTGTTATAAAATGCAGGCCTATAACTGCAACTCTGATTTACCCCTCAAATGTCTTGGAGGTAAATTTTATGAAGACCCAGATCTAAGTATTTAACTTACACAATTACAGTTTCTAAACTGCAGAAAATAAAATGTGCCTTCACAAGTAAGTGGCTTAATCTTAATTCTAAGGTAAATACCACTAAAGAACGGCTAGCTTAAAGGCAGAATAAAGAACTAGATGTTTCTTTCACCTGTCTTTCCAATCCTCCTCTGTAAACATGCAGAATGTAAGTTATGGGTAGCAGATAAAACATACAATCTACATGCTTTAAATGATTTATTTTTAAATTTTTAGGGAATAGTTTTACCAGGTAGCTTAATTTATCTCAAGTGCTAAACTTTGACAGAATTACTAAAAAATAAAAATATGAATTTCTTCCTTGGAATATAGTGTTCACATTCTAAATTAACTATTTAGAAAATAAGACCATGCAATGAATCTATAACGTACTTTAAATTCACGTCATCGAGGTTTCTGTAAAGTTGTGTGAACTAGTATTTTAAAAAGAAAGTATTTAAGTGCTTTCCAGAAAGCTCTAGAGAGAATGTTATTTAGAAGAATGCTGTGGAGATTCTTTGCCTACAAGTGGTCACCTTATTTAATATAGTAGGGTCTATGTACTGTGTTTTAAAAGTAAGACTAGACCTGTATTATAAACAAGTAACCTAATGTTCTTTGTTTTTCTACTTGGTTGTTCCACCTAAGAAAGCGCATGAGGACTTCAAACGCAACGTAAGCACCATGTACTCACAAAGCGATGATGGTGGTGAATGGTCTGACAACCGTGTACTGCAGTACGCCCAGCTTGCACCTGAACAGTAACACTCTGCCGGAGAAAAAGAGCTTAGCATTTCAACTAGTCACTCAAACTGCATCAGATTTTCTCCAAAGCCCCCAAATTAAAATCATGATGACAAGTGATGCCATAGTTATATTTAATTATTTTAATTTAGTCATTGTAAATGGCAATTGGGGAAGAACTCGGATAGTAGCAAACAAATAATTTAAATACTATTTTAAAAATTATTTGACAACTACACCTCTGAAGGATCCCCTTTCATGAATAGTGTAGAATGTCACAAAAAGAACAAAAGTGGGTCCCTATGTGTTTCTGGAATAAAAAATGGTTAACGAATTATGTATAAGTGTATATGTGAAAGTATTTACATTTTCAGATTCAGTTTCAAGTTTGGTATTTAAATATTATTTCAGAAACTATTATTGACTAGATCCTCTGAAAGGACAAAACAGTTTTAATTCCATTGCTAGGCTCACTCAGTATAGGGGAAAATTCACAAGGAGTAACAAAAACAAAAAGTCCCTAAACACAACTACCAAAAAAAGGTTCTCTATCTGAGAGCCTGGTGCAAGACTACTTAGAAGACCAAGTGGCTCTCAGGGCAAATAAATGCTCATTTAGCACTTCTATCAGGAAAACTGGTCATCAGTGTTATGCACAATGAATCCCCCAATTTAAGAACTACACCTAGACTTGAGAAGATTCTGAGTCAGGCATACAGACCCTGAGGAGCTGTGTTAACAGGTCTGAGTAACTGCTGGGGCTCTACGCGCTGAGAACCTTCTCTGTGCTCAGGTAGCGGTGGTGGCTCTAGGAATTGCACCTGGGCTTGCTGCAAGCTCTCTCGATGAGAGTCCTTCTTGGCTGTACAATTGTGCTTCCTCATACTCTTTACAAAGCTCAATTAACTTGGAGCTGCTGAAACCTATAATATTCTATGAGTTGATTGCCAAAACAAAGCTGAGACCACTAAGAGTCACTAACGATGCAGATGGATTAAACAGCCAATTAGATAGCTTTGAAAGCTACAGAGAATCAACGACTGGAAGATATATCTGAAAAAAATTGCCCAGAATGTAGCAAAGAGCAAAGGCTGAGACAAAAAGACAATGTGAAAAATAAGTTAGAAAGAACAGAACAAAATCAAGTCCAACATATAATCAGAATTACAAAAGAGAGTAGAGGAAGAGACTATGGCTGAGACCTTTCCAGAACTGATGAAAGACAGGAATTTACAGACTGGGACACACTGTACATTAAGCAGGGCTTCAAATCAACCAACCAGCCAGAACCACCTAGATCCTTCACAGTGAAACTGCCAACATCAAGAACAGAGAATCTTAAAGGCAACTGGGAGACAGGTCATGTATAACTGAAAGACAATTAGATTGACAGTAGAGGGTTAACAGTAATAAATGAAGACAGAATTAAGAGGAATAAAATCTTCAAAATGGTAGGAGAAAATCCAGTTAACACAGAAGTGTATCCAAAACTATCTTTCACAAATGAGGACAAAATAAAGATACTTTGGATAAGCGTATCTGAGAAAATCTGCCACTGACAAACTGAAACTAAAGGAATTTTTAAGGGCGATACTTTAGAAAGAGGGAAATGATCCCAAATAGAAGAACTGAGATGCAAGGAATGAATGCTGAATTTGAACAGAAACGTATAGCTTTAAATACAGTGTTAAAAAAAAAAGAAAAAGGTTGTAAATTAAAGTAAGACTCTAACATGTTAGAAAAAAACACAGTAAACCAAAAGAAATGGGAGAAAGGAAGTAAAAATAGCACAAAAATTAATGAAACAGAAAACAAACACATTACAGAGAGAATTAACCAAGCCAAAAGTCAGTTCTTGAAAAGACCAGAGAAACGTATGGCAAAATTTTTTCAAGGAAAAAATATATACTAGTAACATCAGAAATGGGAAAGGAGCCATAGATCCAAAAGACATGAAGTTTTAAAGTGATATATATGCCCATACATTTTAAAACTGTCTATTTTGCCCAATTCCTAAAAACTTAAAAAAAAAAAAAATTTCCAGAAAAAATAAGAAGCCTGACTAGTTCTATAACTGTCATCCCACAGCAAAATGTCAGGCCTAATCTTTCAGGGTAGAGCACACAATCTCTTCTTGTGACATACACGTCAAAGGCAGGACCTCCTCCTGTTCAGGCAGGATAACCAGGATATGAAAACCAGACAGGGACAGCGCAAGAAAGGAAAATTATAGTCTAATGCTACTCATGCAAAAATTCTAAACAACATATTCGCAAACCAAATCTTGTAGGCAAGCAGATGATAAATCATAACCACTTTGAACTTATCCTTGAGAGGAAGGGGGTTTTAATGCAAGAAAACACAAATCCAATTCACTACATTAACACGTTAAAGGTGGAAAACCATGATCACCCCAACAGAGAAAAAGCATCTGATTTCCTCATGAACTAGCCATATGCTCTTGAGTAAACTAACCTCTGCAGATCCTGTCCCCAATTGTAAAAGGATGATGACTATGTGATTTCTAATGTTTTTACCCATAATATTTGAAGTTTTCTATTTCGAATGAATAATATAAAAGAAACTGACTATGTGTGGATTATTGAAATGTGTTTCATTGCTCTTCAAACTTGACTATGAACTGCATGAGGGTAGGGACTCATTTTTCCTTCTGCTCACAGTACTTAACACACTGCTTTGCAGAGAACTGACTGCTTAAATAAAACCAAACATACTTACTCTCCCATAGCCCATGGTGGACAGCAGCATAAAGGAGGGAAATGTTTCTGCTGATCTTTGGCTTCAAGGATTAATACCAGATTTGGATACCGGTTAGTTAGATAATTCGTAAGGAACCCCATAAAGTTGTAAATCACATAAGCTTCATAACATTCTCTGCAGGTATCCACATATATTGCAATCCTGGGATATTTCAAAGCTACCCACTGCAAAAAAGCACAGATGTTAAGACAAACTAATTACCACTCCAATACATGGTATTCACATAAGCTAATTTTTGAACTTGCTATCTTCATCAAACTTTTGAAAATTTATTATTATGAGGCTACCAGGGATGAATTTTTAAAAGCAATAAATATCTTCAATGAAAATATCTGTTTGGGGGTAAATGATGATATGAAGAAAAAATCCAAACTTTTTCTTGACATAATGATAGAAAATGCTGTGAAAAACATGTTCTTTACATTTAACCAAACTAAAGCAATCACCTATAAGAACTGTGTTAGAATTCATGGGGAAGGTTTTTTGTTGTTGAAATAAGAGATTTAATAAATAAAAAGGATGATAATGTAAACTTAAACATTATATTCTTTTAAGGGTTAAGGGCAAGAGTCTGAAATTTTAAAAGATTAAGCAAAGAAGACAGCTATAGATTTTAAAAATATTAAGCATCTACCTTTTCTATTGTCATACTCCATCTTCATCAACATTAAAAACAAGTTAACCTTTTCACTTTTCTTATTAATTTAATTTCTACTGCCAAATAAAAATCTTTTATTACTTTAAGCATTCTATAAGTATAGGTAGTATCATCAAAGTAGTTCTTAGTCAATGAAATAAAATGAAACATACTTACACTATCTAAACTGTATATGGGTACCATCCAAAGAATCCTGTTTGGAAAGCAAAACATAAGGTAAAAACATTTTATATTATGCTTACGAAGTAAGCCCACACAACACTAATAGATTCAAAATACATTAAGATTTACCTTATTATTGGCTTCTGTAGCTCAGGTTGTGTATAATGCACTAAATGTTGCAATATCCCCCATAGCGATATAGGTATTGTCAACAATAAAAATATTCCAGCAATAAACCAAGCCTTGGTGTGTATTCCAACCTTAAGAGGCAGAAGAACATACTAGTATAAATTCTCTGATATTAAAAGAGCTAAATATCTCTTAAATTTTCATTGATTTGATTATTAATGAGGCCTAATATTTTCCAAATAACTAGTAGCTGTTTTTTACTTATTGTTTAATCAACAGCCTATTTTTACTTTTGTACAGGGAGGGGGCACAATCTCCTCCATGGCAGTGAGCATTTTTCTTCAGGGGGCCTTTTCTAGTAGTGATGTATACATTAAGAATGGTAACACCATGTCATTCCCCCCCCCCCCCCCCGCTTCTTTGCCCTTTAATTTGATTATTGTGTTTGGAGATATACAGAGTTTCCAAATTTTCTGTAACTCAATCTAAACATCTTTATATGGCTTACTGATTTTTATGTCTAGAAAATTAAAAACCTACCTACATTTTCTGCAGATTCTGTTACATTAGTAGAACAGTTACTGAACGCTAACTGCGTGACTGACAGATACTTTGTTAAGTTCTTTACCCACATTATGACTTTTAACCCCCCTATTTGGTAAGTACTGCCACTGATTACTACCAGGTTACTGTTTCAGCAACCTGTATTAATATAGTAATATAACAATGTCAACTTAGGATATTACATTTTTAAAAAGCTCTAATTTCCTTTTTAGGTCAACATCTGATCAATATTTAATCCTATAAAAACTCAACTTCTAAAAATATGCTTTTAACTACCTCATCCTAGGTAGAGCTGAAGTAATCTACTCACTTCTTGATGAAAACAAATGTATATGAACCTCTGTTCTACCTGAGGTGCTTTAGGGAATTAATTTTATACCCAGTTGGACTCCTGCCTTCAAGTGTATGAATCCTTTTAATTAAAAAAAGAAAAAAATGAAATGCTAACTTTTTAAAGGAAAAAGGGCAGGCATTTATTTTTGGTACTTGCGGGGTATGAGCAGTTAATTGAAGTAGAACTAAGTCCACAACTTCTGGTTTTACTGTTTTGAACAAGATTTCTAACCAGGTGGTCAAAGATTACAGAAGTAGAAAACAAAAGTATACAGAACAATAAATAAATTCCTACATTACACTGTATGGAGAACTTGAGAGGCAAATACAAAAGCCTTGCTGAACGCTGGAGATCAGTCAAAGCAGTAAGTGACATGCAAGTATGTGGAGACGAAGATTTTAAAAGGAATGTCTGAGCAATCATATTCCAGGGATTTTTGCTTGGCTGAATTTCGTTTAAAACTGAAATCATTTTAATGATGACCTAAAATAAGAATTAAAAAAAAAATATTCTAGCTCTTATATAAGGTGACCATTCGGAACAATATTGCTAAGTAATTTTAATGCCCGCATATGTTTTTATGATGGTCTTAGTGCCAAAACACAGAACTTGAGAGACAGATGATGAAAGAAGGGGAAGGGATTCGCCAAGCACAGGCAGAGCCCACATACACAGTGTGAGGATGGCCAGAGGGGAGGGGCAGGGGCTCTGTGGAGGAAGGCAAAGGGGGTGGGGTGATGGGGACATCTGTAATGGTGTCAACAATAAACATTTTTGTTTAAAAGAGAAAATCTATGTGCTTGTGAAAAAGGGAAAATGACTTCAGTGTGCTGTAAGGAAAAAAGTTATTTTTCAAATGATCATAAAACAAGTGACTGAATAATTGAGTTATTTCAGTATAGTGATGCCAAATTTCAAAAATCTTGCATCATGGAGTTAGTATCATTTTTACACTGCAAGTGGTAACTGAGTTCTATCTGTACACGTTAGCAGCATTAATTTGAGTCACTGGATTAACAGTTGTTCTGATTTTTGAGCTACATAAAAAGCCGTATGTATAAGAAACTTAAACTCTTATGTGTGCACATATAATAAGTCAACCTAGGTATCTGTAGAAATTAATACAATTATCACATTGATTTCAATTTAAGTTTAAGACACATTTGATATAAGGATACATTAACATTATTAAACTTATCAGCAATGAGTAGGGTTTTCTGGCTCACAAAATAAGGGGGAGATTGGTAGCATACACTCCCCACCTCCTCTGCCAAGGTAGTTTGAAAGTAGAGAGGAAAGACAGAAAAAAAAAAAAACCCCACTGATGAGCATCCAGGAGTGAATTAACTGTTCCTCAGCTGAATGCTTTCCAAACAGAGGCCAGAGAGGAATAGGAGAGCGTTCCCCAATCCTGCGGGGACGAGAGAAGCACCGACAGAGGGGGTGGCTGCTTGGAGCATGAGGACCACAGCGCAGGGTGTGATGACTGCAGAGCCACGTGACATCATGTGCGCATTCACCTAACTTACTCGACTTCAATTATACATACTCAGCCGAACGAGAGAGTGACAGAGCTTGAACAGCGCAGTCACCTTGCCATTCCCATAAATGCCTGCACGCCCCACGGTCGGCATGGGACCAGCTGTATAAACCTCCTGTTCTTTGCAGTCTCAGTTTCCACTGATGTCTCACTGTGAGCACTGTGATTTTAGTGTTTAAAAGACATGTATTTTTCATTCAAGGCTGTCCCTGAATGTCAACTACTGTATCTAGGGCTCAGGCAGATGCATAAAACTTTGTCACAGGTGTTCGACGGAGAACCTAATACCAACTCAGATGCTATTTCATGAGAAAAAGAATTGCTGTTCCAATGCAAGAACAGTGAGGCTATTGTTTAAACAACAATGGCAATTGAGGCTTATCGAGCATCTCCAATGTGCTGATAGGGTATTAAGTATTTTAGATACACGAACTCATTTAATGAATAATGACATCAAGAATGATAAGGGGTATTGTATGTAGAATACTTCAGCACAAGGTCCCTTTACCCACTTATCTGTTTTCAAATCCACAAAATGAAGATAATACCTATGCTTCAGGGTTATTAAGGGTATTAAATAAAAGTATGCCTAAATCTTGGGAACATGCTATAGTTAGTGTCTAGATTCTTAAAAACAAAACACAACAAGGGAAAGTAAAATTCTCCCCTAATCCCACACTCCTATCTACTGTGCTATTCATTTCTCAGGTCCCTTTAGAGTCAAAATAATCAAAACAAAAAGAAAAAAACTTGCCTTCATATCCTGATTCCACTTCTTTACCTCACCACATTCATATTTCAAACAACTCATTCTAGTTTCAGCCATCACAATTCCGTTAAAGCCATTACTCAGATCACTTTAAAATGACATTCCTATCTCGTGAAAACCAAAGGTATCTCAGCAATACCAAGACTGTATGTGCCCTGATCATTTACTACTTGGTGCTTGGAACACTCTCGTGTTCTGGCTACCAAGACACCTCTCCTGGCATTGCACTTTCCCACTGGCTGCTGGAGTCTTTTTTAGGTTCCCAATTTCCCTACTTGATCTCTAACTTCTGGTGCTAGGTCCTCAGCCTTTTATTCTCCCTTACAGTAGCATTCATCTTTATGGCTTTAAACGGCATCTCTGTTCTGACAACTCTCATTTATATCTGTAGCTTAAACCTTTCTGAGCTCTAGACTTGCATATCCAACTGCATTTCTGTCATGCCCACCTGAATGTCTTTCATGTACCTCGAACTAAATGCCCAAAAAACTCAATTTCTTGCCCTGGCTGGGTAGCTTAGTTGGTTAGAGCATCGTCCCCATACACAAGATTGCAGGTTTGATCTCTGGTCAGGGCACATCCAAAATTAACGAATGAATGCGTAAATAAATGGAAGAAATTGATGTTTCTCTGTGTCCTCTGCCTTCCCCTCTCTCTCTCAAATCAATAAATAAAAATTAAAACAAACAAACAAACTAACTGAAATCCTTGATTCTTCTCAAACTTGTCCCTGTCAATTTTCCATCTCCGTTAACTGGCATCACCATCTACCCTGGCCATCAAGCCACAGTCTCACAATCATTCCTGGTATTGCCCTAGCTGTCTCCCCTTCCCAACCCAATGGCCTGTCAGTTCCCATTTCTTCACTTCTACGAATACTTAAAATCCAGGTTTCTATCCCTGTTTCTGCTGTCCTGACTTGGGCCATAAGTCACTGCAGCCCAAGCAGCTACGGCCTCCACCACTAAGTTCCATGGAGGTGGGTGCTGGGTTTCCATCTTTCACTGCACAAAACACAAGCCTGATTTATCACTGGGACTCAAACAGTCACCATCAGATATTCCGGCAGAAGGAGAAGAAAACAAAGTAAGTAAAATATACATCATGTCAGATGGTGATGAGTCCTGGGAAGAAACACAGAGCAGTAAAGAATATGTAAAAAGCTGAGGAAGGGAAACCTGAATGTTACACAGGTGGCCGGGGTGACGTCTCAGTGAAGACCTGAAGGACACAAAGGAAGGGCATGCCATGAAGGGGGAACATTTAGTGCATGGCCTTAAGGAGGGAGTGTGCCTCTCATGAGTGGGCAAAGCGGGTGTGGTAAAGGCTCAGGAATTGAGGAAAGTCAGAGGGGGGTGGTATCAGGTCCTGCAGGCCTTGATGGCCATAGTTAGGGATGCTGGCTTTTAATCTGGGACTAGGAGAGACAGGGAAACTTTGAGAAGAGGATATATATCACATGACTTACGTTTTAATTCAATACTTTTGCTGGTGTGTTGACAATAATCCAGGCAGAACATAATGCATTCGGTGCAGAGTGTTAGCAGTGGAGATTGCAGATCAAAATTTTCCTTAAAAGCTGGCACTTAAAACACTACAGTTGAAACCAACAACTGAGAAGTCTTACAACAGGTTGACACTATACATACCACCAACTTTAAAAGTATTTCCTATGCCACATCCCAAAGAAATACTTCAAAGAAAGAAATCCCTATTTGTATTAAGATGTCTTTGGTAAACAAATTGTGGAAATAACCTAAGTATCCAACAAATGGGAAATATTTAATGTAGTGGAATATTATACATTAAAAATAACTCCATGGACTATGCCAGTATGGGAAAAGCAACAAAAAGCAATTTCATGAACATCCAGAAAACAAATGCGTATTAAAAAACACATTTTGTTTACTTATGTAAAAATCATCTCCATAATAAAAGGCCTCAAATTGAAAGTATTAAAAAGTACAAGCTGGCAATTATATAATAGTAACGGAGATGTAAAGTGCAGCGTAGGGATCACAGTCAATATTACTTTAATAATTATATATGGTGTCAGATGGGTACAAGACCTACTGAAGGATCGCTTCATAAGTTCTATAAATATCTAATCATTATGCTGGACATCTGAAGCCAATATTGAAGGTGATTGTACTTGAAAAATTAAAAAAAAATTGTTTTAAATAAAAATAAAGGCCTCAATAGCCATGATCTTGTCATATCCCTTGTAAAAAGGTGTTTCTAGGTAAAAAGTAATTATTACTAACTTAGAATTTAAGGTTCATTATACAATGTTTATAAAATACATACTTTAGTTAAGTATTTAGCTTGGAGCCTTCCAGCTTGTAGTACTTTATTGATGTCATAATAAGAATATGACATCAAAAAATATACAAAGGACTTTTGCAAAACCTTTATTGGTTAAGAGTTAATTTCTAAAGTAAAAATAAGAAAGTTAAACCGACTAGAATCCTTTAATTCAGGAAGCTAGTTAAATGCTAATAAAACTCAATACATGGCTTTCAAGGTAGTTTATCAAGTCCAACATTGGAACAGATCAGATTTAAGTAATAAAATTACCCCACTTTCAAAGAATTGACGAATATTTGCAAAACAAAACAGTGCTTTTCTACGAGGCTATCTTAATATAGTCTATTTTCTCGACCTAATCCTACCTCTACCTGTGTTATGCTTTGAAAAACCGTGAAGAAACCAGGTTGATATCCTAAAACGGTGCTCATTTACATGACATGGTTTTCAGGATATCAAGTCTGAAGCATCCGGGCTAAAAATGAGCAAACTCAGATGGGTCAGGAAGATAGAGGAGAGTATAGAGCCGATGTGCAGGCTCCTTACCTGTAGTTTCTGTAATTCCCACACGCAAAGGGGAACCGCAACCATTACAATCGCCAGGTAGATGACCGCCGCTAAAGGTCGAATCCATTGTCTCCAGTTCCTCCAGGTACAAGTGCAAGGCATGTTTCCGCATAAATCAACTCCGAATAGCAAGGAAAAAGAGCTCGAAAGATACTGTAATGGGGAGCCCTGTTCTTTGGCTATTTTATCAACTCGCATCCTACACACAAATAGCTGTTGGGCGACTTTACCAGCAGCTCGAGCCGCCTCCTCGGCCTGCGCTGTGCTGTCTGCTGCAGCTGCGGCAACTGCGGCCGCTCAGGGTGCTACAGGGGAGCAGAACCGGCAGCATCCTTTCTTCCCCACCCTGCATCTGTCCAGTTTTTCTGCGGTGGAAACCCCGGGCGGAGCGCTGCCCTCACCTGGAGATCGCCCACAGCTCTTGCTGCACCATGGCCTGGAGAGCGGCGCGGACCAACAACAGTTTCTAAACACCCTGCACACAGTTTGCTTCTGCCTCTCAGCTGCGGACCCACTCACTCTTTTCTTAGGTGGTCGAGCTTCCTACCTTGCAGGCTCCCATGCGTCTCTTTTCCAATTCCGCTTATAAACAGGAGGTGAGGCTCAAACTCTACAGCCCTACGAAATCCTCACCTGCTCCTACGGGACATCCCCCTCAAAGACGGAACCCAACCCCAAACCAGGGCTTCCGCTTCCGCCCCGGCTGGCTGAGGTTAGTGATTCGTCAACAGCGCCAGGCTGGGCCCGTCTTATCCGGTTCATTTCCCACTCTCTGATTGGCCACTTGCGGGGGGCGGGGCTGCATAAAGGTTAGACGCTTGGAAGAGGAGCAGGTGGATGGAATTTGCTAGAATCCCTGGCTTTTGGCCCAGTGGCCTATGGGAAAGATTCGGAAGCTGGAAGAATTGAGAACGGTGGACGAATACGTACTACGTTCTTCTGCTGGCTATATCCCAACATTAAACAAAACAAAACAAAACAAAAACCTGGGTAACAGGAGGTTATGTTAGAGCCGAACCTTTTAATGCACGAAAGGTCTCCAATTCGTTGTGGAAGTGGGTAGGGGCCCAGATGCATTAAGAAGACAGAGAACAATTGGAAACCTCTGCGTAGGTTTCTATCGGTTGCCAGAATATTTGTTTCCGGATCCTGCAGAAAGGTCTTTGTAAAGACAGCTTAATTTTGGAAGTAACTGCAAATACTGAGTACCCTTTCTGCATTTGGAACTTGTGTTAAAAACACACTCATTTAAGTTTCAAAAGGCTGACGTTCCAACTGACAAAGATTTTATGTGCTTCAAACTTTTAGCGAAAACTATGAGAAATGGTAAATGGGCGCTTAAGGCCTTTCTAAACCAATAGAGGCTTCTCAAAGCCTATTTGTTCTAAACAAATACAGGCTTCTCAATTAAATACACAAACGTGTCCTTTGTTATAATTGTCATTTTCTGAGAGGCAGAAAATGTGCTAAGTTCTTTATCTACATTTTATCAGTTAATCTAAACACAAATTCGGAAGGGTAAGGAATTTTCCATGTTACCTACGAGAAAACAGATTCAAGAGGTTAAATAATTGGCCTGAGCCCTCTGAGCTAGCGATAGAGCTGGTCAGAGAGCACCTGCTGCCTGAGAAATTCTGACTAATGACCTTATTTATGGGCAAGAATCCCAGCTGTATTGGACACACCCAACCTAGGATCCTCACAGAGGCAGTGAGCGAATGCTGACTTCCCTGGTGTCATTTGTCCTAGCCAAGGTTTGGAGTTTGATTTCTGCACTCCTCTTCTAGATCTAACATCCGTGTGTTCCGATCCAGTGTCTTGTAATACAAACTGGTTTTTTAAAGGGGAAATAGGCCTTTTGTTGGCTCTTCCTAAGTTAACCCACAAAATTGAATTTGTTTTTAAAAAATTTCCTGATCACTAAATTAAGCATACTTCATTGTTAAATTTCAGAAAATAGAAGAAGAATAGAAAAGTAACCCTTTCTCTAACCAAATGTAACCACTACTTACTTTTTTGGTAAACGATATAATCTTCCTTGGATATACTGCATACATGGACTACCTCTGTGCTTTCAGCCACAGTCATTGTACCTATACTCTTTCTCATGGATAGACCTTTCTTGCCAATTTTGTGGAACTTTCCTTGATTTTCCCACCTGTATTCTATAGCACTCTTGTTACGTTATAATCATTTACTTATTTGTCTTTTTAACATAATTTTAAGTTTGTAATGAAAGTTGTATGTAAGATGACTTTATTCCTGCACCTCCTCAATTGTTCTTCCTTGTATTTGCCCTTTCCCTTTCCTAATGGGTGAGATCTGGCTTTACGTTCAAGGATCTTTTTGCGGTCTTTGTCCAGCTTAGTCTAGCGACAACCACCTTGCCGGGGTGACTGCCCACATGAACAGTCATACCACTAACTCTCTCCCGTTGCACTCATTCAGTGTAGATGACATATTTCTTCCTGTGAGCCTGGACTACTTTGCCAATTACTGCCCTTTGTAATGTCCTTACACAAACTGAACTTCATTATCCTTTCAGTTGGGCGTGGATTGAACATTGTACTTCTGTTTCAGCTCCTTGGAAAGGACGTCATCTTCCTGCAAAGGTGGGAAGGTGAACTCAAGTGCCTTTTACAGTTCTTGATCTGCTTAGAACTCACAAAGGGATTGAACTTCATTTTGACCACCAGTGCTTCTTTAGACTGAGTTCCTAGGAGCAAGCTAAAGTTCTAGAACTATTAGAGTAACGCAAGAGGGGATGAGCCCAAAATGTCAGATGCACAAGTTATTCCCACACCTCTTTGCGAACTGGGGTTCTTCTGTGGTGAAGTTTCTGCCAATCAACAGAGCAATGAGAAAAAATATACAGTGAGTTTTTCATTTAGTCAAACTTACTCTTAAGGATTGTGCTTTATTTTGAAATTGTTCATTGCATTTCTTTTATGTGATGATAATTGTAGAATAGTTGTTTTCTAAATGTCCTTACTTTGAAGAATAAAAAGTTGGTAACTTTATTGACTCCTATTTTTTATTTACAAATTTTTTCTTGGCCTATGAAATTCTACAGTCTATAAATCACTGAGATAGGGAATAGGCACTGAATTCAGCAACCTCACTGCTCTCGTGATCCTAATCTATCTGATCTTGTTTTAGGAGGCCTCGGTTCTTTCTGGATATGACAGCCAAAGCCTGAGGGTGGATCCAGGCTGGTAGTGTCTGGGAAATAAGAAATGGTTGTTAACTGGCAGATGATACTGGGGTCAAAAGCAAGCTGTTAGTCATTCTTGATGAAACTCAAATAGATAAAATGAAGTTCTCTTTATTCATCACTATATCATGTGAACATGGGTAGATGCAATTTTGTCATCCATAGAGGATATGTTCGGATTAGTTTGACTTAAAATAATAAGTTAATAAAAATTTACTTTGAGGGATTCTGGTAGCTGGGCATGTTAACCCTTGGCATGTATCTCCATATCTCTGTAAAAATATGTCCATGGTGGTTTAAAATGTCCATAAAACATGCTGGCTGATGTGGCTGAGGGGATTGAGTGCTGGCCTGCAAACCAAAGGATCACGGGTTCAATTCCCAGTCTGGGCACATGCCTGGGTTGTGGACCAGGTCTCTGGTAGGGGGTGCACAAGACGCAAACACATTGATGTTTCTCTCCCACTCTTTCTCCATCCCTTCCCATTTCTCTAAATACTTTTATAAAGAAATAAAATTAAAAATACCCGTAAAAAGATAGACTGTACCCTTAAATCTGCATGGGCTTGTGACTGATTCGACCAATAGAATATAGTGAAAGTAATCAGAATCACCACATGTGACTTCAGAGGCTACATCATAAAAGGCCATGCAGTTCCGCCTTGTCTGTTGGAACACTTGTGTTTGGAACTTTCAGCCATCATGTAAGAGATCTGACTGCCTGAGGCTGGTGTGCTGTGAAAAGCCCAAGATGTACAGAGACCCCTTGAAGGTACTCTGATTGACAGTCACCACTGAGTTTGGACCTCTGGCTAGGCCAGCCCAGGTGCCAGTCGGGTGGGTGGAGAAGCGGACTCCCACTCCCAGCCATTTGAGTTACCTTTCACCCGCTGGAGTCTTCCCAGCTGAGGCCCTAGACTTGGGAGGCAAGCCATTCCCACTCTACCTTGCCTTGATTCCTGACCTGAAGAACTTATGAACTCAAGAAAATTAGAAGATAAGACACAGACTGGGAGACAATATTTGCAAATGTTACATCTCAAAGACATTCAAAATATAGAAAGAACTCTTAAAACTCAACAAAGACCTCAACAAAGTAGACATACAGATATCAAATAAGCATATGAAAAGATGTTCCACATCAGGGATATGAAAATCAAAACAATGACATATAACTAAACACTTATAGAATGGCCAAAATCCAGAACACTGATACCAAATGCTGGGGAGGATGCCGAGCAAAACATTACTTGTACATTACTTATGGGAATGCAAGATGGTACAGCTTTTTTGGAAGACAGTTTGGTGGATTCTTATAAAATGGAACATACTCTTACCATACTATCAAGAATAGTTGTTACTATTTACCCAAAAGAGTTGGAATCTTATTTCACACTAAAACGTGTATGAATATTTATGGCAACTTTATTCGTAATTGCCAGAACTTGAAAGCAACCAAGATGTCTTTCAGTAGGAAAATGGATTAATAAACAGTGGTACATTCAGACAATGTTCATTGCTAAAAAAAGAAATGAGCTTTCAAGCTATAAAAAGACCTAGAGTTACCTTAAATGCATGTTAGTAAGTGAAAAAGCCACTCTGAAAATATATATACTGTATAATTTCAACTATATAACATTCTGGAAAAGGCAAAACTATGAAGATGCATTAGTGATTGCCATCTGGCAGTGCGGGAGAGAGAAATAGAGCACAGGATTTTTAGGGCAGGGAAAATACTCTTTCTGATACTATAATGATGAATATATGTCATTATACTTTTGTCCAAACCCATGGAATGAGCCCTAAAGTAAACTGGACTTTGGGTGATTTTGATGTGTTAATGTGGTTCATCCTTGCTAAAAATGTACTGACCGCCCTGGCTGGTGTGGCTCTGTGGGTTGAGTGCCAGCCTGCAAACCAAAGGATTGCTGGTTAGATTCCCAGTCAGGGCACATGCCTGGGTTGCAGGTCAGGTCCCCAGGAGGGGGTGCACAAGAGGCAACTACACATTGATGTTTGTCTTCCTCTCCCCCCTCTACCCCCCTAAAAATAATAAAATCTTTAAAAAAATTGTTCCATCCTGGGAAACATACAGATAAAGGGGGAGGCAACTCATGTAAATGGGCACTGGGTATATGGGAATTCTCTATACCTTTCAATTTTTTTTTTGTAAACCTAAAACTCCTTAAAAAAAAAGCATTACAAAAAAAAGAATCCATGAGCATAATGAAATGATTTATTTTACTTCACTGAATTTGGGGGGGGGGTTGTTATGCACCTGTTCCAGTGAATAGATAATGGAAACAATGTCTTCCGTCTATTTATAAACTCTGTATCTAATCTCAAAGACGTTTCTTGTTTAAAGTGATTTTTTTTTTTTTTTTTTTGGTCTAGAGCTGAATTTAAGCCTAGGTCAAGACCCTCAGGTTTTTTGTTTTTGTTTGTTTTTTGTTTTTGTATTTTTTTAAATCTTTATTTTTATAAGAATTTATTTGAGCCAATTGACAACAAGCTAGAGAGGAAGATCTTAAATGCTACAGGTTTTTCTTTTTAAGGAATACATTGCCTTGGGAATCTGAGATTGTGCTAACCAATCAAAAGAATTAAGTGAGTTTTAGATTTAATTGTGGTAAATGCAGGAAAGAGATATGAGCAGGTCTTTATACTCGATTTTGTGATGTGCCATTTTCTCTCCTCCCTCAAATGGGAGGGAAAATGGTCTATTCACCAAATGAGTGGGCAAGAACACAAAAAATGGTACAAGTTGTAATATTGAACTTAAAAAAATTAAGAGTCACAAAAAATTAAAAGAATATTTTAACTAATTTAAAACTATTTACTATCTGGTCTTTACAGAAAGTATGTCAGCTCTTAATTTGGAGAAAATTTTAACACTTTAATAATGGGCTCTTACAAAGTTGTTGAATGAGTCTCAACATAACGTTCATTTCTTCACTAGGAAAGTGCTTGCATTTTAGTAGACTTTCCCACACTAAATATTTGGGAAAATCTAGTAATTTGTTCCCTAAAGCAACATTGGAAAATAATACTTTTATTTATTTACTTTTGTTATCTTATGTAAGAGTAAGATTCTCTGATATAAAAGTAAGATTCACTGATTTTAAAGGGACTTCACAGTAAATTCTGACTAACAGGCCCCAGAAATCCTCTAGAGCCAGGGTGGAGTGGGAGAAAAAGCCACGCCATGTGTGACGAGGTAGGGAGCGGCTGGCGGCGTGGTCTTTCCCACTTTGGTCTGTGTTTCTGATTCCGCTCTAAGCAGGCTGTGTCCTTTGAACCCGAGCATGTTCCTAAGGCGGAGATTCCCAAACTTTCTTGTTTTACGGTACCCTTAGAATCAGTAATTTTTTTCAGGCTTTCTTGAAATAAATATATAATAGTTCCATTTATTAAGTAATTGGGTCCAAACAACCTAACTGTAGACGTAGCATAATGTCTAACAGAAATTCTCTCAAAGATTACAAATATCTCATGGTGTTTCTCTCAAAAACTGAAAATATCCCATGGTGCCTCTGTGAGTTCACTCTAGCGCCCTGTGGCCCTCGGTGCACAGTTCAGGAATTGCTGCCCTTGGGTCTCAGAAACACCATTTGTGTTTCTGAGATGGGCTTGCCTTTGTCCTGGGCCTTGCCTCTTCTTTTATCCGATACTATTCCCCACATCTCCAGGACTTTTCTAACAATAATTTCTGGTGACTCTCTTCACTTACACATTTAATTTTTAACTTCTGGATTCAGGTTTATTCCTTTAGTATATTAACTTGCACATTGGATTTTCTTTACAAAGGCTCTTTGTTTAAACTACTGAACTAAATATTTAAATAAATAGGACAGTTGCCCTCATCTTCAAAGGTGCGGTGCTCAAATTACTGGATTAATGACGATGAGGCTCTCTAGTTCTCTCACAAGAAAGGTGATAAAGTATCTTAAGCCACCTGATAATCCTTGATAATAGTACATGCTATGCTTCCTTACTCAAGTGAGGAGCACTGTGAATGGTGTAAACAACTTACATAGTAAATAATAAATTACCTTTTTAATAAATTATTCCTTGGTAAATGACCTTTCCAGTAGCTCTATCTGGTGGGGAATTTTTTTTTCCTTTGTCTCCATTGATGTTTTATTTTCAGGCTGATTTAAGTGATACTTGTGGAATATAAATTACAGGCTAAAAGGAATGTGAAAAACCCTGATAACTTTATTTTTATTTTTTTATTGTTGTTCAAGTACAGTTGTCTCCATTTTCCCCTTACAACTCTCCCCCGTCCCACCCACCCCCACCTCCACCCTTGAATGCACTCCCTTTGTCTTTGTCCATGAGTCCTTTATACATGTTCCTTGATGTTCCTTTCCCATTTTTCCCTCCATTATTCCCCTTCTCCCTCCCCTTTGGTTACTGTCAGTTTGTTCTTTATTTCAACATCTCTGGTTATATTTTGTTTGTTTGTTTTGTTAATTAAGTTCCACTTATAGGTGAGACAATAAGGTATTTGTCTTTCACTGCCTGGCTTATTTCACTTAGCATAATGCTCTCAAAATCCATCCATGCTCTCATGATCCATCCTTGCTATCTTGAAGGGTAGGAGCTCCTCCTTTCTTTTGCTGCATAGTATTCCATTGTCTAAATGTACCACAGTTTTTTTATCCACTCGTTTAGTAATGGACACTTACTTTAAATCACAGATTCAAAACTGGATAATTCAGAAGATTTTTGGAAAGGAGGTATTTCTGGTTAGGAAGAAGATTCTGTGCATCATAAAAACTGAGAAAAAAATTTTTACTGAGTCATATTCTCTTAGAATTTAAACAAGGATCAACATGTCATTGGTACATTTGATGCTAGACTCTGGTGATCCCCTTGGAAAGAAGGCTTTGATTTACATCAGGTTTGGAGAATTTATGCAGGATTTTATTCCAGTGTGGAGAGCTCTCTGTGGAACTTGAGTTTTACCTCTTCCTTTTCCCAGGCTGTCCATTGCTCTTGTGTAAACTGCGGAGCACATGTCCTACATGGCTGTACACAGGTAAAATATGAGGGTGGGATGGCAACTCCTTGCTCTCCAGCACTGTGGAGTGAGTGTGCTGCGCATGCGTAGTTCTGAATGGGGTCCACAGGGCTTGACCAGTGTAACCGGTGCTGCTGTTTATGTATCATCTTTATTATGCAGGGCAGAACTAGTCATTTTTTTGCTCCTGTAATGCACATCCTGTCATTTGTGTTTTCCAGATTTCTCATTTGGGAAAGGAGAGGAAAACTAGGAGCGAGCAGTGTCTTTGTTTTTTCCTTCCTGCTTGCAGTCTCTCTGGAGACTTCTCTAAATCAGAATATAAGCCGAACAATTGTCCTCCAGCTGTGTGTTTTCCACGTTCCCTGTTCTGAGGAATCCTGGCTCTGATGATCAGTGTCCCCAGGAGGGAAGACAAGTGGAAAACATACCTTGCCTGATGTAATTTCTGTTGCTGCCATATCAAACAATGAACTTAGTGGCCTAACTAATGTATTTTTATTATCTTAACATTTCTGGAGGTTGAGTCTGACATTGACCTCAATACGCTCAAACCTGGGAGTCGGCAGGGCAGCATTTCTTTCTGAAGGCTCCAGGGAGGACCTCTTTCCTTGCTCATTCCAGCCACTGACAGGATTTAGCTTCTTGAAGCTGCAGTGCTAAGACCCCTGTCCCTACTGGCTGTCAGCTGAGAGCTGCCCACAGCTTCTAGAGGGTGTCCACATTCCTGCTCCGTGGTCTGTCTTCTTCACCTTCAAAGCCAGCAGCAGTGAGTTGAGTTCCTATCAAGAGTACCCTTTTTTATTTCCATCATAGTTTTAAAAAAATCTGCACCCAAGGATATGTTTATTGACTTTAGAGAGAGAGAAAGGAAGGGAGAGGAAAGGGGAGAGACAGAGGAACATCGATGTGAGAAATATTGATCAGTTGCATCCTGTACATGCCCCAATTGGGGATTGAACCTCAATCTTTGGTGTATGGGATGAAGCTCCAACCAACCTAGCCACGTGGCCAGAGCTTCATCATACACAATTAAGGACCCATGTGATTAGGTTGGAATCAGCTAAATAATCCAAATTAATCTCATTTCTAGGTTCTTAATCTTAATCACATATGCAAAATCTATTTTTGCCATGCAAGGTAACATATTCAGAAATTCTGGAATTAGGACAGGGACATCTTTGGGGGTCATCATTCTGCTTACCATACCTGGTGATGTTAAAAAATGAGCTGACACAAACGGAACAAATGGTTCTCAACTTTTACTCATTCTGAAGCTGTCAGTTTTGTACATTGTGTATTGGTATCTAGAGCTTTCTTTCCTATGTTAACTGAGATTTTCCTACAACCACTGATAAGTATTTGAGGACAATTATTTCATATAACTGTATAGAATAAGGGGAGGGAAATAGTGAAGGAGGGATATTGAGATGAGGGAAAGTTTTATTTTCCTCCAAAAGTGAAAGGAGCATGTTTAAATGCTGGGAGCACGGTTAAATGCTGCGGGGAAGGAATCAGGAGAGGGAGAGAGGCATGTAGCAGACTGGAAGTGGTCTTCCCAGATCTGTTCTCTTCTGCCGTAGTAGGTAGACACGTGGCCATCCAACGAGAAATTACATTTCTCAAACCCCCTACTGTCTAAAGTTTCAAACAGTGATTAGATTCCTCTGGTAGTGCATTCTCCCCAGAGGAAGGCAGAACAAGTTGTCCAGTGGAGACCGTCTAGGACAGCCCGGAGGCCACGCTCTCCATCAAGCACTGGGTAAGGGAGCAGGAAGGCATCTCTGAGGTGGCTCTCTTCCCATGTCCAGAGAAGACAGTGGGAAATTCTACAAAAATTGCATTTCTGATTACAGTGGGGAAATGGAATTCCAGAGGGGTGGAGGCTGACAAAGACAACTTCCGATGCAGTTGGTACAATAATGAATCACAGAGAAGGTATAACAATAGGGGTGTTTGACATAAGTGGGCAGCCTAGAGAGGCTCTGCTTTATGTAGTAGAAGGGATACTTTAAGGTCAGCTGGGAAGGAGCTAACTAGATAATATTGTTAGGATTCATGGTTTCTTACCAGGTTTCCAGGACTCAGCCAGTATGTAGACCTAAAGCCCCTCAACAGAAGTGGAGGCCAGGTGCCTCTGAAAAAGACCCTGTAGCACAACCAGATATGTACGCAGTGAATAGCCTCCAGAGCATTCCACAGGGTGACCTGGAGCTACTTACCCGGGGCACTGTGCAGCATGGGAACAGAAATACCTAGAAGTTTGGGAGCTCATATACTGGTTTTAATTTTACACTGATGCTCAGAGGCCCCAAACACTGTGATAGTCCACCAAAGTGGGAGCGTATGGATGTCAGGAGTTAGATGAAGCCTTGGCCCAAATTCATCTAACAGTGGGTCTAGTGGGACTTCAGATCCATCCTGTGTTTGTTATTCCAGTTCCAGAATATATGGTGGGAATACATACACATATACTTGGTAACTAGTGGAGTACCCTCTGGTTCCCTATTTTGTGGAGCAAGAGCTATTATGAAAGGAAGAACCATCTAGAGTTCTGGAACTCTTCCCATGCCAAACACCTATGGTAAGTGGTAAGCAGTGCTCCTGGAGAGATTGTGGAAATGACCACTGCCGTAAAAACCTGGAGGGAAGTGGGGGTAGCGGTTCCTGCTATAGCTGGGTGAAGTGTTTCTGTTTGACCAGAGCGAAAGCCTGAAGGGCCTTGGAAAATGACAGATTATTGCAAACCTACAAAGAATGTGGTGATAGTTGCAACTATAGTTTTAGATACAGTGTATTTACTGGAACATGTTATCACCTGGCACCTGACATGCAGCTATTGGTCTGGGAAATGCGTTATTTTCCATCCCAATCAGTAGGCAAAACCAGAAGCAGTTTGCATTGATATAGTGGAAACAAAGGTATGCCTTTATTACATTTTATAAAACATCACATTGGTCCTTTACATTGATTATCATATTGTTAATTCAACGTCGTGAGCGAAAGTAGAAAATACATGTACCAGAAGGTGGGAGACACACTCTGTGATAGTTCCGGGCTCTACCACTTTAGTGAAGTTTCAAGGTGTTCATTCATTTGGGGCATAGTAGGGAGTTCCTTCTACAGAAAGAGGCAAATGGTAGTACCTTGCACCAATCACCATAAAGGAAGAGACAACAGCATAGGATGAAACCTTTTGGATTTTGGCGATGATGCGTACAACATTTGGGCACGCTGCACCCTCCCAAGCTGCCAGTTTTAGGTGGATCCTGGGAAGAAGAATGAGCTCTGCAGCCGGTCCAGGCTGGGGTGCCGGCGGAAAGGCCACTTAGGCCTCATGATGGAGCAGATCTGAATGTTGTCTCAGGCTTGCCAAGGAAGGCATACGCAAGGTGAAGGGAAACAGCCGCATCTTTTGTTATTATCAAGCAATTGCTCTGGATTAACCCTAATTGCCAAAGAATTCTAAAGAATGATTACTAGTCATATGGTTCTGTCAGGGTATCAGCTGGTCATATGATTCAACGAAAGTCACACATGGTCACTCAAACAGGATGACTTGAGAGTTTCACAGGGGACGTTCACAAAGGTTTGGGCAATGCCCTTGGAAACCACTTGAAATGGTGCGGTAGCAGAGCAAAGAGAGGACGTAGTTGCTGGAACACGAAGAGAGAGAAGCTGTGTGGAGTGGGTCATGTGAAAAGACCTTGTGTGTTGATGGGCCTTGTGGAGGGCTGACCCCATCAATGGAATCAGCTCCATCTCATTCCGCTCCCTTTCTCTGATCTCACACTCATGCCGCCCATGGGCCACACCCAGCCGGAAGTCAGAGGACAAGGGAGCCTGTTGGTGCGATTTGAACAGATCAGCCTCCTGAGGCACGGAACACAGCAGAGAAGAGCAGAGGATAGATTTGGAGTGACAAATGGAAGAAATCCAATCCAGCATAACAGAACAAAGTATTAAAAACAATACTTTAGCTTAAACCAATCCTACTCCCAGTGTTTTCATTACTGGCTAACTTTTTTATTAAGAGCTGGAAATTAAATTTTTGAGACACAAATCTGCCTAAACTTGTATGATAGGTAGTATTGTTTATTTTTATTCCACACCTATATAAATATGAACGATTTACATCTTTGACTTGCTAGGGTCCTTCTGAAACTGGCTGGTATCTTCTCATCATCGCTCCTATTTTACCCACAGACAATAGGATCCATTATGATTGTTGAGTATGACCTCATTTTTATGTGACCACAGAGCTGGCCTGCTGCAGATTTGCCCCAATTATTTCAGCCATCTTCACGATTGATTCTTATCACTATGGGCCGAAGGAACTGTCTGACCATCTACACTGATTACAAAGAAGCTGGCAAAGATAGGATTAGTGTTGCCATAGACTGTTCATCCCGCACAGAGACATTCTTCTCAAGAACCAGTTTTTAAAAATCAGCAGAAGGGAAGAAGCTGACCTTCCAAATTTTTTCCATTTGAATTTTCAACTACACTGTCGCCAGCATTTTTGAAAACTAGTATAATAGGACACGTGTCCTGAAATAAGTACACAGCATCTTTGGGAAGAGTAAGTGGGTGACAATATCCAGATCTGAAGTTTATAGCAACACTGAACTGACCGTACCAGTTACCCTCAGAGAGCTCAAAACTGCATGCTGTATTTTTTGAAAGACAAAGAGCAAATTTTGAAACTGAAGAGTAGCAAAATTTTCTGCAAAAATATATAATATCAAAATGAAGTTTGATGGCCCAGTTTTCTTTCCAATTATAGTTGATCCTTAAAATTTCTAATAACGAGCTATTTTCATGTGTTGCATTAGCTCCATTGTCGTCTTCATTCAAGGCCTTAAAGAATTTCAGTTTTAAGAAGGAACTGTGGTTTCTTAACAAGATTAGTTTGAATTTGGGGATTTGTGTGTGTCTGTGTGTACAGTTACAAATTTTTAGATCTAGAAGGGTTTTGTTTTGGTTTATTTTTTCCCCAAAGATGAGTTATAGAGCTAAATAACTATTGTGGAAGCCTCTTGATAGAAACTTAATGTTTCTACTTATAACATTTCTATTATTTATTATAAATATCATACTTATGTATTATATATTTATAATTGTAGTATTTATTGTGGTGGCTACATGATTCAGTTTTCTTTTACATGATGTAAAGAAAAATATTTCTTTGGTCTTGACTCACAACTCTTCAAGGAAAGGTTAGGATTCTTAGAACCTCTCTTAGCTGCTATTTCATCCTTTTTTTTTCTTTTATTTTTTCTCAGTAGGTAGGACCTCGTCTCATGCCTCCCTGGCAATTCGACCTCAGTGTTCCTGACAGCAGACAATAGTGAAGATGTGTTTCCCAGGGGTCTGAGATAGCTTCTGAAGGTACAGCAAGGGAGAAACTTCTCTCATATTTTATTCGAAGAATTTATCGGAACTTTGCCATCTATTTTTATTATATTACATATGTATTTCTATTATGCTTGGTACAGTGCTTTATAATAACATGCTCAATATATATTAATTGTTGTTGATAATGAAATCCTGGAAGGAAAAGCAACAGTGAGCTTCCAAGCTATTCCACTTTCTTTCTGGTAGAAGATTCTTGAATGTGAAGTATTGTCAATAGCAATTTATATGATTATATTAAGTGTGAATTTTTATTTTGATTATGTGAAACAAAATGTCCCCAAGTGAACACAGATTTTTCTCTTGCTGAAAGTAAGAAGTTTAAAGTAACTCTGATCACACCTACTGCAGTGGATGATCAAGGTTCGGGGCAGAACGAAATAGGGAAGTGCGCTCCCTCCCAGAGGTCAGAGTTTTTCTCCAGACGGGTGCATCAGGCCATCAGTTCCTGTCGCTCTACCTGAGAGACAAGAAAGGAGGTGCCACAGTGTGGCACGGTGGGCTTTGAGGACTTAAAGAAATATGGTAAATTTTACTGAAATGTTGAGGGAAAGCCCACCATGTAATGACAATGAAATGGAGCTACGGGGTCCCCTTGGAACACTGGAAACCACTGGTGTAGAACAAAGAGCACCCTGGAGCCAGGCCAATATTACTCCTTGTAAGCTCCAGGACAGGGGTGTCAAACTCATTTTCACCGGGGGCCACAGCAGCCTTGTCGTTGCTTTCAAAGGGCCAAATGTGGAGCTCCTTGCCCCTAGCTGAGGAGTAGTTACATTTATATAGTCTTAAAATTATATTTGACCCTTTGAAGGCAACCATGAGGCTGATGTGGCCCTCGGTGAGAATGAGTTTGACACCCCTGTTCTAGGACCTTCAGTAAGATATCTTGCTGACCCTCAATTTCCTTATCTATAAAATGGGTTGACTTAGCATTGAATGAGACAATATACCTATGGAGACTGTTATATGTAAGTACTTCCTCGTGCAGTGTACACCTATGAGCTACTTTGCTCAAAACTCTGTACTTTCTTCTGAAAACTGCTTCTTCCCTTCCACCCACAGGGTACAGCAGGAGTAGCCATTTTGTAACATGACTCAGCCCACTGGCCAGTGAATCCTTTCTCAGAATTTCTTGCACTAGGCACCAAAAAGTAGAGCTGAGAGAGTCTCCTGTTAACCCATCTGAGGAAGCTGTTGGAAAAAAGTCTGGGAGCTGTCAGCAGTTAGCATAGGTCTCCCACAGTGTGGCAGGCTGGCCTTATGGAGAGGAAAACGAAGGGGCAGGTAGGGGGAGAGCAACAGGAGAGGCAAGACAGCGAGGAGCAGAGCTGGGGTTTGAGTGCCTGTTTCTGACTCCTCCTGAGACCTACTCTGACCCTTGTCCTCAGTTCTGCGAGGAAGCCCAGGATCCTCAGCATAAATTTCCCTTTTACTTAGCTAGCATGCTGGGTTATGCCGTGACATCTTGGTTAAACTGGGGATTATGTTTCCCAAAATCTCCTTCCATGCACAGTTCTGGGTTTGAGCTGGCCAAAGAGGAACTTCCAAGACACTGAGGGGAAGCAAAGGCCATTGATCCTGGAGGGGCACCCCGACCGGGTAGGCACAGAGGTACCTGTGGGGCCCATTTGGTTGTCGCTCTCCTCCACAGCATCCTGCCCCTCGTCCCACTGGGCAGCTGTTCCTGCTCACCCAAAGCAGACTCAGCCTCTTCCTCCCCTCTGTCTGGACACTTGGCTGCAGGCCCACAAGGGCGGTGGCTGCACAGAAGGAACATCTTCCCAGACATCTGTCTATGAGCTCCCCCTTCACAGTCCCACCGAAGCCGCTGGGCATAGTTGCGTCTCAGCTTTCCCTGCAACCTCCAACTTAACCGCTCATGCCAGTGCATTTAGAAGACCTAGGGAGTGATTCGCTCATGCCCTCCCACCTTCACTTCCTCAGCTGCTCCCACGTTTGTGTGAGGTCTAATTCTTGCAGTAAATCTCTTGTTCCCATAATAGCTAGTATTCTGCTTCCCTGAAGTCTCACTGCTACAGCTAGTTTGTGTTTCTTTCACTTGCATACAAATCAAAATGGTATCAGTCATTTTTCTAGATCTTTTGCATTCCTTAAACAAGGGACTTTTAAAAAAGTATGTTTTTGGAGCAGAAAAATGATAAATTTTCTCACATCTTTTAAAAAAAAGATTTTATTTATTTTTAGACAAAGGGGGGGAGGGAGAAAGAGAGGGAGAGAAACATCAGTGTGTGGTTGCCTATCACGTAGCCCTCACTGGGGACCTGGCTGGCAACCCAGGCATGTGCCCTGACTGGGAATTGAACCAGTGATCCTTTGGTTCACAGCCCGCGTTCAATCCACCGAGCTACACCAGCCAGAGCTCACATTGTTCTGTTTTATAAAGAATGGGTTGATGATAACTAATGGAAATTTCATTGTAATTGTCTTATATGTCCTGACCATCTTGAGCCAGGTTGAAGAAAACATGTTTGAGTTTGGCCTCTCCTAGAGCAGTAGATAAAAACACCTTGAGGAACACTGCATTACGAGGACGCCAGGGTCTGGAACACAGAAGGGTTCCAGGGTCTTGAATGTGGTATTAGTGACAATGACCTTTCCTTCATCTCCATGGGCTCAACCAGAAAAGCAGAACTCTGGAACACACACACACACACACACACACACACACACACACACACATTTGTTACAGAGATTCGACCTTATGCAAGTGTGGGAGCCAATTTAATAGTCTCTGTAAGGATATTTGTTGTCTTTGTGTTTGAACCTGGAGCTGAAGGTCCAGTGTCCCTAAACCTTTGGATACCTTTCTTTACAGCAAACCAGGAAAGTCCTTCAGGCAAAGGAAGACAAAGCTAAGACGAAACAGCACAGTTAGATGAGCTGTTTCTCTTGGTGAAGAAGATTCAACGCAATGCAGGCATTCTAGGTACCCAGCTTCATTGGAATCTGCTCATATGTCTTCATTTCAACTTTTTTAAGGTCCCAGTCATTTAGAACATGCCAAGATATCCCTTCCAAAGTGAGGGACAAATCATTGCATCTGACCTATATCCATTTGCTATTGCTGGGTAACAAATGGCCAGAGAGTGGATTACAACCACCCAAACAGATCATCTCACAGTTTTGACAGGTCAGATGGCTGGACTGTCTGTGCAGGTATTCACTGGGCTGACATCAAGGTGTTGGCTAGGGCTGCATTTGTCATCTGGGCTTAGCTATTTGCTGCTCTTTTTTTGGAAGTCCTTTTAGAGACCCTCCTTTGTTAGTGGCCATATGTAAGAGGGTGTGCCGCTAGAGCAAACTCGTAAAACTTCTTCAAGGTGAATGCAAACAAACTGGGTGTGAGAAGCAGAGATTAGAGAGGTAGCACACCTAGGGTGGCCAGGGAGGGAACTTTAATAAGATGACTTCTAAGATTATGTGGACTATTGGCACAGCAAGACACATTTTAATAAAATGCTAGTGAAATTAACTATATAAAATCCTTTCTGTTTTGGTAGCAAGTAATTGAAATCTAATTCTACTCTCTTAAAGAAAAAAACAATTTGTTGATGTAGTTGGAAAGTTCAAAAGTTCAGCTTACTTCAGGTATGGCTGCATCTAGGAGATCAAATGATTTTGCTAGGACTCTGTTTCTCTCATCTTAGCCAGGCTCCTTTTCAGCCCTCCTCCCATTCCTTATAATGCCCAATGAAATGTAAATGCTGTGTAAGTAGTTCTTATACTGTATTATTTAGGGGTAATGGCAAGAAAAATGCCTGTGCTTATTCAGTACAGGTGGAGCTATTGCAGGCCGAACTACAGAGTACTCATGAGCAACAACAGCATTTTCTCTTGAGTATTTTCAATTGATCTGTGGTTGGCTCAATCCACACGTGCAGAAACCCTGGATATGAACTGACTATACTATGAATCACCTTTTGTCCCTAAAGTCTTGCATCAATGGTATTGCTAGCTTTAACAAAAAAAGCATATAAAACCGTCTTTTCTTTTAGGGGAAAATATCTAAAATACATTTTCTTTTTAAGAATGGAAGTGAACTTAATTAACTTCCTTGTTAGCCAAAATTTGATGTGTAGGGAAAAGTCATATGACATATGCATCTTTTTTTCCTCTTTTTTCTTCCTTTCTTCATTTTTCTTCTTCTCTCTCTCTCTCTCTTTTTTCATCTTTTGGCGGTGCTTATTATACTCAAAGGACAGAGAGGGAAAAAACTAGCTTATCACTTAATAAAGCTATTTCCCCCCTAAAAATGCTTTTGAAACATTGTTCAGATAATTGGAAAAGTTGTTAAAAGGGATTATTGTGAAATATATGAATGTTAAAAATTACATCAGTTTATGTCAATGACTCATCAGAAACCTTACAAAACTGTTCTTAAAAGGTAATTATATTAAAAACTATGAAAAGACCTATTTGTAATTATAATTTAAGAGAGCTCCTCCACTGTTCTTTTTTCCTGATAGTTTGTTTTCTAAAAGCCTAAACATGGCATTCTTTTAATTTGGGTGTGATGTTGGCCGTTCACACGCGTGCATCGGTTGTAACAGCAGGCTCCACCAGGGTGCGCTGCAGTTCCACAGTGGAAGCCCAGCGGCCAGGGTCTGTGGCGAATTCTCAGAGGTCTTAGTTAACCATCTTATTTCTGGTTTCTAAGAGCGTTGGAGACAACTATTTAAAAGGAAACAGAAGAGATTTTTTTTTCTAAAAATAAAGCCTTCCTAATTCACTATAATTTAAAAGTTGCTATTCAGTCAAAAACAAAAAAAGATTTTCTCTGAGAACATTAAGTTCCTTCTAGAAAGACTGCATTCGACTCAGCCTTGTTAGTTAAACCTTTCCTGATGGCAATGAACAAGAAAATAACAACAACAAAAAACAAACAAACAAACAAACAAAATGCTCCATTGAAAGTTTTGTTTCCTAAATGCTCTAGTTGATGATAGATAAGACTTTTTAAAAATACCAAAGTAGAGTATGTTTTCTTTAAAATTATAGTGGTATCTTTGGTGTAAATCAGGCTTTAGAAGATATAAGAACATTTCAACTTGAAAGCAACTTTTTTTTTTTTAGTGAAGCCCTTTTTTCTTTTCTGCTCTGTTTTCCCCAAATGTCAATATTTATGAGTCAAGGGTTGTGGGAAATGTTACCTAGAGTTACAAGGGGCCAGAGTTTGCCCTCTTACATCCCTGGGGAGCTGAGTGTGAGTGCCAAAGGGCAGCATTTGGCTGCGAGGGCCCAATCCCTTCTTTGTGTGCACCCTGCGTATGCCCTTTGAAGCGAAAGAAAATTTCGTACTCAGCCGCGCTTTATGAGATGTCAACTTGCACACATTTCTGTACATGCTTTTGGCGTGAAAGCAGATGCAGACTTACAGAACGCCAAACAAAACAAAACAGCCAGAATTATGCGAGTAATTTTGAGATTTTTGAGACAATATATTCTGAAGTCTAAATTCTGGATAAGACCATCTTTTTGGCTGTATCATTGTCAAAACATCATTTACTTCAGGTTTAACTTGTTTTAGGATTTTGGTAGTATTTGTTTTTGGTGATGGTAAAGACAGTGGCAATGAGACTAAAACCCTTATAGAGATGAGATATGAATCTCACAAGATATTTGTAAGTTATGGAGCTTATATTTATTTTGGAAATGAATCATTAGCTATCAAGATGATGAAAATCCATGATTTAATCCAGGTGGCTTATTTTAATTTGTTTCCTCTCAAATTGTCAGTCATTGGGAGCTGAACAAGAAAATAAAAGCCGAACATGATCAAGTTTTACTAGGCGGAATAAACTGGGAGATAAACTGGAAAATCAGGGTCATCAACAAATAAAAAAACAACTCAGAAGTACTCTTAAAAACAGTCACCAGTAAAAAATGTCTTAAGGTCAAATGAAATGCCCTGACATTTATTCACAGTTTCCTCTTGCATTTTATTTGCAGGCTCTTCTCTTTATTCTTTCCCTAATTTAAATCTTCCATCTACCACCCCCGGCTCCAGGGGTGGTGAAGTTTCCTAGTGACTATAAACTAAGTTTCACAATTTTTAAAAATTGGCTTTTTTTTACCTCAGCGTTTCTTTCTTTATCTTGCGTTATTTTTATACGTCTGACCCAAACACTTGACTGGTTCAAGCGCTTAACTGGTTGTCAGAAATTCATAGAACATTTCATTTTCCCAGATCAGGAAGTAACTGTACTACTTCATTTTGGGGAAAAGTATGACAAAAGAATTATTGAGATTAATGAAAGAAGGAATTAGGGACTATGATAACATCAGCTTTTTTGGGGAAAAAAAAGGTTCTCTGTGGGAAGAAACTTGTATTTTCTAAACACATGGCCTAGGCCTTTGCTTTTTCTCCCCTTCCGTGGTCTGCTGATTCCAAATGCATCTCTCCCCTGGTCAGCGGGGCGCCAGTGTTCTGCTGTTTAAACATCCCAAGTCGTGGTTTCTTCATTTATAAAAGGGAGTAAAAATATTTAGCTCAGAGTTGTTGAGAGAATTAAATTAGTAATGTGTTCAGGTCTTGTGCCCAATGTGTGATGACTTCCTTCTTCCTTTCATCATTGACAGGACTACAAAAAACCAAAACATGTTTACCTGTACTGTCCCCTCAAATACCTCTACATGGGCAGAATACAACACTTGTTGGAACTAATCTGTACGCTGCCTAACATTCCAGTCTGTTCCAGTCTTGCAGACCACAAGTTTTATAGACATGCTTAATGAAATTAGCTTTGGAAATAAGACTTTGAACCCAAAAGTATGCTTGGCTAAGTTAGTGTTTTCTATTTGGCTCACATTCATATGTACACTTAATACATATTTACCCATCGTGCCTTCCAGATTTTATGTCCATGTGAATACTTTAAGTCTGTTGTGGAAGAGAATTAATTACTAAAGCATAGTATATGAAGTTATTTCAGGTTTTGTATTTCTGTTCACTCCAAAAACTAAATTGTTACATAAAATTTTTTGTCCTGTAACAAGCTGAAAAATAGCCAACTCCCCTTACCTAGTAACAAATAACATGGGTTTCTATGAAAATCAAAAAAAGGGGAGGATAGCTTTTTTCTTAAAAAGCCCTACATAGTCAAATGGAAGTCATCCTCTTCAGAGGAGCTGCTTCGGGGTCCAGACGCCTCTTTTGGCCGTACTGCTGTTGTTCTAAGTGTGTTAGGGACTTCTGTTGGAATGATCTCTGGGACTACTTAAGGAATACGAAAGCTAGTCTGATTATATTGTACTCTCCTCCTATTTAGGCTAAAGCAGCTCTCTCCAGTTGATGACCATCTGCCTGTGGTCATTTCCAAAAATAAAACTTATACTGATGAGAAAAAGGTTTTTCTGACCGTTGGGGGCATTCAAAGCAATTCGCTCACTGTGTGAAGGAAGGCAGTTTCTAACTGGAGTTCCAGAATCGGGTTCAATAGTAACAATATCTTGGAATGTTGCCACCTATTTGAGGGGACATCATTCATTTGTATGGATAAACCTGGTGTGTTTGTTAAAATCCAGGGACTTTGCCTTGTAGTCATATCTTTTGAATGTCAGTATTTATGCTGTCCAATAGGAATCTTTTTGGGCTGACAGACCTCATAAAGAGATAAATGCTGTTATTTAAAAAAGAATCATTGTGAATTTTTAGCCAGAGTCTGCTCTGTTTAGATTCCAAAAACTTCTGAAAAGAAGGAGAAACGTGTGGCGGCCTTTTGCTCAGACAGGCCTGCGAGCTTCCCTTTGCCCTGATGCGAGTTTGCTCAGTGAGCTGCTGGAGCTCGTGTGGACGCCTGAGTCTAAGCCAGTCCTCCTGGAAGAAAACGATAATGACCACGTGGCCCGTATTTTGAAACAGAAGCAGGAAAACAACACGAACTCATTATTTGACGATGGATTTGGACTTCGATCTTAGCATAAGTATACATAACAGGATAGAAATAAAGACTAAAAATATTTGCAAGCTATTTGTGTTTCATTATTAATAAAAATGGGAGATTGGTAAAAAAGAGAGAAAAAGAAAGCAAGGCCTCAGCTTAGGGCTGTGTGAGACCAAATACGGCTGTAGGAGCTGGCAGCACGCACAGTCTGAGGCGCTCCGGTGGGGCCTCCGGGCCCTTGGCTTTCTAAAGGGACGCCTGCGGTCCCTGGTCCTTCTGGCATGACCGTCTTAGACCCTTTAGGCTGGGGGGCTGCCAAACCACTCATTTCCCACAAAACTTCAGCAGACGCATAGTCTGGGCTGGCCATCTGCACGGTACATTCCCAATGAAGCTATGTAGTCTTTCAAATTGCTCATATTGTAGAAAGCAGTATGTCAGCGAACCCGGGATCCTTTAATTACTCAGTAGCTGTGCTATATGAACTAGTAAGGCAGTATCTTTGGCTCACATTTGATTAGATATAGTTCTTCTCCTGGAAATGATTTTTAAACTTGAGTGATATCTATTTTCTTTCCCTGTAAATGCTCTCTCTCTTTTTAAATAAAGCCCATGTATAATTTACTTTGCTGTCAGAGAGGTACTTGCTTTTCTTTTCATCAAGACCTAAAGCGTCAGGGACAGACATCCATCCTTGTGCCCCTCAGGGCTGTATGACCTAACGACCCCCAAGGTCTTGCCAGGTCGCTTGCAGGGAAGGAAGTCCTCTGGGAGGGAAAGGAACCCCCTGAACTGTCCGAACATTCTTCTGCTGGCCTGATGCCAGCCTGTGTTTGGCAGCATCAAACCTCCATGGAAAGAAATGATAACTCAGAGCAGGATGTCTGGGGCAAATGAATAACAGATGAGTTCCCCAAATCTCAGTAAAACCACTAAATAAAAGGTGATGTGGTTTTAGAGATATCTCAAAATGTTTATATCACAAAACGTATTCTACTTTCTGTTTTTTACCTTCTCTTAGCTAAGGAGGCTAACATTCTTCCTTAGCCAAGTGAGGGAAACCAGACATGAAAGGCCGCACAGTGTGTGGTTCCACTTACCTGATATTCCATAGAGACAGGAGGCAGATTAGGGGTTGCTTGGGTGTGGGGGAAGGGGAGTGGGGAGTGACTGCTTAATGGTATGGAGTTTCCTTTTGGGGTGTTGAAAAAGTTCTGAAACTAGATGGTGGTGACGGTTGTGCAACATTATGAAGGTATTTAATCCTGCTGAACTGTACATTTGAAAATGGTTAAAGTGATAAATTTCAGGCTGTACGTATTTACCACCAAAATCACTTTTTTCTTAAGTAAAATGCTGGTCAGATGCAATAGGGGGAATAATTGTTAAGTAATTTGCACTCATCAGTATCTTAGTAGTGGGGGGGAAACATTATCACCCCCATATATTTGTATGGAGAAAAGCAAATACTCCCAACTACACGTTCATTTTCTGTATTTGTACTTTTCAGCAACTATTAGGGTCAAATGACTTTTTGCATTTATTTGTCTGTGGGGTGATGCTATTAGTTTGAATGAGCACCTCAAAGGAGAAATGTCAGAAGTCACACCTCCACATTGTGTTGGGTGACAAAGAAGTGTGTGTTTCTCTGAGATCAAACCGATGGCTGCCAGAGCGGGGGGTGGGGACTGAGTGAAGAAGGTGAAGGGGAGTGTCGTCAATAACACTGTGAAAAGTTTGCAGGGTGACAGACGATCACTAGGCTTAGTGAGAGGATCACATTGTAAGATATATAAACATCAAGTCACTACATTGTACATCTGAAACTAATATAATGTTGTGCACCAACTATACTTAAGAAAGGGGAAGGAGAAGTTGAAGGAGAAGGAGCAGACCTGCCAGAGGCTTCCTTTTGTGAGCGTGCTGGCGGTGCAGGGGCAGTTTGGGCCTAGCCGTCTAGCCCTCACTCCTCTTCCCCTACCCCTCTCCCTGTCTCCCACTCCCACCCCATGTAACTCCTTTGCTGCAGCCACACTGAGCTGCTTCCTCCCCATTCCCAGAGCCCTGGGGGACCTTTGAGGAGTCCATGCTTCACACATACTTTCCCTGGGCCTGGAAGTTCCTCTTGCCTTCTTCATTCAGCACAATTTCTTCAACTTCCAAACACCCCACAATGTATGAACTGCAAGAAACATTAGAAATCACATCACACTGCCCAGAAATTAATGTTAAAAACCACTCTTGGAAGAATCCAATTGGGCTTTCTCATTGTGTCTTTTTTTTAGATAGAAAAAAATAGCATCTGAACTCAGTGGAAAAATATACACAAAAGCTTTTTATGTGTGCTTTTCTCCTGGGCTCAGTTTTTTTGAGCATGGTTGTCCTGCAGGGCTCTTCCTCTACTGCACGAAGCCCAAGGAAAGAGTCAGGAACTCCAGGTCCAGCCGCATGGGCCTGAACAGTTCTCCGGGGAGGCTAAAGGTGGTCCTCAGGATGTGCATTCTCTTGACTTAGCGTGGCTCTGGCAGGGGTGATGGTGGAGAGAAAAAAAGTTCTTGTGCTGTTATGATCTGCCTTTTCGCTAAACTGTGAGATCAAAGTGGTTTGTTTGTTCAACTAGTTTATTTTTTAGTGAAACACTTGTTTGTTTTGTTTTGAGGAATTTCTTAGGAAGAATTAAGGGCAAAGTTGAAATTACTTGTTTCTTCCATGTAATCCTAATAATAACTACAAATTTGTGATAAAGTTTTGGTTCCCACAAAGAGGTTTATACTCATATGTCTTTGTATGTGTGTATTTGATCATTGAAACATATTCCTTTGACCAGGAAAGATATTTTTGCCCTGTATATTGAAAGTTAGTGTTGCTAAATGCACCAAAGGCAGACTGCTTGCTAAAAAAAGGTCAGAGTTAAAAAAAAGTATTGAATTTATCAAAAAATTTAAAAATTGGCTGAAAAGTTAACAGAGTGTATTAATTAGTGGTTGTCTCTGGTATTTTAATTTTTATCTGCATTTCTCCCTCTCTTTTTTTACTTCCAGTAATGAGCAAGTGCTATTTTTATAAACAAGAAAAAGCAGTATTAAACAAATTTACAAAACAAACCACTTTATTTTAAGCAAATCTATTTCATTGAACAGCACGATGAAACCTTTTGGGGAAACCATCAAAAACAAGTTTGTAATGGAGAAGCTACCTGTCACACACCCATTTTCACAGAGCTGTTGTCCAAAAATGGTGAGAAATTTAGACCCCCTTGGTGAAAGTATCTCACCTGAGTGTTAGGTAAGAGAACTCTTATCACATTTGGAATAGTATTCATTGTACTACTTTATTTCTTTATGTAACATCTCAGAAACTAAATATTGTATTAAGGAAGTGGGACTTAGTTTGCAAGTTATTTTCCTTATTGGGGAATATCCAATTTCCTTAAAAAGATAAAGCAATTACCAGGAAAAATCAGAATATATTATTCCTTCCATTACTGTGACTCCTGGCTCATTTATGATGGAGTCATCTAGGTGCCTGAGATTTCTGATAATTTTATAAATTTAATTGTATACTCAACATCCAATGATAATAACAACAGTGACATCTGATTATAACAATGGTAACACGTGCTTAGGGTTTCGTAATTTGCACAGCACTTGTATACATATTCTCGAATGGTCCACCGTATCATCATGTCCAGATAAAGAAACTGATTCTGAATGGTCAAGAGGGGGGACCAGTGTCAGCACCAAATGATGTACTGAAAGAGGACTGTGTACTTTAGAAACAGACAGACTGGGATTCAAAACCGGCCCCGTAGTGCGTGAACTGAAAAACAACCCGTTTATCCACTTAGAAACCCATTTTCTTTCTCTTTCCTAATCGTGTCTTGAAATAATGAATGTGGAGTGCCTGGCACATAGTAGGTTGTCAATGAATGTTAGTTCTCTTCACTCTCTCTTTTACTAACTGAATCCTGGGTTCAGAGCATCGTTTGGGAAACGGACCTCTTGGTTACAGATGCCCGGCCTCCATGCTTTCTCGTTTATCGTATTTGGGCATGTTCATGCTCTTACAGAGGCAGACGGCAGTTGCCCAGACTAAGGTGTCCACTCTCAGCACCTTGCACAGGGCCTAGCACTAAGTAGGCCCTCGATACGTATTTGTGGTGTGAACTAGTGAGCTCTTGAGTGAATCCACGTGGTTGGTTCCCGGCCACAGTGCCTGAAATATCCGAGGGTGCCTGCGCCACCTGGTGTCCGCTCTGGCTGACCTGGTTGCACAGTAGCCTGTGAAGCCCACCCTGTGCCGTTGTTCTAGAGACCCGATAATTTCTGTTCTCTCTTCCATCTCCGCTAGTTTGAATCTCTGACACTGGTGACCACAGTCCTCTTTCCCATGCCTGGGGACAGGAGCCCTGAGGCTCACAGCCTGCAGCCCAGGTGCCAGAGCTGGGCGTGAATGATCTCCATTAGCACGGGCGTGGGCACGGACGTAAGAGCGGGAGTTTCTGAGGTGTGTTTTTCCGTCCAAGTCTGTGTCCCAGTGGAAAATTAGCATTTCTTTCAATTACGAATACAGGCAACACATCACAGTAGAGTTAGCAGTGCCTGTGGGTTTCCTGCCAATAGAAATCACCGATATTTCTTATCAAGTTACAGTTGTGGGCGGATCTCTCAAAGCATCACCTACATTCATGAGTACTTTGAAATTATGCTAGTTATTTGACCTGCCGCTAGATTTTGTTATTTTATTAACACAGGAGACATGTGTTGCCTCATGACAAATTTGTTTTAAGAAATGTTCTGATAATGGTATTGTAATGCAGTTGATGTTCTTAAAATTCTATGTATTTTAAAAATGCATTCAAGAATATTATTCGCTAGATTTCCAAAAGTGGTCACGATCCACAACCATCAAGAACCCCTGCTACGGACTGAATGTTTGTCTGACCCTCAAATTCAGATGTTGCAGCCCCAATCCCCCATGTGATGGTAGTTGGAGGTGGGACTTTGGGAGGTGATTAGGTTTACATGAGGCGTTGAGGGTAGAATCCCCATGATGGAATCAGTATCTTTATAAGAAATGGAAGGCAGCCCCCTCTCCCGACCATGTGAAGGTACAGCACAAAGGTAGCCAGGGAGCAACTTTCACTAGACACAGAGTCTGCCGGCACTTTGACCTTGGACTTCCCAGCCTCCAGAGTCATGAGAAACAACTGTTTACTGCTGTAGCCTCACAGTCTGCCGTGTTTTGCTATAGCAGCCTGAGCCCCTGTACAAGGAGAGCCTTGCCCCGAGAACTAGCCACAGAGTTGGAGTTGGTGGCGCAGCATCCACTGAACTAAATATCCTTTATCCAGGTTTTTCATGATGTTGCTGTTGTCCTGCTGAGCAGTATTTTCATATCAGAATTGTTCCCAATTTGCTCTTTGCCCCATTTCGGACTCGGCTAGTTATATGAGAATTGATAGGTTAAAATATTAAACCACTTAAGACAACAAATCAAAGTGCCTCCTTGGGAGCATGACTTTAGAAAAATTTAACCGACCCGTTGACTCACAGGCCCTGGCGCCTTGACAGCCGTTTCCCCCTTCGGTAAAGACTCCAAAGACACGTCAAATGGCTTAATGTTTCGCATTTTAAAAATGCGCTGTGAATTTGTGGGGAGGGATGGTTTTTCCTTTAAATGTCACTTTATTTATTTTTTTCTACACATATAAACATTTTTCTTTGGAGAGATCAAAAGATATAAATTAGTATTGATTTATTTATATTGAGAGCTTTTATTTGGCCTTGTATGCATGCTGAGTACTCACAGAAGGTATTGGATTAATGAGTCTGGAGACTAAAGTCTTCTGTTTATCTACTTATTTGGGAAACAGAAGATCTCTAAGTCATTTGATATAAACTTGCCTGTGCTATGTAGCTAATTGCCTCAACATTTACCCAGGAAACTGAAGCCTTAACCATGCATCCATCGTAGGGCCATAAAAACCCTAGCTGTCACTCTACCTGGCTGGTGTAGCTCCGTGGATTGAGCGCGGGCCTGCGAACCAAAGGATGGAGGTTCGATTCCCAGTCAGGGCACATGCCTGGGTTGCAGGCCAGTTCCCGGCAGCGGGGACCCATGAGAGGTAACCACACATTGATATTTCTCTCTCTCTCTCCTTCCCTTCCCTCTAAAGGTAAATAAATAAAATCTTAAAAAAAAAAAAAATAACCCTAGCTGTCACTCTAAATCATTGTCTAAGGAGGTCCTCCCCCCTAGCTTTTTACCCTTGCCCCTGGCATCACCAGGAGGTCACAGACTGGTATTCTGTGACATTCCTTCTCCCTTTTGCACCCAAAATACTTAAGGTGGCCATAAATATCTGTTCTCTAGCCCTTCCTAAATTTACTTCTTCTTCCTCTTTACCTTTTCTCTTTGCCCCTCTGGGCCAATTTTGCTCTCTGTTAATGGTACTTATCAGTTGCTCCTGAACTAAGCAGGAAAGTGGAAAAGTGGATTTCCAGGAATATTCTGGAAGCTGAATAATCTGATATAGGCGGGGGACACAGGCCCTGGTCCTGTCAGCTGTCCTTCTACCAGAACAGCTTTTCTCTATTACAGTTACCTGAATACCTGTAGTAAAACTTCACTTGAGCAAAGAGTTCAGAGTTTAGAAACCACTGAATTAGAGGAGTCTCTTGACATGGTTTAAACTGTGCTTTGGCTGTGGTACGTGCTAGGGGGAGACTTAGATTGTCTGGTTATCCAATGACGTAAAGCATGATGAGTGTGTAGTGGTAGCTACTCTGTTGGTCCGTCCCTGAAGCCATATGCCCATGTGGCCAAAACAACAGAGCTATGTGGTTAGTTACTTGTCTTTTAAGACCATACTGGGTTGAGTTGTGTCCCTACAAAATCCATGTGCACCTGGACATGGGTGTGGAAATAGATTTTAGCAAATGCAAGACAGGGGTATTAAAGGTGGTCCCGGGAAGTAGACAACTGGCCTTGGGCTGTTTAGCAGGACAGGATCACTCAACAGCCAGATGACAAGAAAATCTTATTGCTGATGACAGTAGCATCACAATAACTAAAAATTCCTGGGCCAGTCTCTGCTGGGTCAATGGGGAGCCCCAGAGGACAGAGATTTCCCCTTAGAGGAACACTGTGATGATGGAAACAGCCAGCTCCTGGAGCTATTGGGGTAGGATCTGAATGCCTAACAGTGGGGGTATCAAATATCTGTGTGATTGGAGCTGCCTATCACGAACTTTGTCCTGACATGGAGCCCCCAGATCGCAATGCTATAATATTGTATGGTATGGTGGTAGCTCTGGGAGCAAGTCAGAGGGTGCAACGTTGCAGGGATAGGTAGCCTGACCCCCACCCCCCCACCCCCGTTACGTTCTTCTCTTGCACTCATAGCTTTCCCTCAGCTCGCCCCTATGGTTTCTTGAGGAGTTCACTATGACCAACCAAGACAGGAGAGAAACATCCAGCCTGGTTCGTGGATGGTTGGCTTAATATGTTGGTGATACCTGAATGTGGATGCTGTGGCTCTATGCTGCCCCCTGTGGAGTGCACCCTATAGACAGTAATGAGGTGAAACCCTCCCAGTGGGTAGAGTGTTCAGCAGTACACTTCTGTCATCCTGTATCTTTTATGATACAAGTGTTCTAAGCATTGGCAAGTGACTTGTCTGGTTTGTCAGGGGCCTGGAAAGAGCAAGACTAGAAGACTGAAGTAAAGATCTAGAAAAAGAGAAAGGTGAATGGACCTATGAGTGTGAGCACAGTCTTCGTGCATGAAGAGTGTCTGCTAGCAAGCATCCATGGCAGAATATTTGTTTGGCAATAAGTTGGACAAGAGAGTGTGTCCAGGGGATGTCAGCCAGCCTCTGTTGGTGCTTGTGCAACCATTCATGGGGCCCATGAATGGCGTGATCCATGTGTTTCAATGATCTATCGGGGGGGAACAAATCACATCAAAACTCTGGGGCTTAAAACAATGATGGCCTTGTGTGTGTGTTTGTGTTTTAATTTCTCATGAATCTGTGGATAGCACAGTGCCTGTGCCCAGAGGTGGCATCTCCTTGTATTAGTGCTCTGACATGTTCTTGAAATGCTTAACAACTTTAAAACAAGAGGCCCTGCGTTTTCATTTTTCATCAAGGCCTACAAATTATATTTTGGGATCCTAGCTCCTGTTTTTACCTCTTAAATCGGGGCTGTGACACAGTTGCTTTACCCTTAGGCCCAAGCTCAAAACTGCTTTTAGTCAACAATAGGTTTGTATGAGGCTCCTAAAAAGATTATTCAACCTGGGGAAAAAGTAGCACAGAACTTGAGATAACTCCTGACTTCTACAACAAAATTAAACAAAATAAAACAAAATTTGCCTTTTTGAAGAAAAAGAAGAAGGAGAAGAAGATGGAAGAGAAGGAGGAGGAAGGGGGGGAGAAGGAAAGTTTTCCAGGGGTAAAATACCCTAAAAAGCCTTTCATAGTTAGATATTTGAGTTCGTGGCTCCTCACCCATACTGACTGCCTGGAAGCACAACTCTGTCCACCTGCTGCTGTCAGTGTTCAGGGAAGAGCCAACTGGAGATCTGGCCCTACCCAATTGGAGAGAAAAACTCTCCATTTCTATGCTAAGTAATGCCATCCATCATTGATACATATGAATAGATACCGGCTCACCAGACACAGGAGGAAAGCAAACAATGTAAGATGGAAGGCCAAAGTTGAAACAGTAATTAATCTTGTAGAAAACAGATAGTTTGGGGAACAGAGCAGAATTTTAAAACTTCTAAGTAGTATGTTCAGATATACTTAAAATATTTCATGCATCAAACAAAACCAGGAGAAAGCAGACTACAAAAACAACACACAGAAATTTTAAAAAAGAATGGCAAAATTAAAAAAATGTATGGACTAGCTAAATTATAAAACTGATGGGGAAAAAGATTAAGTTGATAACTTAAAAGATAAAATGAGATAATCTTTCAGATATTAGAGATGAAAGGAAAGAGATGGAAAATGTGAGAGATCTTTTTCCTTAACTTTTATACTTGCTGCCTGAGTCAAATAAAAATCCAAATAAATACTAATTAATACATTTCCCCCAAAGTTTAAAGACTCCAGTCCTCAGAAGGAAAGGGCTCACAGAGGTCCAGTCAAGGAATAACAAACAAAGGCAAAACAGAAAACGATATTGTAATCTGTTGTGTTCGCAGCTTCATCATATGCCCTCCTGTATCATTTGTCCAGTAAAAACTTGCTGTGTGAATGAATTAACAGACAAAAATAGCTTCATGAAGGCTCGAAATCCCAGGAAAAAGAGAAAGATCTCAAATGTGAGAATGAAAGAACAGATTACCTGAAGTGAATACGCACTTCACTGTTAGCAGGTGTCTCTTCCGCAACGCCTTCAAGGTTGTGGGGGGCACGACTTTTTACCTTGACTTCTGTACCCGGCAAAATGATCAATTCAGTGCAAAGGGCAAATGAAGACATTTCTAGTATTAAAAAAAAAAACAACACATTTTCTTCTGCCTGGAAAAATTACCCAAGGACATTCACTGGCAAAAAATAGTTAAGAAGCTTAAGAGGAAGATAGAGTGGAACCCAGGAGTTCAGCGATAAGCAATTACAGGGGGACAGTTGCACAGAAGCTTCGAAAGCATGAGTCCGAGACCGCACAGTGCAGTGTGCGGACGGTGTGCTGTGGAACTGTGCACCTGCAACCTGACTGAATGGCTTTGTTGACCAGTGTCACCCCCATACAGTCAACGAAAAGGAAAAAGAGAGAGAGAAAGCAATCGTCCGTAGCAGAGCAGGAAGTATTGTGGCTTTTTATAGTGAAGTGTCAGAAAGATCATTATTTGCTGAGGATTTACCAAAAGGAAGCCAGTCTGGTGCCGCTACCGTTACTTCCGACAGTCTGAGGAGAAGGCATCATGTGGGAGCACAGATGGCGGTGGGGGCCTTCCCGTGCCCCCACGGGAGCTTCCTCTACCGTGATCAAGCCTAGAGCCGTCTTTGCCTCACACTCTCCGAGATGTGGAATCTCAAATCCATGGCACTGGAGCACAAGTTGGGAGACTTGCTGGTGTTTCTTGGAGTTTGAGGGCAGAGGTGAGTCCAGAGGCTGAGAATTTTGAAGCTAGGAGAAGGCGGACTAAGGTTTCCTGCGGCAGTGGAGGGTGGCAGTGGGGGCGAGCTGTGCTTCCCTGAGGAAGGACAGGAGCGCCAGAGTTACCTTGGGCCACGTGGCCAGGCTCCAGTCATCTTGAGAGAGCTTTGTCTGCCAGAGTGAGGGGGCCCCAGCAGAAAGAGGCTGCGGGGCTTGCCGCCAAAGAGCGGAGCTGCGTGGGGGTGGTAGCATGACGTCAGCTGCAGGGAGAACTCAGTATATTGCTCACGTAGGAAATGGTGAGTTTTGGAGGTCTCTGTAGTTTTGCGTGTGGCTCTTGTTCATTAACGTTCCCCGTGAGCGCCTGCCACAGTGAAGTCAAGGGTAACTAAGTGTTTCCCAGAGGGAATCACCAATACAGTCTAAGCCCCTTTCTTCTGTAGCACTACCTTTCCCTTCCCCCAGGTGGTCCAGCAGCAGGAAGGGGAGAGAAGTGAAAGAGCAAGATCGTTCGGCCTTCTCTCCTGACTCTCTGGGCTGGGTCAGGCCTGAACTGCAGGAAGGGGAAAGCTTTGACGCAAAGGAGGGGTGAAGGTTTTGGGTTAAGCTCGCCTGGCATTTCAGTATCTGACAACAAGACTTTCCTAAATTTCTGAAAGGGGCAGGAAAGCTATGGGAATCTGCTTGGGATATTGTTAAAGAAGAGAGAGGGCAAATCTGATGAAGCCTTGCTTTAAAACGAGGTTTTCCTGTTACTTGGATATGGAAAGACCAATCGTCAGGAGACAGTTGCCCTTGAAAAGACTGTTATGCTCAGAGATCCCCAGGAGAGGGGCCCCACCATGCCATTGGTGTGTGCGTGTGCGGGGGAGGCACACCGAGAAGCACCTGTGTGCATCTGGAGGCCGAGGGAAGGGGGAATCGTGGGCAGAGCCTTCACCGTAGGTTCTGTGGGGTCACGTGTTTTCTAACTCCGCCCCCTCCACTGCGCTCTCCATTTCGAAATGTCCCTGTGCCTAATATTCAGTGGGAAAAAGGGAGCCTGAGTTCAATACTTCCTCCATGCCGACCCTCTGCGTTTCTACATCATCTGCCGATATCCAGCAGGTGCGTGACGAATCGCACAATTCCTTGGGCGAGTCGTTGCAGCCCCCCCAACTTTTGTCATCGGTCCAGCTTCCCAGGGTTTCTTTCAATCAAAAAGTAGAAGGGTTGTGGGAACTTAATGCTCTGCTTAACCAGGATTTGGCTCCGGAAAAATAATGATATAACTTCTGACCACACTTAGGATGACTTGTCCTAATACTTCAGGGAACACTGGTGGTTCCGCTCGAGAGCTCTCCTCCAGGAATTATGTTGTACGACGTATGATATTACAGGCACTGCCTCTGCTGAGTACGGAGTATGCAACAAATACGAGGTTGTCATTCTCCTTTCAGCTGAAATGTCACGTCCTCAGAGAGACCTCTCCTGACTCCATGATGCAAATTAGTCACCCAGTGCTCAGTCCCTCTGTTTTAATTCTTTGCCCAGCACACATTGCTAAATGATATTTTTCCTGATCATTTAAATTTGTTTTCCTCTCCCACTAGACAAATTCACTGAAGTTTCAGGATACAAAATCAACACGCAGAAATTAGTTGTGTTTCTATACACTAACAACAAAAATATCTGAAAAATATAGAGAAAACAATGCCATTTACAATAGCATAAAAATGGTAAAATATCTTAAGAGTAAATTTAACCAAGGAGGAGAAAGATCTGTACACTGAAAACTAGAAGATATTTATGAAAGAAATTGATAAAGACACAAATAAATGGAAAAATATCCCATGTTCATGTATCATAAGAATTAATATTGATGAAATGTCCATTCTACTCTCACCCAGAGCAACACATGTTCATTATAGAAGAAAGCCACACAGTTATGGTTCCCCTGGCGCCCATAGATAGCCTTGACTGGGGATGAGACCCCCTTCTGGTGCCAGCCATGGGCCAGTCTTCCCCAAGTCCCTCTCGCCAGGAACTGGCCGAGGAGAAGAGTTCATGCACGCAGGTACACTTGCCTGGGTATCCTTCCAGGGTGCTCTTGTAATGTACTGTTTAAAAGGTACACCTCTATCTATGGTACAAACAGGCCCTGTCTTTATCCTTAAAGATAAAAATATCCTTAAAAATAGAGAGAGAGAACATTCATGAGTAGGAAGTCAGGAGACCACATGCCTAAAGAAACAGACGCTGTCGATTAGTCAGTGAAGAAGAATCTCTCTTCCTTTCCAAGTCCGCCTTTCCAACTCCTCTCACCTCCCCTGGGACCCTGATCCATCAAGTACCTTCTTTTCCTCATCCATACGTGATCGCTTCTTTCACTGGCCCCCACTCTTCTGTCATAAAAATGCTCGGGTTGTTTTTCTCTGAAAATAAAACCGTGCTCTTTGTCCCTTCTGTCTCCTCGGGCTGCCATCCTTGCTCTCCAGCGCCCTCACTGTCACCCCCTGTAGGAGTGTCCTGTGTTTCCTGCCTGCACTCCCCCACCCCCAGCTGACTGGTTTTGTGACCTCTCGCTGATATCCAGCTTCATAAATGACCTACACCTTCATGGGGAAGTCACTTGTGAGGGGTGTGTTCTCCTAATTACAGTGGATTTCTGATATGAGGAGCATTTGGAGTCACAAAAAAGGTTAATGGCCCTGCTCCAGAGAGCCTTAAATGGAATTTCTGGAGTGGTCTGCGTGCGTACTTGACAGAAAAGCCGCAGCGTCTGGGACCAAAGGTGGGGGTGAGAAAGTTCAGATGGCCAATTAGGAGAGAGATCTCACACATACTTAGATGTCCCGGGTGGAGAAATTGAAAGAGCCGTTTCGGATATGAGCCCATGTTTAGTATGCTGAAGGAATCTAACATGCTCAGTGCCTGGAGCTTGTCATTTATGTTCAGCTGTGAAATGGAATTGCATGCTATCTTTGGTTAGCTTCTTCCCTAGTGGACCTTACACCAGGGATTTGGGTGTCAGTGGTTTGTTTCAGGTGCAGCCCCCAGAAGAAACCAGAAAGGAACTAGAAGAAGCAGGCTGGGGGTAGGGAAGAAGCTAAGAAGGGTGAGATTTTGGGTGAAGTTCCAGATTCAGCCTCATCTCCTGGGGTGCTTCGTGTTTACCTGATTTGAGGCGCAAGAGCTGGGCTTTTGGGTTCCCACTCCTGTAAGTCACTGGCCACAGGTCACGGTGGGGGTGGGATGGACATAAAATTCCCAGGCACTGCTTCTCCTTTCTAATTCAGGGGCTCCACGTCCAAGGGCAGGCCCCTCAGGGTTACGGGTATACTTAGTAGCAAAAACACCCAAGCTGGGGATGGGTGAGCAAGCCAGTACAAGGGATCCAAGAGGCACTGGTTAGGTCTCCAAAAGTGTCTGTTACAGATGCCTGAAAGCGTAGGCTCCTCCAGCGTGACAGTGCCAGTACAAAGTGGACGGTTTGCGAGGCACCCAGAGCCCTGGGATCTTTCTTGACGGATCAGCCCAGGACTGGTGGGGTCATTCTAGAGACAATCCGGGAAGTACTTAGGGATGTTAGCTCTGCAAAAACGCTGTGGCCCTGGAGCGATCCTACTCATTTTTAAGTGTCCCAGAGAAACCACACAAGTCTCCATGGAGGCTTATACAAAGATGTGAGGTGCAGCCTTATTTGTGGCAGCAAAGGACTGGATGATTTAAATGTCCAATGCAGATGTAGGTACAGTCCCATGTGTAGGGATTTTTCTCCCTAGCGTACATACATCATTCATTAATTATTGCTCCATCCTGCAAGGGCTTTACGTATGTTATAGATCTAGTTTATGCATCATTTTTATAATTCGAAGGTAAATTATTTTTAAAGAAAATAATAAAAAATTGAGGAATCAACTGAGCTAAAAAGAGCAGCAGAAGCAATGGTAGCAGCATATGTGACGGTATCCTTGACGCTGAAGAAAGGAAAGGGTGCGGCTGTTCCTCCTTCTCCTCTCTGGGGCCACACGGGTTTTCCTTTGGGAGTCAACCCCTTCCCACCCCTGCCCCACTCCCCCACTGCAGCTCCAGGAGTTGGCCCTGCGTGGTCTAAGCTGGTCGGCCGAGTTCCATCCCTTCCCCGGGGTCGTGACTGAGAGTGGGGAGCGGTGACCCAGGCCTCCCCCATCAGGCTCCACAAGGCGGAGGAAGGACAGGGCGGGGGAGGTGAGGTCAGTTTTCAGTTATGCACAAGCGTATGCCTGCAAAGCCTAAAGGGGCACGCATGTTCCCTTTACCTGGGCACACGTAGTAGATTTTCTCATTTTAGGACTTTTAAAAATCACAAGAATCTAACTGCATTTAACTCCAATTACCACAGTTTGAGAAAAACAGAGCGCTATAGTTCATGGAGAAATGGCTTTTTTCTGTAAAAACTGGAATACGTGGAGTGAGTCAGGCCTGTGCCCTGCGGGGACCTGGGGCCTGTGATTTGGCTGGTCACGCGATACTCCAGTTGGGGCAGGGCCCACGTCTTCCTCCCGCCTGGGGCAGATCTGTCAGGGCAGCCCAGGTGCACCTGCGTCTGCCATCAGAGAACCAATTCACATAGAATGCGATCCGTTTCTCGTAGATGTATTGGGTAAGAGGACTGTGGTTTAGGACCACAAAGGAAAAATTTGTGGAATTCTCTATATTCCCGCAGGAAGATTCTGTGACTCTTTTGATTATATCTAGGTTTGGCATTGGTGTTCCTAATTTATTACCTCCCAGGAGGAGACACAGAGCCTACTGATAACATTGATGCTGAAAGCATGGGAAACCAAGGGATAGTAGGACTTCTGGCTTCCTCACACCGAAAGTGAACTCTGCTAGCAAGCTTCTTGGGCCAACAAGCCTTGCTTTGCAGCTACGATGTTATTTTCAGTTCTTCCTTATTCCCTGAATCTTAGAACAGTGCCCTGTCTGCTTTCACTTTTAGAAACAAAAAGAAAAAGTGAGAGTATTGGCACTGACCAAATATAAACACTGGTTTGTCTTTGTTACTGCTCAGAGGAAAGTGTAACAGAAGCTTTTGTACAAATGTAGGACTAGTTAAGAAAAAACATTTAAAAAATGTAAAGATCCCACCAGAAGTTCAGAAATAATCAACTGCCTATAGCGGACTTGTGCCCTGATTTAACTTTGCTTGCTTGAAACATGGAGAAAAATCAGTAAATACAGTGCGCTATATAAAGCTGTGTTATAAAGAAGGAACTGTAGACTCGAAACTTCAGGCCTGGGGCGGCGTGCAAGGACTGGCCTCGGGCTTTCCTCACTCCACGCATACACAGCGCTCAGTACCCTCTCACGGGCTAGCGGGTGTGCTGCTAAAACACCAATAGCGCTAACAGACTAGTGAAAGATTCCCGTTGGTCTTGGCTATTTCCTGGACTTAATCTCTAATTTGTTTCATTCCCTTAATTCAAAAAATTACTGGATAGGTTTATTACTGGATGGGGAATAATACATATTCACTGACTTAACAAGTTCATCCTATAGAGCAGGGGTGTCAAACTCATTTTCACCGGGGGCCACATCAATCTCACGGTTGCCTTCAAAGGGCCACATGTAATTTTAGGGCTGTGTAAAATGTAAGTACTCCTTAACGGTTAAGTGAGAGCTCGGCGCTGCTGCGGGATAGGAACAAGGTGCCGGGTGGATGAAACAAGGGGGAGGGCCGGGTTCGGCCCGAGGGCCCTGTGTTTGCCACCTGTGCTCTAGAGACAATACTGTGTTGGGTATCACTGAGCCATTCTTCCAGCAGTGACCCATTTATGCGCACCACAGTAAGAATTGTACAGGCAAGAGCCCTCCCCCTGTGCGCACCGAGGTTGCCAGCTGACCACTCTCGCCTTTACTGTCTCCTGTGCTGACACCTACTGAGTCACCACTAAGTACTTCCCAATACTTCCCTGCATTTGCTTAGTTATGCTTGTGTTCCCAGCAACTAAGATGATTTGGTATGCTGGGTGTTCACTGTGTCTGCATTGAGTGAAAAGATAAATCAAGAGGGAGAGGAAAGAAGGGAAGAAAAGGTGGAACAGGGGATTTTTAGGGCAGTGGAACTTTCTGAATGATGCATGGGGGTGGATAAAGGCCACTGCCTCTTTGTCAAAATGCATAGACTGTGCAACACAAAGAGTGAATCCTAATGCAAAGTATAGACTTTAGTTAGTAACAGCTATGACCCTGATACAGGAGGGAAATAACAGGGGGGCCGCGTGCAGGGAAGGAGGAGAAAGAGCATGTGGAAACTCTCTGTACTTCCCATTCAATATTTCTATAGGCCTGAAACTACTCTAAGAAACGTAAAACCCATTAACCTAAACAACAACAACAAAAGGTAAATAACGTAGATGAGGTGGCCTCAGCAAGGTGCATTTAAGAAAACTGAAAACCAGCGTAGGCACAAAGGTCAGTGCGTTTGTTTGCTTACTCAAGCCCTGGCCAAGCACCAAGGGAAACTGGAGCCAGGGGCCTGAATGCTCTTTTTCAGCTTCCTAACCATCTACACGGACTTTCCTCATGTGGCCCAAACTGCGGTGGCCGCAGCTCCCAGGCCCGCAACCTCCCAGACTTGCCGCAATGGGAGAGGAGCCTGTCTTAACTTTAGCTGTTTTTGGAAAAATCCCCAAGGGATGTTGGTCAGCCTACCTTGGAAATGTGAACACCTTCAGACCAGTCATGGCTTCTGAGAGACAGGCCCCAACGGGAGTGTGGTGTTTGCCAGGCTGGCCACAAGTAGGCATGACAGGAGCCTGCTGCAGTGATTGACCAGAGATCGTGGTGGCGGTGGCAGGGTGGTGGAGGTGGCAGGCAGAGGTGGTTAGGTTCTGGGCCTGTTCTCAGGTCGGCAGATGGGGCTGACCGAGGCATTGGGTAAGAAGGTGTGAGAGAAGGGGATGGGAATGGCTACAGGGATCTTTCCTGACAACTCAAAGGCTGGAGCTGTCTTTCACTGAGCTCTGGTGGTTAATTTTATGCGTCAGCTGGACTGGGCTGAGGGACACCCAGTGAGCCGGTGTGACATTACTTCTGGGTGGTACTCCAGGATGTTTCCTGAAGAGACAGGCATTTGAATCGGGAGACCGAGTAAAGCTGATGAGCTCTCACCAGTGTGGGCTGGCGTTAGCCATCTGTAGACAGCCAGAGGAGGAAAAAGAAAAAGTAGAGGGTGGATGAATTCTCTGTCTCTTCTTGGGCTGGGACATCCATTTTCTCCTTGGACGTCAGCTCTCCTGGTTCTCAGCCTTCGGGGCCCTGGGACTGACACCGGCGGGCTGCCCTGCCGCTCTCAGGCTTTTGGCCTCAGACTGGGAATTATACCGTTGGCTTCCCTAGTTTTCAGGCCTTTGGACTTGGACTGAATTGGACGTGGCTTTCCTTGTTCTCAGGCTTGCAGACAGCAGATGGTAGTGTATTTCAGCCTCCTCAGTCACATGAGCCAATTCCCATAATAAATCTCTTACACATAGTGGCTTTGTCTCTGGAGAACCCTGACTGATACATGAGCAGAGGGATATTATGGTGGCACAGGTTAGAGGGATACCAGGAGCTTCGTTTTAGACCAGTTGGTCACCCAGTTGGAGATGTTAAATAAGAAGTTGGATACATTTGAGTTTACTCCTCATATCCACCTGACGTACTGTGTATGGCCTGTAGTGGTTTATCGTTCAACCCCTTCCTCTAGAATTCAAGCTCTATCTGAACGGGAACGTTGCCTGCCTTGTTCACTGCTATATCTCCAGGACCTAGAAGAATTCCTGGGGCATAGTAGATGCTCAGTGAAATTTACCGGAAAGGTGAATGAGGAAATGAATGAGAGAGTTATGCATTCAGCACAACGTGTAGGTTGAGAATACAGCACAGTAAGGAAGGATCTGTTTGAAAGTCAAATTCCTTGCCCGGCTATTACTAGGGAGAGATTTACGATAGGCATTGTGTAACAAGCATTTTCTCTGAAGAACTATATAACAATGAAGAGGCACTTGCAAGTTTTCTGTAAACTTTATTTTATACTTTCAGGCCACTGCCAATGCAGGGCCTTGGCTTTTGGCTCATTTCTACAGATTTACTTGGAAAGATGTGATAAAAGTAGAAATCAGAAACATTCCTACTAGTAAACCACGATTACTTACCAGTCCATAAACAAAATGTACATTGAAGCCTGTGTGGTTACTCAGAAATCTATGGCTTTCTGAACTTATAAAATGCATTCTTCATATGCGAGAGTCAAAGCATCTTAAACAAAAAGCCAATTGTCTTAACAAAACAGTGTGAGCTTACGGGTTACATTATGGGCATATAGCGCTGCTTGTGACGTGCCCGGGGAGCGATGGAGTGGACTGCTTACACAGAAGGAGCCCTGCCACTGGACCTACTGGAATCTGATGGTGGCCCTTTGTACGTGTCTGTGCCAAAATGTAGCCCAACAAATTCTTAGCTAGTTTGTCGTCGGTAATGTGTTTGGTGAAGGCTGATCTGAACAGCTGACCACTTGACAGCCTTATCACCAAGCTGGACTGAGGGTTAGGACAATACAATACTTCCAAGTTTAATGACTTTTGCTCTAGCACAGGAACATATACAAGCCCAAATACTATTTTATCAAACTGACCAACCAACAAAACCCTATTGTTAACCAGTGGCTCGTCCCCTCCCATGCTGCCCCCCATATTCCATTTGTAATGGTGACTTAGTCACAAGATTTATGAACACATAGATTAAAACCGACCGAGGCCGATCATCATGAGGAATGACCACCTGGACGCCGCTCAGAGCATGTGCTATGGCACCAGTGCGGGGCACAGTTGTTAGATGACATAAGTCCACACACCCCATTGCACACATGCAGATATCACACACACAAATACACTCCATGGAGATAATAACAGGACAACTGGCTAAGAGAAATGTATAGTTGTGTATATATATATATATATTTATGTACACACAGTAAAAGATTTTCTGCTATACTTACAGTCTGTAAACATCTTGGGAAATGCCCAGCAAAAGTCACTGCGGGCCCTTTGAAATGTTGACCATGTGAGGAGCGGGAGTGGGGGAGGTGCAGCCGTTCATGCTGGAAACCTGGAGAAGTGAGGAGCCGTAGTTCGTGATGGCCTTTGGGGTAATTACATTTCAGTGACCTGATCAACTCAGCCACTTTGAAATTACGTTTCCTATATGGACGGTGGAATGGCCAAAAAAGTCTTACTGCCAGTTTACATTTAAGACAAATCAAAAGAATATGAGGTGATATGTATACTATATATGTATATATGTATATACACACATGTGTATATATGTACATAGAAATGTATATACACACATATACATGTTACTGTTATAAAAAAACCAATGAAAATTTCCAAATCTTCTAAAAATATTCAGTCCTTCCCTCCTGGGTGTGCTTTAGGCTTCCCTGCATCGCACTGAAGGTCTTGGGTATGGTTCAATGACCTGACCATTTAAATTTTGGTATGTTATTGATTTTACCAAAACGACATAAAAATAATTTGGCTTATAAAAAATAGAGCTATTTGACTCAAGCACTACTTTTAAAATTTAACATAAAACTGTGTTCAGGATCTCCCATACTGAAAAACCACTAAAAAAGTAAGTTCTTAAAAACGCTTCCGGTAGCAGTGATTGAATGGCCATGCGTGGTCACCAGTTTGTGCTTTGGTGCCTGTATTTCTCGCAGCTTGAGAATCCATGTTGAAAAAAACAGTGACATGAGAAATATTAACTAATTGTTCACCTAAATTCTGTTTTACTTGCTTTTTTTTTTTTGCAAAATATGTATAAATAGGCTCAAATAATTATTTTTAAGCTACTATGAGTTTAAAAATACTGGCGCAGAATAACATCTCAAATAAAGGTGACTTAAGCCCACACTGTGTTTGGCAACCAAACCTAACCAAACACTTAAAAAATATTTCTATTTCATAATCTCCAAACTTTCATGACGACCAGTTCCCATTGAATGTTGGACAGAACGGCCGTGAAAACTAGTCTTGCACTTGAAAACTATTTTCATGCAAAAGTAGTAAATATCCTTCTGGTTTCATTTAACAGTCTCTCTTTCCCCTGCCAACTCTCATCATTTTTAGTGCTGAATATAACATGCAGAATATGTAAATTAGATAAATTAAAGAAGTCAGATTCATTGAATTTGTGGGTGTACACCAATCCACTCTCTGATGCTTTGGAAAGCATTTTCCAGGGGCGGGACTGAGCTGTGTGAGAAGAGACTTCCGGAGACATAGTTGCTGTGTGATTTTTTTTCTCCAATAGGATTCGAAGGAATATTGATTAATGTTTCTGAAGATGTTTAGTTTATGCTATCCTTGTGGCTGCTCCTCTCTGTGTTGTGGTTGTTTTGTTCGTGGTTCTTCCACTGGATGCTCGTTCCATTCATAGGGACCGAGGTCATCAGGCTTTTGGATTGGTAACAGCAGCAGCAGAGGCAAGACTGGGAGAAGGAACAGATGCAAATTGGCATGAGTCTACCAGCCTGTTTCCAGTGGGATGCAGATGCCCTGGGCCCCCACCAACAAGGGGTAAATGTCCACAAGCATTTGAGGACAGAATGTGAGCCTTAACAGTAACCTAGTGTATGGAGTCTATAATCCCATGGTGGAAGCTGAACTGTCCATTCTACTGCAGACAAATAGGTCCCTTGTTTCTTGTTTAACTCTATTCAGCAAGTCAAAGAGGAAGGGGAGCAGTTTCAGCCAGAGGGAGAGTGTTCTATGACTTGGGGTGGGCACGAGTGGGGGGCTAGGCGAGGCCTGGCATCTCCTCACTGCACCACTGGTGTGGTGGCTGTCTGTGCTGCGCGCCTCATCTGGTGTTCCCAGCCCTGGGTGGTGGGTGCTGTTTTCCTACCAACTTATATGAAGCTACCAAGTTTCATCTATTTGTAAGATTCTGGGTTAATATATGTCTGTTCTCCTTTTAGGTTGTAAATTCAGCGGGGCAGTCACTGTGTTTCTCCTGTACACTCAGATAATGATAAGCTCATACTGAGCACTTTATTATTGTTTTAAGCACTTAACATATATTAACCCATTGAATTCTGCTTATAAGACAGATACTGTGATTGTCTGATTTTACAGACCAGCAAACTAAGGAAGTAGGAGGGGCACTGCCTGGAACTGGGTGTGTTAGTAAGTACAGAGCTGTGCTGTGAATCAAGATTGTTTGCTTCCAGAGCCTGCACCCTTGACCTCTATGCTACCCTTCCTAATATATACCATGAACTAAGATCCTGGCTGGAGATAACAGGATCCAGTTTGGATTAACTCTCTCCTAAATCATTCCAGAAACTGGAAAAATGACACATCAATAAGAAGTACATGGAGCTTCTGGAGGATATGCATTGGCTTAGCTACAAGGAAGTTTGAAAAACAGAAGGAAACTGATTTCAAATTCAATTACATTATTTCAGATTTCCAGAGTAATGAGCATTTACTTTCCTTGAAGAGGCTATTGTTCAATATACTATTAAGTAGCATTTAGCAAGAGGTTTCTTAACAATAAATGTAATTTATGCTTCATTGAAATTGTGGGACTACTGTTAAAATCTAAAACAAGATAAGGAAGGAGTAGGCTTTTATGTATTCTGTGTGGCCGGGAGCTCACATTTGAACATTTCTTCTCAAAGGAGTATACTAAATTGGCATGTTATTAAGTTAGTTATTTTTAATTTTAACCTCTGAACGTGTTGTTGCCTGAATAGGTATTACTTTCTTTTATGTTGCCAATTTAACCATCTTTTCTGGTTAACAAAATAATGATTTTCACGTCTCTATTGAAAGTACAGGGTCCAGCAGAAGGGGCGCCTGCTTGAGTGTGGTTGGTAGGGTCATAATATGGGTGTAAAAATTTATAGTTTTAATTTGAACGCTTTACCTAAAATATCATATGGTGTGCTTGAGTGTGATACTGTAATGTTACAGAATGACATGCTTATGATTTTGTAATAAAAGATTTTGTAATAGAAAGGGGGTGTTATTTGTGCCGGACCCCTGTAGAGCTGACCAAAGTAATATTTACAACTGGAATTAGCCCTGACTGTTGGCTACTTAATATACTTATTTGGTTATCCTTAAAAATACGTGCAAGACAGCCTTACCTGAAAGCAATTTTTAAATTTCTTGCTCACAAAATATAGAGCTATGGGGTTTATACATGAATTCATAGTTGCCAAGTTAATACCGATGTAATCCATGAGCAGCAAGAAGCTAAAGCAAAAGAGAACAGAGTAGAATAATTAGAACACAACATTTTTAAAACTGAAAAACTAGCATTTATTCCTAGAATAAGCGGTTTTTCTTGCCCAGAAGCCGTTTCTTAGAGGTAGAAGTCAGAACTTCCATAAAGTTGCTGTTTAAATAGCAGTTTCAGGTCTGCAGAACAATTTACCTGCCACTTGGTGAGCTCAGATGGTTGGGCCCAGCCTCAGGAAGGGAGCGCCAAGATTGCAGACATGGTGTGCACAAATTTTGGGATCAGTTACGGGCTATGTCAGCTAAACAACATTAACCAACTTGGTAGTTCTAATTTTCAGGGCTAATGAGAATATTAGGCCAGATGGTTTTGTAAAAGTATTGTAACTGTGAAAATCAGAGAAACTTCAATTTCCTAATGGGTACATAAGAGCGTACCTAAGCAATTCACATCGGTTCTTGTCCATCTCATTATACACGGTTTTCTTCAAAATACGGCTTAAATGAAGAGGGAACCAGCAAAGTGCAAAAATTACAACCAAGCAGAAAACTGTTTTTGCCACTTCTCGACGCTAAAGGAAAGTGAGAGGAAAAAAAAAGTACAGTAAGTCCAGTGTTTTTCTACTAGATAAAAGACCAACACAACAGGGAAGCAGTGGAGAGCAGGGAGAAAAGAACTGAAGAGGAAGCAGAACGGCCTGTCTCACAGTGCCTCCTCCAGCTCTTTAACACTTGGAGTCCAACTTCATGGTCAAGGGCTTACTCCTGATTCTTTTGGGCAGCTGCCAGGAAGGATGGTGGCTTCAGGTGGCTCTTAGGATGAGGGCAGAGGTTCTATGGCAGGGAGAGGTGGGAACTGGCTGGAGTGGAGCCAGCACTGTGGCTGAGTGTGTGTGTGTGTGTGTGAGTGTGTGTGGTGAGTGTGTGCACTGAATAGAATGTGTGAGTATGAAGGAAAGCATTAGCTAAAAGCCTCACTATCAGGTAACTAACTAGCATTAATGACAGCATGGTGGTCAGTGTGACTGAACCCACCATGATACAGAATGGACAAAGCTGCAAAAATGTCTGGAAAACAACATAAGAATAGGACACAGAAAATAAAAAGCACCAACAATGTGTTTTCTCCATTTTTTGATCTTGAAGAAAGCTAGCATTGGGATATTTTTGCTTTTAAAATATTTTACTAATGACATATATTTCCCAAAGATACATTGTTTGCAGACAGAGGGATACGGGTAAAGGACTATCAGCAATGATGATTAGAAGAACTGGGACATGCTGACCCTGGACTGACTTCAGCTGAAGGTTTACACACTTCCAAGTCTGCACAGGATCAGAAAAACCATAGGTTAGGAATTAACAGCAACTGGCCATTTGTGTGCACTGTCCTTCAGTATTATGGTGCATGCATTTAGAAGCCTAACTGGGAACATGAAATGCAACTTGTTTGTAACTGGGATCAGTTAATGTCAAAATAAAGCTGATTGAAAACAGGGTTTGGAAGGGTAATGCTGGTTCAACTCAAAGCATATAGCATTAAGTAGAGGGAGCCTGCAACAAACCCACATGATTGGTAGAGCTGTTTAAAGGATTTTGGAGCAGTTATCACAAATTGCTACTCTAACTCAAAGAACTGGGAGTTCTTTAATCTTGTGGAGCTATTGGGCCAGCTGCAATATGCTTCAGGGAACAGTAAGCAATGATTAAGAGGAATAAAGGATTGCGATGTGCAGGAATGGGGTCATTTTAGGTGGTCGTGAAAGATACTGTGTCCAGAAAAATGAAAAAGGGAAGTATCAGGAGAGAGGTCACCTCCCCTGAGCATATCCTCAAAGAGGACAACCCTTTTAACAGGTAATATTAATATTTTGCCACAACAGCCTGCTGTTTGCGTATCTAAAACCAATTCTCCCATTTTCCCTGCTAGCAATCAGATTCTTGATTTTGTACAGCAGTATGGGAACCTGGCCCAATCATCAGCATGGCTACCTGATGCAGTTCTGACCAAATTAGATTTAGCAGAAATTGTTGTGTGAGGTTTCTATAAAGCTGCCTAAAAGCAGGAGATACTTCTCTGGTGCAAATACGCTTGTGTGATCCACATTCTTCCCCTTCTTTCTGCCTGGAAATCAGATATAAGGGCAGAGCCATAGCTGCTGTCTTGTAATACTGAATGGAAGGGCAACAAAACAGCAGGCCCTGCTGATGAGTCCTGTCGCTGCTGAATGAATGGCACACAAACCTTTTGTTGTGGGAGAAAGAGAAACCCCTCCTTGGGCTACTCAATGTTATTTCAGGTTTTCTGCTACCAGCATTCAAACAGAATCCCTACCTGATAAAGCTGTTGTCAGTACATTGAAGAGAAATTTGAGAAACCATGCAAAAAGGGAGACCAAGAGCCCCTCAGGGTACTTAGTCAGAGGGTGGCAGGACCTTCCACCCTGACCCAGCTCCCCCACAGTCCCACTGGAAGGCCTTCCGACCAGGCTCACTCTTCTGCTCTTAGGACCGGCCGCAGCTTTGAGTGTGAGACAGGGAACGTCTACTGTGTGAGCTCCCAGTCGTGGGTTCTGATTTCCATTTGGCTGAGTCAGTCTCTTAACCACCTGCACAAGGACAGTGTCTGCCTTGACTATCTCGCAGCTGCTTAGAGGAGCCACGTGTGGGAATGCTCTGCAGAACCTTGAGAGGCCATTGTTTCTGTTCTGAACCCTCCCCCCCCCCAACCCGAGCCACAAAACCTGCAGGTGGGAGCCATATCTGAGACTCCATCAACCTAATACGGTTTGCCAGGCCCTGGTGATTCCCTGAGGCTCTGCCCCACCTAGTTTACAGGCCTGCCGAAGCTAACGGTGGATTTTCCAGATGAATGGCTGGCCTTTGCTCATTTTCCACCAAAACAAAACAAAACAAAACACCACCAACCAAACAAACAAACCTTGAGAAATGATAGGTGAATGTGAAGGAGCATCATGTTATTATTGCCCCCAAACTCTACTGAATTATTTTCAGAGCAGATGCCATGTACAGCTCAAATAGGCTCGCTCACGGTGCTGATACAAGAACCAACATTTAAAACGCTGTTTTTCACAAACCTATTCTAATTAATTACCTCCATTGCAGAAATGAGAGGTCTTAATCAATGTTTTATGTCTGGAAATTTTCATGCTTTATCAAACTTATACTAAAGTCTCTCCGTATAATTTTCTGTTACATTTATTTCAACGGAGGGTAAGAGCGACCATCTGTATGGTGTGTTAGATTTTTACAAAGTATGTATGGTCACATGAATTCCTTTGATTCCCCTCATAACATTGATTTATATGCTATTATGCTCAAGTTAGAGATAAGAACCTGAAGCTCAGAAAAATAAGCACAGTAGTTGAAAAGACCTGCTGATAAAGAATGAGTCTGGGTATGATAATTACATAGGGCGGATTTACAGGTTCCGTCAATAACTCCCCTTAACTTTTGCTGTGGTTGGGTGTCCTCTGTTGAGACTTAGAACTTACCTACAGTCCTAGCTTTACTCTTTGAATTCTACCTATCAGCATTTTCTGAGTACTTATTATGAGTTGGATTCTATTAGACACCTTCTATGCATTAGGTAACCCCCTTGATGTTTTATTATATACATTTTATGAGAAGCTCAGAGGGGTTTAGCAATTTTCCCAATGTCACAGAGCCAGCAAAAGTATAAGACCCAAGTGTTGCCCTCTAAAGCTCATAGCTTTCTCTGTTCTGTTTGCTGCCCTGGAGGGACCAAGAGCAGCCCCCTATTGACATATTCAAATTCATTCTAGAACTTAGGTCCCTCCGAAATTTGACCTCTTCTTATACACCCAGCCCCATTTCCTGTCAAGAGCCTGACCTTTGATGTTGTTCATGTTGCTCTAATGAGGTTCATCTCCTTTCTCACTCCCCAAATGGGTGGTTCCCATACTGTGTCATAATTAGACTCCTGCCTTCTCACCTGAAATACCCTCTGTCCTCTTCTTTCCATCAAACCCGTTTATCTTCATGACCAAGTCAGTCCCTCTCATCCATGAACAGTTTCTCTGTGACTTAATGTCACGACCTCCTTGGCTTTCCATAGGACAGGCTACTTTTACCACACCTTGTGATTCTGCTTTACAGTTGTTTTGATGTTTGCATTCTATTTCCACAACATGATCGCAAAGCCTGCTACGAGAGCGAGTCATATGCTTCTTTTTGTCCTGATGCAGTTCCAAGCCAACACATACAAAGCATGTGGTCAATATACTTTTGGCAAAATAAATGAATAGTTCCTCCCTATTTGGGCCTGCCTGCAGGTAGGCTCCCTACTTCACAAGAGAAATTCCTAATACTGTAACTATAAAGACGAGACCTACAGACAAACAAGACCGTATCTTTATTTTGGGGATACCAGGCTAAATCTGCAAAATACAGCCTTTTGTTGTCGAGGACAAGACAGTCTGGTCCAGCTTTTCATAATCTTGTTAACGTTTACCTGTTTAAGATGTTCACTGAGGGCGATTCTCAGGCTGCCGTTCCTCCTGTTCAGCATCTCACAAGTCATGAGGGTGTAGAAGATGGCGGTGCACGCCAGGGGCATGCAGAAATAGAAGCCGAAGAGCCACCAGTCCTTCACGTCTTGGTAGAACTGCGAATGAAGAAAAGGGAGAGAGGAGGAGGGGGCTTTACAGCTCAAACCAGCTGCGCAGTGCCTCTGGGAGCTTTGGCACCTTGCTGTTCGCTGTTGGTTGCGTGATGAGCTTGGGGGTGGTGCTCAAAACTCAGTTAAATTGGAGACTCTGGAAGTTACCCTGGCTTCATAAAATAGTACATGAATAAACTGCATTAAAAAATTACCCTGGCAAAGATACTTTTTATAAACGGAAGTTGATTTTAATTATTCAAATGGAAAAGCCCCAATCAATAAAAAGAATTCCATTCCAAAGCCCACAAAACATGATTCCGAGACGTACAGAATATGTATTTGTCTTTATTAATGAGCCTCCAGGTTTTGCGAGTGCCTGGTTTACTTTTGACTGTTATGGTCAAAGTGTACTTAATGCGAATATCTTGCTTGGAAACAGGGAGGTTATGAATGGCTTATCTGTGTAGCTTTGGTCACTGGGAGTTAACCCTTTGCCCGGAATGCCTGCTATGTGACCTCACAGCCAGCCAGTTTGAGCCATTAATAATCATGCCTCTTCTCACTCTTTTTTAACACTTACCACCTGGAAACTATCAAAACAGAGTACCTTATCTGAAAGCATGTTTGGCATTATCTCCCTGTGGGCAGGATTTGTAAATACCAGGATTATTCACTTTTATGTCTTTTTAAAGAAGAAAAGTTAATACCCTATAAAAAATGGAAGTTGGAAAATTATATTTATATTCTTCTTCCCACTAAGTTAATTATCAACTTGGGAAGGACATGCTTCTTTCCTTATTCTATTTTTCAGATTGTTTATTTACTATGGACCCTGCAGCCTCCCGTAATATCTCAGTTCCCACAGTAAAAGCTAATCATGCTGCTCTGTGAAAAACTAGACAGTTTCTGAATATAGAAAGAGGCACAGTGGGCTACATTTATAGCATGTTTATTAAAATAGCCTATAAATGGTTCCTGAGGAACAAAAGTTCTGGGCAGAGGTTCTGAACTATTTTTATGCCATAGACCTCTTTGGAAGTCTGGTGAAAATGATAATCCTTTCTGAAAATAATACTTTTATATGCGTAAAATAAAAGATGTAAGATTATAATGGAAATCAGTTACGCTGAAATGGTACCAAATTATTTAAGATGGAATTCTGATATAATAATATATGTATTTATTAACAAATCAAATGACATATCTAATAGTGGTTCTAATAACTGTCAGAATGTTGAAGCAATGATGAGCGTAAATGATATTTCAAGATGATACAAGTGTCATGTGGCATGAAAATGTGTTATTTCTATTAGTGGAGAAAATCATGATACCATTAAATACTATTGTATTATAGTTCATTGCCTATATTCATAATAGAAGGAAATGATAAATTTTCAGTTAGAAGTTAGTGAAAATATGCATGTCATTTTTTTAATTCAAGTTCACAGACCCCTGAGCTTTATCCTCAGGTTAAGTACAAATTCCCAAAGGAGTTGGTTTATTCAGATCTGCTTATACAAATATTTCCATACCCACATCACACTGTTGAGAGATTTGTGTACTGGACTTAAAAAACAAACAAACAGAAGAAATCAGAGGGACTGTCTTTTTGTTAAGTGCACAATAAACACTGCTTTAAGGACCCTCCTCAATTTGCAACCCTTCTTCCTGGTGCACTGCTGACTGGTGTGAATGTCCCAAAAGCAGCTCCAGAGGGTCTGGAAGCTGACCCCTGCGGGGACTGGATGGAGTCCCCTGCCCCTCCCCCTCCCCTGCTGGCAGAGGCCTGTAGAGCAGGGGGTCACAAATGCCCTTTGAACCGATGCTCAGCAAGGGTATGGAGGGGCCTCCCTCTGGTCTGTTAGAACAAAGTTGAGGAGGAAAGTGTGGGACAAAGAGAAGGAATAAAATTAGAAAAAAGAACAGGAGGAGAAAGAGAATCCCAAATATAAAAAAAACCCCACCAGTTCAAACTCATATCCCTCACTGCAACCCTCTGGGTTCCTGCTGTCTGAAGGGTAGCTACCCTTTGCTTGTCTACTCTATGAAGGAGACTCAGTCGTTATGAAGTATCTCGTTTCATTTTGTCCAGTTCTAGTGATTGGTAAGCTGCTGCTTTTTTAAATTTAAGATTTTATTTATTTATTTTTAGAGAGGGGGAAGGGAGGGAGAAAGAGAGTGGGAGAAACATCAATGTGTGGTTGCCTTTCCCGTGAGCCCTACTGGGGACCTGGCCTACAACCCAGGCATGTGCTCTGCCTGGGAATCAACCCAGTGACCCTTTGGTTCGAAGGCTGACGCTCAATCCACTGAGCCACACCAGCCAGGGCATTAAGTTTCTTCTCTCTAACATTTTATCCAGAAATATTTATCTTGCTTATTTACACTGCCCAAATTCTGACAATCTCCTGCTGATTTTGTTTTCCACTGTGGAGGTTCGACTTAGTAAAAAAAAGTCAGTGGATAAGCAGACCTTAATTTTTAGTTTGCCAGTTTGGCAGCTTTCATGAGTACTTTTAATTTTCACACAAGAACGTGTAAGCAGGATAACCAGTGAACTGTAAGACCACTCATTTTGTAAATTCTCCAAGTTAGGAAAACATACCTTGAGATGTCTGTAAGTGACTAAATGTGGAATCTGAGCTGCATGAAACTTACATCAAAGCACTAAGTTATGCTGATTTGAGAGAAATAGTTACCCTTCCAATTTTCCTCCTGAGTCCCCCTTTGACTAGTTTTGCAAAGGTAACACTCATTTTAAGAATGTTTCCCAATTACCCTGTGATTAAGCTTTTCAGAGAAACAGTAATGAGACCAGGTGTACTAAACAACAACAATTGAATTTGTTAAACTGCACACTTTTTAAAAAAGTTCTGCAAGTTTACATGTTTTGTACATGTAAGTATGACTTACTACTTTGAGTTAGTAAAGCTATCTTTAAAAAATGTGTGAGCAACATGGATTTCCCCAAGTAACATGAACTAAGTATCAGCATGTGCTCTATTGCTTGTTATAAAAACAAATAATTTATACATATACATTCCTCTTTTTTAGTAAATGTATTTCAGAATTCCGAGCTGCTTGGTACAGAACAAAAGTTATGTCTACAATTATGCTGCAAGAGTGAAAACAAACTAATTGTTCTACTCCAGAAGCTAAGCCCTGGGTTAACATCTTTTTTTTGTGCAACTGAAGAACACCTGACCGACCACACCAGGCACTGCGGGGGTATCCACAAGTGTTGGTGATGGTGAAGTTAAAATGCAGCCCTCCACCTCCCCCCTCCCAATTAACCCCCTTTCAACTATTTGTACCTGCATGAACTTTGACGTGGCATTGAGCATACAGGTTTTGTGCTGCTCACCCCTGTATTCAAAGGGCACCATGACGAAGCCGATGGCTTCAGGGATGGCCAGGATGAAGGAGAGGATCCAGATGGAGACGATCTCAATGGCAGTGACCAAGGGAATCCCGATCCCCTGGACGCGACTCCAGGAGGCAACAGCTCTGTACCTGGAATTAAATGGGGCGGTGGAGTCAGGCTGTTGGGAAATTTTAAATTATTTCAATTTTACAAAATTATCAATGCCACAGAGCTTCTTCCCTTGGCCAGTGACCAAGCATTGGCTTTTTAGGGACTTTCTGTGAGTTCTGGTGTGAAAAGAAGGTGGGCTATTAAGAGTTCCACCCATTTGGAAATCCGTTGCCTGGCAGATCTGCGTCTGAGCTCTTCATTGGCATTTAGCAAAATCTTGTGAGAGTGTAGAACATGGCAGCATCACATAAGTGTATCTGTGTTTTTTTAAGTTGAGGGAAAATTGGATGATGGAAGAGGTAGTGAAAGCTGCTGGTACTTATTCTGGTTATGTCTTAGTTTTCTTTATACACTCAGAACACTTGAAATCTCATCTATGGAGCTGGATGCCATTAAGTGAATAGTGGCCATAGATACTCCATCATCTTCTCTCTTCTTCTGCCCTCAAAATATGATCACAGTGGGCTTGTACCAGGTGGCTGTTTTAGTAAATAGACAGCATTTCTGGTAAATGTCAAAGAATGACTATATCTCTCCCATCATGGTCCCATGATGCTACACTACATGACAATGACTTAAAGATGCCTTGATTTCTAATCTTTAGGGTTTGCAGTCTAATAGAAAAATGGGCTCTTATAGAAGTATAGAATATAAATGTAACCAATTATGTCAATTAAAAAACAAATTGGCATTAAGAAATTGTGTTGAGCTTTTTTTACTTTCATATTTTTGTGGTGATAATCACATTCAAACGTTAAGTCTAAAGAAAGTTTGGTTTTAGAAACTCTATGGTCTTTGATCTGATGGGATGGTCTGGTGCTAACTACTTTCAGACTTAGTATTAAGAAGGAACCTGTGATGTAGTGTGGTATTTTAGTGGCTTCATTCTTCAAATTTTTGTTGCTGTTGTAATGGAAAGGAAACATTTTCTTTTTATAGCTTCATTAGATAGTGCCAGAAAAAGGCTGTAAAACAGACCAAGGCATTGGAGACAGGTGTACATGGCTTCACAGGACATGGGAGATCAGTCAGTAAAGCCAAGGCCACCCACAACCCACCCAGGTCCACCAAGATGAGCCCCACACTTGTATTCAGTGTTGTCTCAGAACACCTTCAAGGTACGTCTGTGAAAACACAGCTTCTAGGAGTTATACCATCTCGTCTTCACTATAGATTGGAAGCTGTAGTTTTGGTATGTATAATGATGCCATATAGCACATATACAGTACAATTTGCTGAAGAAATGTTTCACAGAAGATTTTTAGGGTAAATAAGATTGGTGTGTAATACAATCTGTAAAAAAAAAAAGTCCAGATTAGTTCAGAACAGAATAAAATACAGCTATGCAAACAGACCAAGAAAATCCTTTTACAGTATGTCCAAGATTGCATTTTTAAATTTATGGCTATTTCCAGTGGGATCAAGACTGCTGTTTATTTTGCTTTCCATTTCTGTTTACTTTTCTTTGTTGCCTTATTAGACTGGCAGCCTGATGTCCAGTGAAAGCTGGAAGCAGTGGAGAGGGAATGTCTGTATCCTGAGGCTGTCAGGGAGTTGTATCTATTTCCACTCCCCTCCTCTTGGATCAGTTACAGGAAAGGTGATTTACATAAAACACTTTATCTCTTAAGGGAGTAAGAAAACTGGGTGTCTTAGGCAGCATGGGAGACAGAAGTTAGTCTAAGTAAGAAAATGTGGTCAGCATGTTCTTATGATGAATATGCTCACAGACCAGTTTTATTTTACAATGTACCATGAATGCCCAGAATATTACATGCCTATAACCCAATGTAAATTGAATATCTAGAAATAAGTAGAAGCAATTTTTAGTGTCTTGTTTAGTAGGTTACTCATAGTTGCTCCCTCATTAACACACACACTGATCTTGATAAAATCTCTATGAAATTTGGGGGAGGAGGATTGGATGTGGGAGGTGGGGGTGGGTAGGGCAGGGGAGAGTAATGGGGGAAAATAGGGACAACTGTAATTGAACAACAATAAAAAAACCTCTATGAAATGAGAAAATAACCACAAAAGCAATTAAAACCAATTATGATGATGGAGGTGGGGACAGGTGTGGAAAATAAGAAATACTGGGATTCAAGATATCAGCCAAGTAGGTGGATATTACACTCACCTCCTCCCAGGACCACACTAGAATTATAACTAAAATATAGAGCAATCAACCTAGTAGCCAACTGAGTAGCCAGCTGAAAACTAGCTTGAGAGAAGTCTTATGACCAAGTGTTTACAGAAGAAGCCACAATGAGACTGATAGGAAGGACAGAGACTTGAAGAGGGCTGGCTCTGCTCCCATGGACAGAGGCTGAGATTCCAGAGGGATATCTTAGTTGCAGAGGTTCCCCTGAGAAGCATGGGGGTCTCAATTCCAAGCCAGGATCCCTAGCCCAGAGCACCAGAGCTGGGAAGAGGTGCCCACTTAACATCTGGTTGTGAAAATCAGTAGGGATTCTGTACATCAGGGAGAGACCGGAGTGAAAATCAGTAGGGATTCTGTACATCAGGGAGAGACCGGAGTCTGCTAGAGACACAGATGCCTTCTTAAAGGGCCAGCAAGGAAAAATCTAGTTTGCAGCTGGTCATACTGGGCTCTGGCAGAGGGAGGGTGGGGCAGGCTACAGTCACATGAGGAGAGACTGGGGTTTGTGGCTCTGGAGAGAGAGCTGCAGGGACAGCCACCAGGATCCCTGTGCTGAGTCCCTCATGCACCCCAGATGTCATCTTACTTGTGGCATCAGCCTGTGGAAATTCAGCAGTCCCACCTCTGGACAAAAGATACAAACAAAATAAAAGTAAAGGAATGAAAAAGATGTTTCATGCAAATGGAAATGAAAAAAAAAAAAACTAGGGTAACAATACTTTTATCTGACAAAGTAGACTTTAAAACAAAGGCTGTAGCGAGGGACAAAGGAGGATACTACATAGTGATAAAGGGAGCAATCCAACAGAGGGTATAACCCTTGTAAACATTTTTGTACCCAACACACGGGCACTTAAATGTACAAAAAATTAAAAATGGAACTGCCTTATGACCCAATGATTCCACTTGTGGGAAGATATTTGAAGAAACTGAAATGCTAATTTTAAAAATATATACACCCTTATGTTCATTGCAGCATTACCTACAATAGCCAAGATTTGGAAGCAGCCCAAGTGCCCATCAGTAGGTGAGTGGATAAAAAAGCTGCGGTACATTTACACAATGGAATACCACGTGGCCATAAAAAAGAAGGAAATCTTACTTTTTGTGACAGAACAGATGGACCTGGAGAGTATTTTGCTAAGCCATTCAGAGAAAGACAAATACTGTATGATTTCACTTATATGTGGAATCTAATCAACAAAATAAACTGACAAATAAAATAGAAACAAACTCATAGATACAGAAAACAGACTGACAGCTGTCAGAGGGGAAGGTGGTTGGGGGGCTGGGTGAAAAAGTAAAGGGATTAAACAAAAATAAAACAAAACAAAGTAAAACTCATAGGCACAGACAACAGTGCGGTGCTTACCAGAGGGAAAGAGGGGTGGCAGGAGGGTATGGGGGGGGTAAACGGTGATGGCAGGAGACTTGACTTGGGATGGGGAACATGCAATGCAATGTAATTCATCTAACAGGCCTTGAAACTCACCCCAACTGTCTCTTGTCTTCTTCCTTGTCCCCACGCCTGTCCTCTCTCCAGTCTTTACCACCTCGGGCCAAAACTTTCAATTCAGCTTCCATTCCCCGTTCTCTCTTCCACCGTTTATTTATTGTGTCTGCCCACCCCTCCCTTTAGAATGTGAGCTCCATAGGGTGGACATTTTGTGTGCTGGTCACAGGAATAGGTGCTGAATAAGTATTAGTTAGGCGTCTGTGTTTCTTTACCGGTGTATTTGTCTTTATTGGCCAAAGTCAATAGCACACTACATTCTAAACATTTTCTAACTTTTCAGGCCGTCTCTTAATTAGCCAATAGATAAAGGGCCAATACTTTCCGAATTTTAGAATCAAATAATTAAATCACCAGGAGGAACCTGTGGGCTGGTGGTTCTCTCCTTCGTGTTCCAGTTTGGAGCCTGAGGACTGGCGTTGCCGTGTCCTCTGCCTGGTCTCCGGTGGACTTGGGGGGCCTGCTGGTTCCCGGGGAGTCTTCCCTGTGATGTGCCCTGTGCCCTGTGATGTGCCAAAATAAAAGTGTAAATTATGTTTTATTTATTAAGATGTTTGTTACTATATATAGGGTGGGGAAAAATAGTTTTACAGTTGTTCATCTGGAAAACAATTCAATAATTAATAAACAATAATACAAGAATAAACTCTGTGTTTCATTTACTCACAACTGTAACCCTACTTTTGCCTCCCCTATATTTCTTTTCTTTTTTAAAAAATTTTATTTATTTTTAGAGAGAGGGGAAGGGAGGGAGAAAGAGAGGGAGAGAAACAACAATGTGTGGTTGCCTCTCATGCACCCCCCTCCTGGGGACCTGGCCCGCAACCCAGGCACGTGCTATAACTGGGAATTGAACCAGCGACCCTCTGGTTTGCAAGTTGGCACTCAATCCACTGAGCTTCATCAGCCAGGGCCTCACCCTCTATTTCTATAAATAGGCTTTTACTTGTTTTCAAGACTAGAGGTATTTATTGTGTGTTTTTGAATCTTTACAGTATGGTCTGGGATAGTCATTAAATTTTAAAAAGTTTATTATTAAATGTATCGATACTTTAAGACAGTATAAAAACCAATTCAAAAGATACTACTTCAACAAAACTTTTTAGTTCTTATTCTTTGTCCATTCCTATTCTCATAAACATAGTTTGAATAGAAAAATCATATCAGTTGCAATTTTATTTTTAGCATTATTTACACTTTATTATAAAAATACTCACATCTCTATAGAGGCATGGCATGTATTAATTTAATGGCCACACAATATAACAAGATATTGGTAAAATTTACTTAAGCCTTTCTCTTATGTTCACATTTGTAGTCTTTGAAGGTTGTGAATAACACACCTACAAATGCTTTTTCTCTTTTTCAATGATTTTCCAGAATTAATTGTATGAGTGGGTAGGGTAACTGAGGTACATTAAAAAACCTTCCCATCAAGCACCTATCAATGCTTGTGTACATTAGAATTTATTATTCTTCCTTCAATTTTTCTACTTTATAAGGTAAAGAGTCACTTCTGTCTTAACCTCTGCACATCTTTGATTAACGGCGAACCTGACTATTTGTAATGTTTGTTTATGATTTATGTCTCATGTGACCGACAAACCAATTGCCGCAGAGAGTTTTGGAGGTAAAATAGTAACAAAGAGAATTTTTTTTTTAATTAAATTTTATTTTAATTGTTGTTCTTATACAGTCTTCTGTTTTCTACTCCCATCCCGTCCCTCCGCCCCAGCCCTCCCCAGCTCCCTTCCATTTCCACCCCACCCCCAGCTTTTGTCCATATGTCTTTCATACTTGTTGCTCTAATCCCTTCCCCTTTTCCCTGGATATTCCTATCCTTCTCCTCTCTTGTTCTCAATTTTAGTGTCTTTGGTTATATTATGCTTGTTTGTTTGTTTTTTTGATTAGGTTCCTGTTAAAGGTGAGATCATATGGTATTTGTCTCTCACCTCCTGGCTTATTTCGCTTAGCATAATGCTCTCCAGTTCCATCCATGCTGTCGCGAAGGGTAGGAGCTCCTTCTTTCTTTCTGCTGCGT